>OZ023212.1:56806360-57125410 GCA_963995525.1 Escarpia spicata
AGTGGTGAATTACTTACCTTAGGGCGGGTCACGTGGACGGTGTTAAATACGTTGGCATTATCTCGGTAAGTTTTTCACGGAATTGTATATCCGAGGTCTTTCGCGAAAGCACCAACCGATGACGTAATCCTCTTAGATGACATAGAGGATTACGTGAAATGACGCTGAACCTCTGGGATTTGTGGTAGTGGGTTTTTCGTTAGTGGATTTTCAGTGGTCCACGACAATTTTCCGGAACGTTGGAACACTGAACTTAAGAGTGGTTGTGAAGCGCGGTGATGTAATTGATAGAGCTTCGGGCTCTCAATCGAGAGATTCCGGAATCGAATCCCCCTGCTGCCGATTCGAACTTTGGGCCAAATTCGTTCACTCCACATTGCTCCAGTTCACTCAGCTGCACGAAAGAATATCTAACAATGGTGGATGTTTGTGTGTGAGTAGTCTTCGCACAGGAATTGCTGCGTTGCTGAATATGTCCCAGAGTAGTCGAGATGGTGTACGACTGAACAGGTCTGCCAGGGAGTAAAGTGTAAAGCAGTCCGAGCAGTCTTAAGGGCAGGATTGTGCGCTTTATAAGAAGTCACATTTATACCATTTCGATTGGTTAAACAATATTCACATAAAGTACACATACCAACAGGTGAAAACTAAAATTTTTACAGTATGATTTACTCGTCTGTTAAAATTCCAGTTTTACAAATTGTTTGACAGCAAATATACTACAACATGAAATGTAAGATCATTAATTGGACTTTTTGATCAAACGTTCTGCAGTAAACTGATATTCAGATCGTATTTTAATCAAATTGTCGCGTAGCCATTGCCAGAACAGATGCGCCACATGGTGGGCGGTAACAGCAAAACCAGCAGTGGCGCACCTGGCGGAATGATGCAGAACTACATGTAAACCTTATTACATTTTAACAAGATTGCAACCAAGAGAATTTACTCTAGATTGCCCTTTGGCGTATAGAGGGTCCAACCCTTTTATTTACATGTATCCCGCCCTTCTGAGGTATGTGTCGATTTTATTTTTAAACATATTCACACTACTGGCACCAACACAATCAGCAGATAATCTGTTCCATGATAATGAGAACTTTCTTATATCTAATCTGCACTGCTCCTTTACTAATGTAACTTCATGTCCTCTAGTCTCTCTATCTGTTTTAACTGAGACAAAAATATGTCTATCAATATTTTCATAGCCATTCAATATTTTAAACCTCTATCTGATCTCTTCTCAATCTTTTGGTCTCTAGTGTTGTTAAACCACATTACGAGAGTTGGAAGTATGCATTTTTTGTTAAAATCTATCAGCATGTCAATGAGATGATGATAACAGCAGGTGAGAAGTTTTAGACATTTTGCAGGTCACGTTTTCTTATAATCAAACAAAATGTTAACATGGTTGCCTATGGAAAAACCAACAGTGGGCTGACCCCAATAAAGACCCTGGCAACGGAAGCATGCCATTGTCATTGCACAATCATGGAGGACGCATTTTACTTCAAATATCTTGAAACAATCACTGATAATATATGTATGGCAAAACAACAGTTGAACGGGACAAACCGTTTTTGGATATTACAGACTTCTCATCAGTCTGCAAGTCAAAATCACAGTGTCGGAACACATGTCTTATAAGGGGGGTGGGGTGTGTATGCTACTAGTTAAGCCTCAATTTGGAAATCTGTATGAAAATGAACCAATGACATTGCAGGAGGGTGATCCTTCAATCTTTGTTGTTTACTTCTGCTAGTTAAACACACTTGAAGATCTTATCATTGACCCTAATGAAGCCTGACGACAGTGACTAGCTGGAGTCGGCTGTAGCCCAGGCCTGTTATCAGATACTGTCTACTGGCAGGACCTTCTGGCCAATCAAGCAAGTGGCATTGTTTTCTGAATGTCTGCTAATTAGGCTGTGTAATATTATGTAATTGAACTGCATAAGACGTCTGGCTTTTTGAGAATTCACACCCTTAGGTGACTTTTTGTTGATATTTACCTTTGTAAATAGGGCACAAGGTCATAAAATCAATATAAATTTGAATGTAACATATAACAACTGGCTGTATTGAATATTCTGATAAAACACATATTGGACTTTCTGGAAAACTGTTATAGGAGTTCATACGTGCCACCTGAGAATGTTGTGCTAGATTAGAAATTGTCTTATTCATACCGTGCCCTATCAAGTAGGGTGGCTCTTTTGAAATGTGTATAAAAACAAACACGTCGATGAATTATAAAAACATACCACAATCCTTCTCTACGGTCACTTTCGCCCCTGTCACCTTCCCGCTTGTCACGTTTTCTGTCTTTTGCTGAACACTCTGTCTTCTTCTCAGTCTTCTGTTTCACTGTCTTACAAACTGCCTCTGTGGTATCTACCCCTTCACCACATGTATCGCTATCGCGTCTCTCCTCGTTCTCTACAGTCTGACCATCTGTTGATCTATCCCCGCTGACCCGTTTTCTTTTCCTCTGCCGAACACCTTTCTTCCGTCCCTCTGTCTTCTTCTCATTTTCTTGTTCCTTCTCATCTGTCACCTTCCCTCCTCTCAGTCTCCTTTCTTCAGTCTCCCTGTCACAACTCTGCTCCTCCTGTGTCGTAGTATTCTCAACTCTCTCCACGTCATCCTTCTCTGTTCCATCTATTACCATGTTGAGTGTCATCTCCATCTCCTTCACTATATCCGTCAACTTACACACACCTCCTTCATCAGACATTCCACCCTCAAACACCCCATACACCGAAACATGAATCCGTCTTCTTTGGTCTCTGCCCATGATTTTGGACAACCAGACAATACAAAATCCACCCAGCTCTGGCAGTCGTTGCAAACTATGTGTCATTTTGCCCTGAGTTGCCGCTTGCAAGGTGCCACATCAGAATTTATTTATATTCAAAATAGTTTTTATGTAGTCTTTAAAAAGACTTTTCTGTGTACAATTTACACCAGATTGTTTAGGTTATAGTTAGTTATATTTGTTAACACTCAGTGACACATCGTGTCTTACGATAACGATGTATTCAAGTTAGACTTAGATTCAAGGTAGTCTTTACGAAGACTGTTTCCTTTGTACTAATATACACTTTATAAGTTTTTTTTTCTTCAGGTTTTAATTACTCATCTAACTACATCGACTATATCAACTAACCCTATTCTATTGTCGTTCACGTTACGTTAACTTCGCCAGTGATCTACTTTGTAAACAACGTTCCGATTACATTAACGTCCCCAATTAACCCTCGCAAATCGCCTACTTTTAAACTACCCTAAATTACTCACTCTACCTAACTTTTAATAAAAAAAATTGCCTAATGTTGCATTCGTTACATTTTATTGTAGTCAATAAGTAAATGTTTCAAGACACATATTAGTAAAAAATAAATACATTTATTAATCCCACTCTAAGGATATCACTCGTCTTGCTGTGGTTTTGTGTGTTGTGGTTTCCACCGCGGATTTTTAGCCTGTAAACGGAGTTTTAGACTGTAAACGTTAGTCGAGTTCTGAAGCAATTCATCACGCTGGTAATTGTAATAATTTCAGTCGACAGTCAGCGTATCGGTCAGATTCCAATTCCCACGTTAACCACTAGTGACTGCCTGAGCTGGAGTTATTAAACGTGCTGTGAATACCACTGTGTTCCAGTTAGAGAGGTACTTGTTATGCCGGCTGGCTGCGATATAGCATGCGGTTGAGAATGTAGGCCTAATACTCACGACTAACAACGTTCATGCATATACGACAGTGATATTCCCGAAGGTGTGAACGTTGGAAATGACGACCGAGGAAATGTGAAAATATTATCTGTCCTTCCCGACACGTTAAGAGCAAGGCGTACATTTATTTATCGCTGGTCTGTTGCCGCACGTCAGTTCGATAACGATTGCGGATGTCAAACGCCTAATTTTCATAGGAATCCCAGGGGCCGCGTTATTGCAATCACGGAAAAATAAATTACAGTGGTTAATTGAGGAACAAACAGAGGTCTAACATACAGCTCTCGGTCGAGTTCAATGCGAGCACGTTGTCAAGGCTTTTGCGTCCGCAATAGCCGTGGAACCGGTTTCTACTATCAGTGTCGCGTCCCGCAAGGCCTTCGCATTGGCAAAACCGTTATTAACCGGGATCATAAACGTCCGCGTTTATGGTAATTGAAAACATAAACGGATTCGTCATAGAATCCCACGCACGCAGGACACAGGAATTTGATGATGAGCGAGCTATCTCTGTCTGGCTGTCTATCAAGGATAGTCTGTGGTTGTCGCAAGTGGGCGCGTGACAGCACAATCTTCAGATGTAGGGCTTAGGGTATAGGCGTTGCCTGTTTCAAGCAGATTGTACGAGTGTCTTCTCGCGCGTGTGCGAGCGTGCGTGCAAGCGTGAGTGCGTGGGTACATGGGTCCGTGCGTGTGTGTATGTTATGTGTGGTTGAGTGTGTGGGGAGGTGCGTGCGTGCGTATGTATACGTGCGAGTATATGCGTGTGTATGCGTGTGTTCGTGCGAGCGTGCGTGCGACTGCGTGCATGTTCGCGTGTGCGTGCGTGCGTGCGTGCGTGCGTGCGTGCGTGCGTGCGTGCGTGCGTGCGTGCGTGCGTGCGTGCGTGCGTGCGTGCTGGTATGCGTGTGTGCGTCAGTATGTGGGTGTGTGTATGATATGTGCGGTTGTGTGTGGAGAAATGCGTGCGCGCGTGTTTGTGTGTGTGTGTGTGTGTGCGTGTGTACGTGCGTGCGTGCGTGCGTGCGTGCGTGCGTGCGTGTGTGCGGTCATTATGGTAATTATAAATACAACTGTACCAAACAAAATGTTTACATTTCTCGAAATCAGGTCATTATTAATTTATTTGTGTAATTAATATATATGCGTATGTGTGTATGTGTATATTAATATGTATATATATATATGTGTGTGTGTGAGTGTGTGTGTATATATAATAAATATAATGTTATTACTATTATTACTAAAATGTGTATTCTTATTTTTGATATGTTGTTATTTTCTAGTGTTTGACTAAAATAAAGGTGGCTCCTATGTTAGCGACACACTTAATGCCTTAATGGGAGTCTCGTGACCATTTATTTTCATTTATATGTTGACTGTATTATATTTATTCTGAGTCTGAGTGCGTGTGTATATAATTTGGCGGACAAATTATAGGAAGATCAACTCACCACTGGGATCAAAATACTTTGGGAGTTGATTACTATTTTAGTCCGCCAGGATTATTCCGGCCGACCGGAAGTGTCCTCCCCAAAGAGATTCTGGAAACAACCATTGTACTGGACGACAATGTATACAGGGATACGTTGTTACGCACACACGCACGCACGCACACACGCACACACGCACACACGCACACACGCACACACGCACACACGCACACACGCACACACGCACACACGCACACACGCACACACGCACACACGCACACACGCACACATGTTAATACGCTACCTTTCAGGCATTAGAGAGTGTCTGCAAGGCGCCCCAATATCGATTCCTTCTCCCTATATCCCGATCGCGCCACGCACTCGATTGTTGTACAATCGAACTAAGCGCGATCGGGAGTCGATTGTAAGCATATCTCTTCCGAGGCATCTCGCACCACTCGCCTCATTCTATGTTTACTCGCCTGTGATCTAACACTTGGCGACGTATTTAAAAGACACGACGATAGTTATATCTAGTTATTTACTTATTTTTCGTTTGCTATACTTTTCTGGAGGGTTTACCTTCTCCTAACTGAGATATTTCAATGGTGATTATTTTTTAGAGATGGCGCTATTGTACCCAAATGGTTTGTAGCTCCAGGGGTGGACGAAAACTAGTCTCTATGGATAACATTTGTTTACGTTATGGCTCTTCCGCATCACGATGTTTTTGTACCCTAATAAATGTAAATCGTAAAAAAAATCAGCTCATATCAATTACTTTTTGAGTCCATGTGTCCCGTTTAATTGTGTTTAGATCTCGCACGTGTTCCACTTGAACGACTCACCTTGCAAACTATGATTTGCTGATAATGCGTACGATTTATTATCTCTGATTCCACCGTAGATTGCTGCTCGTGTTCATGCTATGCATGGCATGACATGTACAATCATAATATCATTAAACAGATAGATATGCAATGGTACACACGTGATCAGTTTTAGCATAAAAATACATTTAGATGTTCTATCTGTTTTACCTTCATTACCAAATGTATTTATAAATAATTGTTTCTTGGACAGTTTATCATTTATTATTGTCCGCAACCAACCCACATACAGTGCAAAAGACATACGTGATGTTGTGGTTTGTCACAGAAAGGTCATGTTACATTTGTTCATATGTGTTATTAAGAATGATGAACGTCTTTATTGCATGTGTTTACTGCATTTGTAAAAGGTTATGGATAGCGTGAAAAAAGTGCAATTTGACGGCGTCTATCCGCGCGTAGTACGCGAGTTTGCTTCAGGAGCGTTCTGATTATTGCGACGCGGTTGTTTTGTTCTCTTGTGTAAGAGCAACTACACTGACGTCATCTTGACCCGCGTTGCGTCTGATCGCGATGTTGTTGTCAACGTGACCATATAACAGAGATCACTTGGTACGAAGTACGCGAATGGTCAGGCAATGTATCCATTGCGTTCTTTGTTCAGTTAAGCCAATAACACACGTAATTACTGCAATATTGGTAACGTACGTCTAGCGAAAATTGCCGGTAGTTGGATTAAGTGGTTACGCAGGGCGTTGTCGTGGAAATCGCTTAAATATGCAACTGCTCGAGCCAATTTTAATGACTCGCAGACAAAACGTTTGTTTCTGGTTTTAGGCCGTCACTCGGAGACTGTGATTGCTACAAATATAATGTTACACAGTCCTATGTGACCCGTTCGTGCACTAATCAATCGACTGGGAAATGTTTTAATATGTTTAGTATCTGCGGATGCCGCTGGGGGCTGTTTGATGACGTATTTATCAACGCTGTGCGGCGGTCATCACAAGGTCATTTCCGGTATACCATAAACATGTCTCAACGGAATAGAGGCTACTTCCGGTGGATGTGATAGTCAATCATCACGGTGAACTGTTAGTGCAGGTGCAACATAATAAGTCGATTTACGTTCAGTGATTGTCGCTTCGATACATCCGAGTTATTAATTCAACAAGTGTCAATACACTGCATGTAGTGACACAATATCGACCAAGTCTCTGGTACTTGATACGTCATCCATTCTTGCCACCCTGCAATTCGTATCCCTGCATTTTACTGGTGAACTTTT
Organism: Escarpia spicata; assembly: GCA_963995525.1. Classification (NCBI taxonomy): domain Eukaryota; kingdom Metazoa; phylum Annelida; class Polychaeta; order Sabellida; family Siboglinidae; genus Escarpia; species Escarpia spicata. Next base: position 56,813,648 of record OZ023212.1, read on the forward strand.
TCGCAAGCAAATACTATCGCAACAGTTGGATATTGTGATATATAAATTATGCCTTTCGGGATTTGGACAACTACTGTCCTGAACGTACCAAACATATGTTTCTTGCGCTGCGCGTGGAACAGCTTACATTACCAACCCTGCTCAGTTTCCTCTCCTGGCACAACATCTCGAAAGATGGCCCCGGTCAATGATGTTGTCTTGTATTGTACATGTCCTTTTCTAGGTTTTTGTGGCGAATTTCACTGGGTGACTGCGCAGTCGAGGGGTGGCAAGCCCTTTCACAGGAGTGCATACTGGCGTGTGAAATACCTACTCTTTTGTCAAGATGCGTTCATCCAAAATGCATCCATTTCTAAGATTTGCCTTGAAGCAAAGTGCTTCTTCAAAAGTAATACTCAATCAAACACCACATCAAACGCAGTGCGAAAAATAACACTACATCCTCGCATAATCCATCATCGTTACCGTTTTTACGTCCTCGTTCTTTTCTTTGTTTTCTTTGTCTGTGTCTTGCTATGTTATGTTCGTAACTTCATGACGGGTCCCAGTGTCTACACAGAACATCTTCTCCAGTCATCCCGGATATATCCTCCGGCCATCTGTTCTCGTGATCAACAGTTTGCATGCTCATGAATTGGTGCAGTTTTTCCGTCTTCCAATAAATTTACTAACTAATCTTAACAACACGGGTGTGTATGCCTTCATCCCAGATTCCAGAACAATTCTACAGATCCAAATACCCTGTTCTGCACACGTAAACGTCACGACGGAGGTAATGAATGTTCTACAATATACGCTTTGCTGATTCAATATATGTGTAGTGTTCTCAATATTAAAAGCAAACTACGCATCGTTGCGTCGTGTCCGGTATGCAATGCTTTGCCATTTTATCTGGTTTTGTTTCTTGTCGGTGTCACCAGTCTCCAGTTCAACACTACATCAGTTACAAGTTTTCGCTTGCTCTGGGATATGTTTCTAATTCCCAAATCCCACGGACTGTAACAAACATTAACCCCTGTCAGCCTTTTCCTAAAATGTATCGATGGTTTCTTGCGAAGTATTTTGCTGGCGTAACTGTCCACGTTACATTACATAAAATAATACTGTGTGATGCGGTGACACAACCACAACGAATAAATGTGACATATTTTTGTAGCTCAGTTGGCCCTCACCACCCTGCCACTCTCGGGGCATGTTGATAGTACGTAGTGACAACATTTATTACCTTTGTAATTTCGTGGGGTGAACAATTGAAATGGAACACGTATGCTATTTGATGGGAATTAAGCGTGTTTTGCATATTGCCGCCCTGGATAATCCTCATTGTAGTTGCTGATAAATTTAGTAACCTTGGTTAATTTACTCAAGTATCATGGTAGCAACTGGGAATACTGGATCGCTATTTCGACGCTGCAGGTCTTTCATCACTAAGTTCCTGGCAACGTTGACAGGATTACTCTTGTGGTATAGCTTTGTGCAACAGCAACGGTCGACAAGTATTGTATGTATTTGAGCTTGTTCTGTATTGGTTCTTATCTGGTTTTATTTCTTGTCTTGGGTTGCCTCTTGGTTGGTGCTGTCGCTTATCTTGTCTCGATTCTTGTCTTGTGTGGTTTCTTGTCTGAAGTTGATTCTTTTCTGGTATTGTCTCATGGCCCACCACATGTCACCTTCATTAGCCAGAAATTAATTGTTAAACATATAGCGTGGAAACAATGTGTAAGCAAGTTCCACCTCTTCTTCATAGAAGCCATATTTTACCAACGAGTTAATGTGTTCAGCAACTGCACACCTAGGCCTATACATGTAGTAGATCAACGCACATCTGCAAGATTTTTGTTGATCTGCAACATAAAGCGCAATTCTACCACTATGAATACAAGCGGTAAGCAAAGTATTGTAATTGAAACACCCGTACACGAACAAAATCAAATAACCAGCACGTTTGTCAATCATGGCTATCGAACATCTGTTAATAACGTTGCGGCGTAGACCTACCAACCACTCCAAGCCCTCGAACTTCGAAAGCGCCGTCGAGTGGAGTTGGGCATTTACAATGTTGATCAATAGTGTCTGCATTCTTAATGCACGTATCCCAAGCAATTTAATTGGATATAAAAAAAATGTCCGGAAGCTGGCACCAGCGACTCCAACCCCTTTTCGGCTAGGTTAATACGGCCACATTTCCTCCTGTGCTCCTCGCTCACATTACCGCTAACTAAATGCGTGGGTACCGTCGTGTTCCCAGCAAAAGATTATAACATTGTCAACAACAGGTCCGTTGTTATGTCCTTTGGCACATCTTCGAGAAACCAATGATGGAGACTATTGTTATTAAGTTAATAATATTTCACTATGGCGACTGTTTTCTCAGAGATTATGCCTGCTATCTATGCATATTGGTCGTGGAGACGCCAACGTACGTATGGCCAGTTCTCACGAAACGTCGACAAACTGTGTCTATTGCTATATATCCTTTAACATTGTGTGTAGGAGATTAGTGGTGTGTTCATCGTATCCGTCTCGATGAGAGTTTCGTGGGATGTCTACTTTTGTATATGTATCTGGAAAACATTTAGGACTACCATCAAAAAAGATAATTTTAGGCACTACCCAAAATTATTGACACGAAGAATTTGAACATGTACCATGAACAAACTACAGGTCGGAGACAACAGTGTTAGAGATTTTGTCAAATGTTCTACATTTCAATATTATATTTATTGGCCACTTTTCAGTGATTATTTGGAGAAAATATAATGTTCTTGATTTATTTTGTGTTTGGGAAGTACGTAAGTATACAGCACGTACATACAACTAAAATCGGACGTAAACATAAACATAGGGTGTCTTGCTAGTTCGACCCAGCACAAGTTTAGTAACTCAGTATTTATATATTCAACAATTATAGTTAATTAAAATTATGTTTTACGTGTTTCAATCAGTAAATGCTAGAACCTGAGTATTCTGTTTTAGACGAATATTATAAATTTATTGTTTGCGGGACATTATTACCAGAACACACAGATGATCCACGCCATTAGTGTTTCCCCAGTTGTTGATATATTTCAAAGTGAACAGATTGTTCAACAGAGCAGACATCGCTGACATTGAAAAACGATCCTGGCATGTATTTGTAAAGCGTTTGGATGAGTTCTTGTCGAGTGCATGACCTCCAGTGTCGTGGGAGACCTTGGTTGGGTGTGGACGTGGGTCATAGCAATCGAAGCGGCTAACATGTATAGATACGTAGTTGATAAACGACAAGAGCTGTCCAACCTGAGCTCGGGAAATGAACGACAGTATATAGAGGAGCGGCACATAACGAGCACCCGGTCCGGCGAGTCTCCCCGGGCGATCCGTCGTTGCATGGCGCCCAGACATCGCGCACAGACACCCGTCGGCGTACTTTGTCAGCCGGAGGGTTTGTCACCGATCGACTGGATGTCGTCGACACATCTGGAGCAATGCGATACATCATAGGCGTCGGAACCGGGGAGGCGTGGGGGATCAGCTTTCCTTGCTACCAGTCAAGTAGAACGTATTTCTACAACGTAGCAACGAATAGGGAGATTGCAACTGCTACTTCGGTTGTTGTTGGTGTTACTTGTTGTTTCTTATTTGTCTATTTTTCGTTTTCTTCTATATCGTCCTGCACCCTCTCTTCTCCTGCTCCCTCTCTCTCCTCCTGCGCCCTCTCTCTCTCCTCATGCTCCCTCTCTCTTCTCCTGCTCCCTCTCTCTCATCCTGCTCCCTCTCTCTCTCCTCCTGCTCCCTCTCTCTCCTCATGCTCCCCCTCTCTTCTCCTGCTCCCTCTCTCTGCTCCTGCTCCCCCTCTCTGCTCCTGCTCCCTCTCTCTCCTCCTGCTCCCTCTCTCTCTCTTCTCCTGCTCCCTCGCTCTCTAGTCCTGCTCCCTCTCTCTCCCTCTTCCTGCTCCCTCTCTCTACTCCTGCTCCCTCTCTCTTCTCGTGCTCCCTCTCTCTTCTCGTGCTCCCTTTCGCTCCGCCTGCTCCCTCTCTCTCCTCCTGCTCCCTCTCTCTTCTCCTGCTCCCTCTCTCTTTTCTCCTGCTCCCTCTCTCTCTCTCCTCCTGCTCCCTCTCTCTCTCCTCCTGCTCCCTCTCTCTTTCATCCTGCTTCCTCTCTCTCCTCCTGCTCCCTCTCTCTCCTACTGCTCCCTCTCTCTCCTCCTGCTCCCTCTCTCTCTCCTCCTCCACTTCTTCTTCTTCCACCTTTTCTTGCACGTCTTTGTCGTAGTTGTCGTTCTTGTCCTTGTTCATAAGCGCACCCAATGAGCTAATACATATTTACGGGATTTAAAAACAATCAGCCTTGCTTGATCAGCTTTGTCACTAAGTGTTATTCTTGCTACAGTTTATCGTCACCGATCTCTGCCATTGTCGTCATCTATAATGTCCTCTTCCATACACGTCTGTCGTGTTCGCCCACCACGTGGCTCCCTGGCACTGGTTCAAGGCTAAATCAAAGTTATCTCTTCTCCAACATGTTATATAGGAGAGAGGAAATTGCGTTTCTACGATAATTTGTCTTCTGCTTAATACTACCATTGCTTCCGCCTATGTGACTATTCTTGTCGCAGGTTTAGGATGCGGAAGTGATTTTATTTGTTAGTTTTCCGTATTAATAGGGAGTCTTTGGCTCATAGTATGTCGGCTAGTTTTGTCTGTTTATGAGTTTATGATCCTCTCTACCAAAGTATATATATATATATATATATATATATATATATATATATATATATATATATATATATATATATATATATGTATATATATATATATGGGTGTGTGTTTATATGTCTAAATGTATATATATATATATATATGTGTATATATATATACTTTGGTAGAGGCCAGCTTTAGTCTCGAGAGACAATGCTTGTTGTAGCTGCATCAGATCGGTTGACTTGAATTTCTGGCACGTCGTTTATCTGGTATGCTTCGATGTCATTTGTTGAACCACCAGTGAGACAGGCTCGCCAGGTGACTCTGCCCTCAGCAAAAGTCTGCCAGCGTAGAGGGTCGATGCCGTAGGATTTTAGGTTTCTCTTGACCACATCATTGAATCTTAATTTTGGTCTACCTACTGGATGTTTGCCCTCAGTCAACTCCCAATAGAAGATGGTCTTTAGGAGGGGGGGGGGGGTGACGGTCACTGGGCATACGCTGTACGTGTCCAATCCATCGTAGGCGTCTGTGTTTGAGGATGTTGCTTAGTGGCGTTGACTTGCAGCGCTGCAGGGGCCGGTTTCATGAAGCGTACTTAAAATTACGCAATTACTTAGCGTCACGTGTTTTGCTTAACTCCTATGTTTGCTCTTATTTAAAAACTCGCGTAATTTACTAAGACAATCATCATAGCGTTAAGAATGATCTCAGCCGCTTTATGAAACCGGCCCCAGGATATCAAGATTAGTAATTTTATCCTGCCATTTTACGCCAAGGATTGTTCGCAGGGAACGAAGATGAAAACTGTTGAGTTTCCATTGTTTGCCGAACGTTGTCCGTGTCTCTGAAACATACGATAACCTGCTAGCAAAGTACACTTTCAGGTTGGTGTGCAATGTTAGGCTCTTGCTGGACCAGACACGATACGTGAGTCTTCCAAAGGATGTTGTTGCCTTGCCAAATCATGTGATTAATTATTTGTCAAGTGTAAAGATTTTAGACATTATAGAGGCTAAGTAGGATACATTCTCCACAGTTTTGGCTTCTCGATTCCCATGGCTCCTGGTTACAGTCTTTTTGATGTTGATTTTGAGGCCAAAAGCTGCGCAAGTATTTGCGAAGCTGTTTAAGATAAATGTTCCTCGGAAAGGGCGCAGATGGCAGCATCATCAACATGGAGGGCCTTGCTCAGTGAAGTGCTGTTGTTTTTGCATTGGCCTTCAAGCGTGACGTTGAGTAGATATTTGCGTCAAGCCTGGTCCTCAGACTCACTCCAGGATGAGTAATGTTAGCATTTTGCATAGCTTCTTTCCATAAAATGGAGACAAATATTCCAAAAAAGCTTCGGGACCAGAACATATCCCTGCTTCACTTCATTTTTGACGGGGAAGGGCTCAGATATAGATCCAGGAGTGCTTTGCGTTTTGCCTCAATTACCGGTTTCACAGTGCCAAGACTAGCTTTGAACCGGTCTGGGTTATGACATGAGCTTATTTCCAAGGTGTCCAAGGTTGGTTTGTGAATTGTTTGTTTGAGAAGCCGCTAATAAGCATTTGCATTCCAGTTTTCATATATCATATATGTGAGTGTGTGTGGGGGGGGGGGTGTGTGCATGTAGTGTGTGTAGTATCTCTATGTATATATAAACATATTAGGTTTGTGCAAACGTTAAATGTTAGAAAGAAATTAATGTCACCGGATTATCATCAGTGAAGATCGCCAGTGTGCAGGAAAGTTTCTTCTCAGTGTTAACTTTTAAAACATTGCTGATCAGTCGCGTGCTTACCTTTACGCTAATAAACCCAACGAGCAAAGAGAACTTGTAAGAACAAAATGTTGTTTATCAGTACTGGTTAATTGGTTGTAAGCCATTCCAGTTGTGGCTTAGCATGCCGTAATTCCGGGCTTTTGTTAGTGTTATGATTGCATTCGCACTGCAATGCATTCGTCGGTGATTGATTTCGCAGTGAGCGTATTTATTGCAGTCATATTTCCAGTGCGACGATATCAGCTCTTCGGCAGGAGGTTCGAGTCAGTGATGCAGATATTTTCACACGGACGCTGTCGTTCTGAGCAGTGATGCACGAAACGAACATCGTTGTTTCTACTCGTTTGCCAATAATAGGATACCTCGTCAAAACCGATGATTGTCCACACCGTCATGGTTGTCATTGTAAATAAACAGTATATCATACGAATAGATTTATCACAAAGGATACAAAGCATATGTGTTGCTCTCTGTCATCCGCGAAGGCGTGTTACAATTAATGTATAAGCAGTAGGCGGGTGAACAAAACACCACGCATAGTTGCGCAACCAACACGTTATTTGTCTTTGACATATTGATATTGCCAACCATTTATAAAAACAGGTTTGCATAATATCATGAATTTTGGTAAGCTGCCACGATGAAAACAACGCCGTGTAGTAACATACAGCGTAAAACAGCTTTCGACCTAATTGTTACCGTGTTTGAACGATACGGTATAGCGTAGGGTTTGTTCAGAAATTGTTTATACCTTAGCCAGACCGCAACAAAGTCCTCGTTTACACGAGCTATAGTATCCCGCGAGTAGATATTTTGCAAAACATTAATTTCTATACTACCATAGGTAAAAGCAACTAGTCTCTTAATCAGGTCAGCCCGTTTTTCATTCGGACTGATTGTCAATCCGAATTAAAAATGTGCTGGATTAATTATAGACAGGTTCGATTTTAAAGCTGCGTCCTCAACTGTTATAGTTAATCGCGAATCATGTTCTTTGTATCCAAATGTATAGTGTGTCAATAGATAAAGTAATATCTGCAGTCGGTTTAACAATAAAGTGGTCCTTTTATTTAAAGTTAGTGATCAAAATAATTCATTTTGGTTGAGAGATCTGGTAATTTGCTAATGTCAATTGTCGGGCCGAAAATTCCTCTTCAAGCCATTGAACTAGTCAGCTAAGTGGTTTACGAGAAAGAAAGGAATATCAGCGTCAACACAGAAACTCAGAATAATCGTGCAGCGCATTCGTGTGAAGTTTTCACGTTTGACAACTACTTTAATTAATATTTGGGCAAACATGAATTAATTATTTTTTGTGGAGATTTAATTAGAACTATATATAAATGGTTGCACAAACATGTTAGCATATTGTAATTGATATTAAATAGGTTTGCTTTCGCAAAATGAGTTCAACATGAGACGAGCGACGAAACAACTGTACTCAACTGAGGAGGCACCTTTAAAATGATTACATTTTAAACACTATTTGTGTTGTTTTTTTACGATGGGTCGAACTACAATTATTCTGTGTCTGTGTCTTCCAAGGACGATATTTAATTATTTGTCTTTTCCTGCTTAAGACGAATAATTAAATACCGTCCTTGGAAGACATAGACACAGAATCAACGTAGTTCGACCCATCGTAAAAAAACACAAATAGTGTTTAAAATATAATCATTTTGAAAGAAGATCTCACGTGACTGACTGCTGGGTGACTGTTGACGGAAATGTTATTAAAATGACCAGCTTGTAATATCAGTAGTCGTGATCGAAGTCGAACTACTGTTCCCAACATTGGCAGTGACGCTTTAAAAAGTTTATGTTATACGGCCATGTCCTGTATATTACAAGTACACAATCACCATACGATAGACCGACTTATGGTTAACATAACTGCTGAGCTTAGAATAATCTCCGTTGAGTTTTGATTAATTGTTTTCTATTTCGTATTCATGAACATCTGCACGGTTCTTAAATCGTCAATGTCAGACAGAACGCTATTAGGATAATCCAGGGGCGAGGTAGTCTGGCTGAGATATCCGTCTTCGTTTTTGTCATAATTACCTGCCACCGGGGTTATAGCTTTTGTAGACTACACGCTAGATGACCCGCAGTTGACTGCCGCAAAGCATGACAAAAAAAGATTTACGATTGTCATAAAAACATGCGGATTACATAGAAAAGGGCGACTGTTTGTCTGACCTCGCGGGCTGCAATCTTCCGCTTTCCCGAATCCTTTATTAAAATGCATTGATTTTCTAAGTGACCTAATTCACGTAGTCGTAATAGTAAGGTGATCGTAGTACCCGGGTGTCAGCATTCGTCGTTCCCCCGCCACCCTCATCCCCCACCCCCACCCCCGATGATGTGTGTGGGTTGACGACAATGGCTGGCGTAGACACTAGACGCAGCACGCAAGTTATCGAGTCTTGTCGTCACTGATTACAAGCTGTCGAACCATCTGCCGTTTATTGGTTCGGCTTTTATGGTTTGCCTTAATCATGATTGTTTGCAGATCACATACGCCCAACCTAACCGTTATATGTGTATTTATCACAAGCAAATATTTATCGACATCACGTAAGTCGTCGCAATTACATCGTCTCCAGTCTGTATCCTCTTCGAGGGAGTCTGATTCCCGGTGTAACGGGCCCAGAGTTGTCCCGTGCCAGGAGTATGAATTTGTATACTGCGCGAGCAAGCGCAGTTAACATATCGTTGCATAACATACATTGCAGTCGGTGTGAGTCTGGTCTGGTTGGGTCGGACGAAACGTTCCAGTGTGATCCGGTCTTTAGAAGCAACGACTACTCTTGGCACGGTCGTTGTAAGGAACTACTGCTAGCACTGCACTACGCTGGGCTCGTTACACCGGCTGAGATCATTTTCCCGGAGAAGCCGTTACTATTGTTCAGGTGACTGTCTCGCTCGATGATGCGTCCATGTCGGCATAACACTAGAGACGCTCCGTGTATTGATACAATGACAGATCGCCTCGAAAATGATTACTCGGTTGCTTGCGCAAATCAACTCGACAATCGCGTGCGTAACCGTGCGTACGACATATCGCGTTTTTACCCACTCGTGAATGGCGTGTGTTGCTTTTAATGAAGACATCCCCAATAAATACGGACTCACATGCGTTTCTGAAAAAAATCTCAAAAATTAGATTAGGTGCTGCGCTCTGGGTATATCCATTTGATTGATTTACTGGCCGCCCGGGTTGAGTGATAAAGCAATAATGTGACGTCATTGCGACAGGCAACGCGCATACCGTTTTACTACCATTTCCGTTTGTTAAAATTTAGAGCCACATTGCATTTTAACATCAATAATTTATATATAAAATAAACAATTTTATAAGACATACCATGAAATATATTCTACATGTTTTTGTACTTATTATTGACGCTTTTTCATATGCGCATTTTACATGCAGCTTTCTGGTTTATTCCACATATAGATGACCCCATACGCTTATATATGTTGTTCGTCTTTGATTTGTTTTACATACTTTTACGACAGTCAAAAAGTTGTTTGTCCTTTCCGCACACGTCCTGTTTTGGTTTCCTAAGTTCGTTGTTTCCTGTAATCACCTCCGATGAACCATTAAATAAAAACTTGTCATCGGCTGATTGGAACAGACGGTGCAGTTAACCTTCCTAGAGCATATCCTGGACCAACTAAAAAGCGTAGGCAAGTGGCGAGGATTGACGGCGACAAAGGTCGCTAAGCGGGTCTCCAATTACCAGACGACTATAACGTGTGCAAGTTCCGTCCTTACACAGCGTCCGAGGAAACAGCCCCCGTCGAGTGACCAATTTATATTCACCAACAGCTTATGCTCGGAATAAGAGCACCTACATTGACGCCATTGAAGCGTCAATCACCTACTTAATGAGCATTGCCTTGCGTGGTTCCGGAGGACTGAATCTCTAAATAAAACGAAGACAAAGTAGGGCCTAATATCGGATCGCTTATAGGAAAGACACCAATACCAAATGGCGAGAGAAGTTGGTGTGTTTTGCGAACTTGTGCGTAGTCGAGCGACAATGTGATATATCATAGATATTTTTACATTTTTGAGCAAAAAGAGTATAAAGTGGTCAGGTTAATATGACGTAAGGAATCATGTGTTTCAGTTAGCCATATTCGATGTTAAGATATAATAAACTGCACTAATTCCACAAAGCGACGATGTTTGTTGATGTTCACAATGTTCGATAAAAAATTGTGCAATATGCACAATTTGTACATTTAATAAAACACAATAAAAACAATTGCAAACAATTGGTCACAAGTTTAGTTCATTTGAGAGCGAATGCTGGAACCCGTAGCTTTTACCACACATTCGCTCTGCATGTAAGCCACATTTCAGTAGAACAAACATTTTTATAAACATTACTTCATGATATTTACGTCAAAATTTTATTTTTGGTAATAACAGGATAACCGTAACAGTCGCTATGCTTTTGAATAAGCTCACACACACCACTTTCTACACAATTCTGAGCAGATCAGAAGTTGCAAGGATTGACCGTGTAATCAAATTTTGAAAGAAAATGCCCGGACGTGAACCGTTATTATAAAACCAGGTCATCATTTCATTTATAGTGATCTTACCTACTAATTGTAATATGCAAAAACACTGAATCTACACACAAAAGGCAACCTGAGTAGCAAGGCATAACGAGCTCTTTGCCACCGGCACAAATTAGTGATATAGTTTTTAGAACCACTCGTGAATTCATGGTGTTGTTATTTCACCCAACGGAGCAACTGCTGCACGCATGGTGATTACGAGTTAAAAACACATTTATCTTCTATCTATCCTTTTGCGGATACGTTCATTTGCATTACTGTTTCCGTGATAATTTCATGTTGTAATGTCTTCTGACGTCGTATTTGTAAAGCGTGTTCTCCAAACTCGTCAATGGCGTAATATTAAACGTCGCAATATCGCGAAAACAACCTTTATAATAAATGTTCGTCAATAACGGCTGATCGTCCATTACTGGCAACACGCCATTTCTTCCCATGGCAAACCGGAAGCCAAATGGGGTCACGCGACGGTACCGGGTAGCCCTTCGTAAGTCGTCCCAAACAGTGGCATCTTCCGTACCTGGTAGAGTTATGGCCTGACGTCGTTAAGCGGGCGATCTTTTGTTGTAAACGCCGCCTTCTTAATCATCCACGCACATGTGCACTGACGTTTACGGCGTTGGAATTCGGACGAAAACAGAAGTTATTTACAGTATACCCTTTGATTGTTTGGTTGGCTTCTCGCGCCTGACGCAGATTTATGGCGTTCGGGTCGTCCATATAGATTGCTCTTGAACCGCAGTGATTACAGACATTTTCTCGAGAGTGTCATTGCAGGATGGCCGCTGTGTTGTGGCTTCCGTTGGGTGTGGAGCAGAGACATGGCAAATACGCTTCCAGTAGGAGCAACCGCTCCTGTTGTCACTGCATTGGCTTTGTACTGGCATTGTATATCATTGTCAATATATGCTGCGCAATAGTGAGCATCGTTGAATATAAACAATACACGCACTAGTTGTCTGTGCCTACTGAATGTCAGCAAAGTCTGTCCGATTCGCCACGAATTTGTGTAACGAAAACATCTGTTTGATTTAGATTGGAAGCCATGTGTTCAGCTAGGGATTAAAGTGAAGACAATGTTGCCTCATCGATGTAGCAAACAATGATATCGCGCCATCCTTTATTGTACCGACGTAGTTAGCAAGGGTTACCGTAGCCCTACTGTAGATGTTTATTGTGAGATTTCCAACTACCCCAACCACTCTCTGCAGACAATTTCGGTCCCCCATATACCTATCGATCTAAGTCGCATGATACACGGACTGCGCCGTGATTGAACTATAGCTCATTTACCTGTACATATTTGCAATTTTCGGCCAACCTCGTTTTTGCAGCGCAGCTATATTACTATGCGTGATATGATCTTTTTGTCCGCTTCCACATACATAGCTATTTCATTTCCCTACTGCCAGACGCCCATTAGCACATGCTTATGCATCACTCATTTCATACAGTTTCGTTCCAGTTGACGTCATGGTCAGTCACATGAACAGAAAACAACTATTAATTTAGGAACATTTCTTTAGAACCACTGACGTCACACGGTCTCACTGGCGTTGCGCAGGGGAAACAAGCATTTCCACATGGCGGCAGAAATGCATGACGGAAAGAAGGCGTTACGAAAAATTACCATGCGAAAACAATTATACTTCTTATTTGATTACCTATGCCCAGTAATTATGTTTTATCTTCTTCACCACCACCCTCTTCGCGTTTATGTCAACGGACGCACGTCTTATGGCAGCGTTGGTGGCGAGCTTAAGACGATAAAATCTACGCGGCGCAGATGAGAACGCCGTCAACAGTCGGGGGCGTAGAGTGAGCGTCCGTAACCTCGTCTATCTGTTTTACGGCCGACCGTAAAGATTCGATGTTGAGCAAACGTTATCCGGGAGCTTTATGCGTTAATCGCCTTTTGGATGATTAAATGTTGCTCAGTTAGAGTAAATGAACTATTTGACACCTCATCACTTTGTTTCTTCCGCGAAAGCGTAGCTTTTAAGCAGAAAGTCGTGTATACCCAGACGCACTGAAAATATATAAAGGTACGCGTATAGGTCTATTTTGGAGTAGGTTTAAGCGATGTAGTTTCTACTGTTTGTTCGCTGTAAAATGTTTCCATCGCTATGATAATTGTATTTACCATACGTAGATTACCTATTATCACGTTGCCTCCATGCCTGCATGTTCACGATCAAAATCAATATGATATATCTCACCATTCATCTTTCATCCTCATTTAAGGGGGATCCAATGTGTGAATTCCTCTAGCAACTAAGTACGACATTCCGACGTCAAAGATACATCCATATGCGATTAGAATATCCCTAACTATCAAACGACAGTACACTTAACCTAAATAAGACAAAACCATTGCTCGATTGAGCCGCAGTCAATTTGATGGCATGTTAAAGGAAACATTCTCTTGTCGGGTGAAATAGTAAATCCCTTAATATCATCCTTCTTTTTGCAATATGATGACTCTTGGTTGCGCTTTTGGTAGCGTAACACGTCTGGTTCCAAAACAGCAGCGGAAAATTTTGTTTCGCTAACATCACATCCCACAAATAGAAATCACAAGGAATTACACAGCTTGTGGTTAGCGAATACGATAACTCAAAAAAAAGTACGGCGTCTGCAAAATCCTAGTAACATCGATGACATGCACCATTGGCTATTCCTGTCATTGTACTAGTCCTTGTGGTACTTGGTTGACAATGAGCAGGTTGATGTTATGAGGGAGAGGATATCAGCATCATAATACGTCTCGTTAAAAACACATAAAGGCAGATTTTTATTCACAGACCTCAAAATATATATGAGTAATCACTATTAAGGACGGTTGGGATGATTTGTCATACTTTGGTAGGCCAACAAATATGTCATCGTACGATTGGTCACGTACAGTTATTAATTTACACACGCTCGCCATGCACGCACGCACGCACGCACGCACGCACGCACGCACGCACGCTCACACACACACACTCACATATACACACACATACACACACACACACACACACACACACACACACACACACACATACACACACACACACACATTTCATTGATGAAAATCTGGTGACGTTATTCTTTTCTACTAGTCTTATCAAACTAGCCTAGCACACACACGCGCGCGCCCGCGCGCGCGCGCACACACACACACACACACACACACACACACACACACACACACACACACACACACAAGGCACCCAGAAATCTGGTCCTGCGATTCTTCAGTTTCCATATCCTCTTAGGCCATCGTGGCTCAAATCTTTTTGCAAACTCGATGCCGCTTTTTTCCTGGCCGGAATCTCTAAAGACGTACTGTAATACATGCTGCGTCTTTTTCACATCTTCGTTGTAGCCTGCATCTGTTTCTTTTCATTGCCGCAGAAACATTATCTTTTTCATTCCATCGTGCCTCCATTTGTGTTATCGAAATATTTAGTTTTAGGCGTTTGGCAAAATTGAACGAGTTTTCCGGTGCGTGTAGTTCACTCAAAACCGATACGATTGCAATATCTTGCGGTCTCATATGAACAGGCTGATTGTCTGTAAATCCAAAGTGTGATGTACCGCATATAGCACACATGCATCACTATTATGTCTTGTTGTGGTGCGTATAGGAAGTAATTTATTACTTCTCATTCAATAGTTAGGTCACCATATGTTGTAAACACTAATATACTGTGTGTCATCTTGTAATTAAATGTCGTAGTTTGTGCCTTTATTAAATCATACAAGATTGGCATGAAACTTAAAAGCATATATCTCCTCATAACACTGTATTAGCATGGGTATTTACAGATTTGTAATTGTATTTGTTGCTGAGGTAGATTGCTAAGCCAGCATGTGCACTACAGTTTTTGCCTTGGCATATTAATGTATATCCGTCTATTTGAAATAAAGAAGTGTCAGCCTCTTCATCGAGCCATGTATCTTGTAAACATGCTCGTGAGTGAGTGAGTGAATGTGTAGTGCGTGCGTGTGTGCGTGTGTGCGTGCGTGCGTGCGTGTGTGCGTGTGTGCGTGTGTGCGTGTGTGCGTGTGCGCGTGTGCGCGTGTGCGCGTGTGCGCGTGTGCTTGCGTGCTTGTGTGCGTGTGTGCATGTGTGTGTGGGCGCGCGCGTGTGTGTATGCATGCTAGTGCGTGTGCGTGTGCGTGTGCGTGTGCGTGTGCGTGTGCGTGTGCGTGTGCATGTGCATGTGCGTGAGCAATTATTTGTAAATACTATTATTATATTTCCAACAATTGTGTGTGTTTTGTAACACAATAAAAACGTTATTGTCAAATCTGTCTAGACGCATCTATGACGTTGACGTTCTTTCTACGATTTGACGATATTCCCATTTTGGGGCAGTTAGTTCATGACAGCAGCTCAACTGTCCAGCTTTAAGGACTGTACTGACGACATTGGCACGAATGTATAAAATACGTCACAACATTATGCAACGAAAATTCAAAACATTGTTCCGCTTGCATGTAGATTTCGGAGGTAATACAACCATATAGATGACCTTTCTGTTTCCGTGAAGCCTACACCTTCCGCCTACACCAATGTCACGCACTGAGACAGCGTAAAGCGCTACGACGCCAGAGCCATTCTGCAACCGCTAAAACATCGTTTGAATTGACAAGTTGACGCTTATTGAAATACTTGTTTTATTCAACAGTTCGCGTTAGGTTTATTGGCAATCATCAGGTGCCGATGTGTGCACCAAACCTATGTAGATGGCCTCGTTAAGGGACCACGGGCTCTCATACAAATTCTCTATAGGTGTTATGTGTTGTGTGTTAACGATGCTTTGGTAGATGCGAATTCTTTATGGAGGTGCATTTAAAGCGGATGGCATTACTACTCGCTGTTTAAAACACTAGCTGTGCGCGCGAAAATTTTCATCAGACTGTACGGTTCAAATTGGTATTATTGTTTTTACTTATTTCGTAATAAAGCTACCGTTTTTTCTGTGACGTTTCGATCACTATCAGCAAATCTGAAAAGACAACTGCTGGACGGCGACACTGCAGTCATTGTGTACACTATGCTGTGCACTAGTGTGGGCCACTGGCCGTGGTAACTCTTCAGGAGATCGTTGCAGATATGGGAGAATCGGTTTCGGCCCTCAACCCAATTCATGTTGTCTTTGGTTTTCGTTACCCATACCCCATCTAATAGACTCCCTGTATGTCTACAAACGTCAAGGGAAACATATACATTGTTTGGTTCCTTATGTGGATGTGTTTGAACGCTATTTAATTACGCTTGCGTTGGATGGACATTCATTAAAGAAGTTGATTTAGAGTGGATGGGTTTGCTTATTGTTTACTTACGTTTGTAGTCGAATGCCATTCCTTATGGACGTAGCTTTAGAGTAAATGGTTTAGCACGCTGTACGGTGACGTTTGCAGGCGATGGGCAATCTTTAGGAAAGTGGATTTAATGCGTATGGGTTTAGTTTCCGTTGCGGTGAATACGTTTCCCTTGTGACCGTGGATTTAAAGAGGATTGTTTGCACACAGTTTAGTTACGCTTGCAGTGGACGTTTCGATAAGACGATATGACACAGTCAGCCGAGCCTCGTTGCTTGAGACGATGAGACAGACCAAAGAAGACAGTTTTCTTTGATCTGCTGTGGTTTTAGTGCTGATGTCCGGGTTACCACCGCCGTGTTCTTGTGTAGAATGGATGTTACTTATGATACCAAACCACGAAGTCCCACCTGGATATGTGTAATTCTGTTTTCTTAGTCTGTTTGGAGGTATAGCTTGAATGCAAATATATAATTTGCCACGTACGAGAATTTGTTAAATAATACTTTTTAAAGTAAGAGAATGTTAAACCTGCCTCACTTAAATATCCGTCGAAAAGAAATTTGCAGTTTTGATTTGAGGAATTCACATGCCAATACTGATCATTGGTGATTAACGTAAATTAGCTGCAGTAATATCGTACTAAAGAATGCCCAATGAATTTAGCCATAACAAATACGCACAGACACCCTACCCTCGACATTGTGTTTGGACAATAGCAATAGTTGTTCGTCCTCGTGTCGCTAGGGTACGCCTCCGAGACAGGAAGTGACTGAACGACGCAAACACCCAAAGCGCTGCCCTTGCATCCTTGTTGCAAATGCTATCTAATTTCCGAACTGGTCGGCTCGTAGCACTAGCCTAAATCACCCGTAGAACGGTTTAATGCTGGTCAGAATCGCGCGAACTTCCCGGCATATCATTATTAAGCGTGTCCCTTACGCATATAAACCGCCGATCAATTACTCAGGCCGCTGCCTTTGTTTGGTTGGTCTCCCGGGTTTGACCAAGGCGCGCGTCCGTCAAACTACCGACACCGTGGCTCTTGTGCTGAATTGAATTAGCTCGTTAATTTGTAGCCATAGTCGGCTCAAATTATTAGCCAGTGCACTGTCCGAAACCACTGGCCGCAGCAGCGCCCTCAACCGGTAAGATATCCCACTAATCCAACCGGGACGCAGCTAGCCGACACGTTTCTGCCATCCCGAATTTCACAGGCTGATTTATTGGCGTGTCAAAAATGTACTGCAGAGCGGCTTTACGCTTTGTAAAATGTGATTATTCTATTTCATTGCCAGAATTGACCACTATGCATTTTCGAAAATATAGAGTAGCGAAACGTAATCTTGAAGTAATATGTTCGCGTGGATATTATTGAAATTTTACAAAATACTAATACAAATCAATGTTCGGCCATAAAACATGTGTCTTTCAAACTGAAACTGAATTCAGTAAACATGGTGGAAGAGAAATAGTTTTTCTACATTTTAAAATATTCCCGTTTATTCAATTTACAACGACAAGTATATACGAAATTGAGATCAATAAGACAAGAACATTATTGAGGCAGTTTAGTTGTACGAACAATCACGCCTGTGCAAATCGCCGTACATTTGTAGATGAAGCATAGGCTCGGGAACGGGGGGACAGGGGGGCAGCTGCCCCCGTGGAATTTCTCCGGGGGGCAGACATATGGTACTGCCCCCATTAAATGTGAACGCTAATGTTTGTTTTTGTGGCTAGCGTCAATAGCGGGTGGAAATCTAAATTTTATGAGGCGATTAATGTGTATTTTTGTGTCCACTGTAAAAGGTGTGAGTAATTAGAGGGCATAAGTATGGGTTTCCCCCTCCCAGTTATAGGCGGTGCAGACGTATGGTTTTCTGCCTCCCCTCCACGGTCTTCGGATGTCATCATTTCTGCCGAGACAACGGAAGCTGGAGAAGGTAATTTGACAGCAGCGGCGCGACGTAAAAATTTAATTTCCAACAGCTATCTTCCGACGTCACACTCGAGCCAACCGAGACAGCCACAATGTGAAGGAAGATGTGAAGATATGCGGCGGCGCGGCGGCGACATTTTTCAGTTGTGCAGAAGATCCGGTAGCCCCCTCCCCAATATGAATTTCGTTCCCGTGCCACTGAGATGAAGTTAACCAATTAAGTAATACTATACATACGTCAGATTACCGCTGAAATATGTAGATTGGGCATTCTTTTTCAATCAAACGATTTCCTTCTCCAAGTTTTGCGCAGTGATTTCAGCGTGGCTTAGTATGTTCTGAAGAAGTCGATAGTTTATTCGAATAGCTAAGGCAAACCCGATCGACGTAGCCTGTTCGAGTGCATACACCTAACTCACTGAAATGGGGAACAACCAAGCAATGTTTGCAATGTGACACTCATTTTTGTTCCATTTTTAGTCTAATATATTTCTGAATAGCTCACTGCAATATCGCATTTGATTTAGCGCACCTCCTCAAAACACCGATCGTAAAATAGCTTTATTGTTTTAGCACATTGCGAATTACGCGTGGCGCCTCTCGTAATATTCCAGTTATTTACTTGCGCTCGGGTAACGTTGACGTTTTGTTGGCGTCGCTCGTTTACGGTTCTATTTAAGCGCGTGAAACCGCCAATTGACATTTGTATTTGTGCCGACCTTTGGCGAACAAAATTGTCTGAAAACGGCCAATAAGTTTGTCTCATTTGATTACGCAGTTCGGTTGTGCATCGCAATCCACCAGACGTTATATCGTCAGCCACGTTTTACGGCTTTTGTCTTCTGCGCAAATTAGATGAATCTAAATGAGACGAGGTCAAATTCATCTTCTGCTTTTCGCTCGATCGAATTGCATATTCTTGATGGTTTGTCGCATTACATCTATATAGAGCCGTCCAAATGTGGGCGCGCCATATGTTTTTAATTATACAACATATTTTCGGAGAAATCGGATGATACGTATTTTATACATTCGTGCCAATGTCGTCAGTACAGTCCTTAAAGCTGGACAGTTGAGCTGCTGTCATGAACTAACTGCCCCAAAATGGGAATATCGTCAAATCGTAGAAAGAACGTCAACGTCATAGATGCGTGTAGACAGATTTGACAATAACGTTTTTATTGTGTTACAAAACACACACAATTGTTGGAAATATAATAATAGTATTTACAAATAATTGCTCACGCACATGCACATGCACACGCACACGCACACGCACTAGCATGCATACACACACGCGCGCGCCCACACACACATGCACACACGCACACAAGCACGCAAGCACACGCGCACACAAGCACACGCGCACACGCACACACGCACACACGCACACACGCACACACGCACACACGCACACACGCACGCACTACACATTCACTCACTCACTCACTCACTCACGAGCATGTTTACAAGATACATGGCTCGATGAAGAGGCTGACACTTCTTTATTTCAAATAGACGGATATACATTAATATGCCAAGGCAAAAACTGTAGTGCACATGCTGGCTTAGCAATCTACCTCAGCAACAAATACAATTACAAATCTGTAAATACCCATGCTAATACAGACACTTGGCAAGGTCAATTTATTGAAATAACATGTTGTGCCATGAAGAAAAAAATAATTCTTGGAAATATATATAGACCACCTAGAGATATAATTGAAAACTACCGCATATTTACAAACGAATTTGCATCAAATTTAGTTTATTTACAAAAATCTAATAGTGAAATAATAATTGCAGGATATTACAATATTGACTTCCTTAAAATTAACGAAAACTCATAATATGTCAATATGTTGACACAATCGTTTTACATGGTTTCTTCCCTAAAATTACTATGCCAACACGACTTTCAGAATATCATGGAACACTCATTGATAATTATTTTTTATGCAATTTGTCGAAAGGATTCTTCAAATCCTAAGCTGGTAGTGTAGTGAACACTATTTCTGATCACTTTCCGTACTTTCTAAGTCTGAACTATGTCGAAGCCTTTAATGCGATACCAAGGTTTATACGAATAAAACAACAAAACCCTGACTCATTCAATACATAAAAAATTGAAATAGTAAACTCAAATATTTATGATAAACTTAACACATATATACCTGTACATGCGGATCCGAATGAAAACTACTATATTCTCGATGAAATTGTTAACGCAGCTATGGATACATTTCTACATATTCAAGTAATTAAATTTAAATATATAAACATAAGAAATCTCCTTGGATTACCAAGGGCATCATTATGTCGATAACGTTTAGAGACAAATTGTATTCGAGAATGACACAGACTCACGTAAATACAGAGCATTATCAATAAATTAAAACTGACTTGCAGACTTACTAAAATTCTTAAAAGTAATATTAGATTAGCTAAGCACACACACACACACACACACACACACACACACACACACACACACACACACACACACACACACACACACACACACACACACACACACACACACACACACACACACACACACACACACACACACACACACACACACACACACACACACACACACACACACACACACACACACACACACACACACATACACACACACGTGGGTGATGTGTTCTACTGACACCGATTTCGGATATCGTTTCCAGAGACATGTCATTGTTTAGTGTGTCTTCGAAAAGGGATGTCGTACATCAGCTGTTATCAGCGGATCGATACGACCGTTGTGTATACATAAGCTACAGAAAGCCACGGCATGTTTTATCATGTGCAACATCAGGATCTGTCCAGACGCTCAGGGGCGGGGACCTAGGATAATAATAATGATCAACGACCGACTTTGTAACCAAGTGGTTGACGTCGGCCAAGTATTTCAGCAGTTGTTATCTTCGCTGTAGATCCGTACGCAACAACACTATGTATTTTTTAATAGCACTATGCAATAACATAGACATCATCCTAGTATTTCATCGCATCACACAATTGTTCGATCGCATCACACCGTTGTCCTTTTAGTTTTTCAATACCTTTTGCCATCGTGTTTTTCGCTCGTTTTTTCTGTAAATTCAAGTACGTTTCGACCATAATAATGCTACCTCTGAAAGGCTTCATTGCAAACAATACGTGATTGGCTCCAGTTATACGCGGGATCGCCTCCGCGATGAGACGATGACGAATGAGCGTTTGATGGCGTCTGTGATAGATCAGACGTCCACCATCGTGCTGTTTTGTCGACCAGTGATGACGTAGTTTTGGTTTCTACTAAACGGAACTTCGTGTAGTCAAACGCTACGGCGCACAAATATTCTCTTTGCTGTTTAACTGGAAGGTCAGCGTTCAAGACACATAGCTGCAATTTGGTCTAAATCTATACTTGTAACGCAATGTGCGGCCGAACAAGTCTGTATGATGCGACAATCTAAGAGGTCACGACAAGGCACCAACCGCTACAGTGTGATCCCATTCAAAGCACGATTTTAGAAAACTAAGGAAGATTAACTCCAACATAGACCACAGTAAAGAAATATTTCTGCACAAAACCAAACAGCGTGAACATAAAGAAATTATTAAGTCCAGCATAAAATGCAATGATGAGTAACTGATCAGCGTAGCGTACAAGTAACCATAGCCCGATCGTGGGTGCGTAGGGGTATGTGCACCCTATGCCTTTGGAATTTGGCCGCGCTATGCCTGCGCTAGAATGGCGTAATCCTCTAGACCTGTTGAATGTGCCGCCTATACCTTCTAAACATGTTCAACAGCAACCCACTGTCTTCCGATGTCAAGAACCGACTACAGCGGAGTCGTGCTGAAGCCCACCCACTTTGAATTTGGTTCGGCCTCCAGGGTTTTTTGCCGAGCCACAACGGGGGTGCAATTGGGGGTTTATCCCCAGACTACCCCCTTCTGGACCAGCCCCTGGTAAACACATAGTTCATGACATTCCTGTCGGTGCTAAATATTAATATACACTGAACTACTACAAAGATTCTGAAATGACAGTATGCTGAACGACACGCCACAAGCATGCCAGGGCAGGGTGTCCGTCGACACCCTTGGAGATGTTATTATTGTTATACATCCACATTGGTGACATTTCACCTGCCAATTCTCTACTGGATCTAGCAGCTATAAAACAATAATTCTCAACGCGATATGTATACTACTGCAAATACCCACATCTACACGAAGCTGGTGAGAGTAATTCAATCTGTGCCGGCGATTCAGACACTATAATATTATTAACAAACTGTGAGTTTGTGGAAGCCAGAAGGAGTTGCACCGAGCGTGAATGCAGATCGGACGCATTTAAAAAAGAAGGTGTTCTTCTGAGAACAGTGCTTGTAGTAGCGTATTCATTATTATAATACGTTGTATCTATACATTAACTCATTAACTTTGAAGCATCGTAATAGTGTCTCCTCTGAGGTGTCGTGGCCCTCTCGCGTCGTCTTATGCTCATTGGTTTCCACGAGGTTTTGACCTCTGATCTAGCAATTGGCAATGTGGCACATTCACTATAATTGCCCATCGTGTAGATATATTAAATCCGTTTACTTTGGAGCAATGCAACCTTATCTCTCCCCCTCATGCTCCGAGATCCACTCGTCTCTTTCCGTGCTCAATGGCTTCCTTTGATCTATTAAATGGCGAGGTACTTCAAACAACACAACTATAATTATTTTGAGCTGTTTACTTACATGTTTGCAATATGCTACGAGGGCCTTTCTCCTGCCTGCGAGAATGTAGTGGAGAACCACTCTCACATCATGGGCGCTACTGTGGGGAAACGTTGTAAAAGATAAACACGCTTTTTTAATGATAACTGTTTATTTCTCCATATATGAATATTACTTTTGCTTACTTATGTCCACAGTTGTCTCAGTATACGCGTTTAGTACGGAATGGAAATGGAATCATATCAATGAATTCGCGTCCAGTCCAAGATAACTTGTTGAGCTCCGTGGCATTACCGCTGCAACAAAAACTATGTTATTTGGTTCGCCAGAAAGCAAGTATCAACACAAAACGTAAATCTTTAGGGCAACCGAATATTGCGTGACATTTAGAAACAAGAACGGTGCCACTATAAACTTGCTTTAGTAAGGAAAGTCAGTGTATCAATTCCTGCAAGGGAAAGATAAATGGTTGTCCGAAATTACATATGTAAGCAAATGGCAAACGATGTTCAGAGAAAAATTGCTATGCGAGAAAACAAATAGCCTTTTTTCGGATTACATGACAACGGAACAAGTATCATTTATGGACATAAACAATTTCGGTTAACATTCGTTGAACTGTGGACAGTTGACTGTACAAGATTATTTCTTTGGAATATACGATTACCTTCACACCACACCTTGAACTACATTCCGATTAGTGCCAGGTATATTAGTTTGATTTATGTTAGCATTGGACCAGATCCGTGGTCGTTGCTCAACTACAGGCCGCGTATGGGTAAGCTAGGTATTCAATTAATAGAGTAGTAGCTTAGCAGCTAAAGCAGCGACAAGTATGACGGAGCGGAAGAATAACTCGAAAAGTTGTTGGCCAGAAATCGTCAAGAAATGCAAAGTTCGCGCTCCGCCTTCGCTCTATGAATACATAAAGCGTGGCTGCTTTCAATGATGTTCAAGGATCGCTTACACGTATGTGGTGTTATAGCACATGTCCCAATTGCTCTGGTCAAATTTTACCATGAGACGTGTTCGATAGATTTCTTGGGAAGAATAACACATTATTTGGACACACGTAACAAGAACTGTATCAGGAATGTAGATTGTTTCAGCCACATGACCGAAATGTATGTTATATTGATGTACTGGAACGTTCACGTTCTTCAGACCAATGGTGTTTTATTGCAGTGGTCGCCCAGTAAGTCTTCTCCAAAAGGTGTATAAACATGACCGAATTTTGTTTTAATATATATCATTATATAAATACTGTATATATACAGGTATATATATATATATATAATAAAACGTGACCGTGATCCACAAACGAATCTCAATGTGAGATGATGGTTCTGTTGCAGAAAATGGCAGCTTTGAGATGCGCCGCCGTGACGTTGGTTCTTTTAGCTCTTCTTCGGCCGTCTGCGAGCGATCTTAGTGCAGATACGAATGCGTTAAGCGAAGGATACAGCCCTCTTCACGACTACGACGCAGACTGGATTACTGATGAACTTGACAAACGTGCTCCTTTTCGCGGAGACTTGGGCAAGCGAACTGAGCACAATGATGAAGCCGACAAAAAGCGGGCGGCGTTCCGGGCAGATTTGGGCAAACGACAACCATTCCGTGGAGATCTCGGAAAAAGGATGCCTTTCAGGGCAGACTTAGGAAAACGACCTTTCCGAATGGATTTGGGCAAGCGGGCTGCTTTCCGGGCTGACTTGGGCAAACGGTTGCAATTTCAAGGAGACCCGGGGAAACGAATTCCGTTCAGAGAAGATTTGGGCAAACGAGCCCCATTCCGAGGTGATTTGGGCAAACGAGCACCGTTTAGGGGTGACTTGGGCAAACGAGCCCCATTCCGTGGTGATTTGGGCAAACGAGTACCGTTTAGGGGTGACTTGGGCAAACGAGCGCCCTTTAGAGGTGACTTGGGCAAGCGCGTTCCATTCCGTGGTGATTTGGGCAAACGATCACAGTTCCGCGACGATCTGGGAAAACGATTTTCGACCCGGTTCTTCAGACCAAGAATCTTCCGTTCGGACCTCGGCTAACACAGCAAACACGTGTCAGATATTCCTACAGGTAAGACCTACATTAAATTTATACAAACGTGTTCTCGTCGCATGATATATACAAGCCATTTCGTATAGAATATGTGTGTATATATGTATATATATATATATATATATGTATATATATATAATTAATAATTAACCCTACTACTTCAATGTTTTTCCAAACACACACATCTATAATATTCATCAGCACTGCACACGTGAAAGAAATAATCTGTATATGTCCAGATTCAAACATGAATTTGCTAAAAAAAATGCATTAGACACAGCATAGTTGAGACAGTTAACAATACACCAAGTATTATCATTAATAAAATTTACACCCACAGTCTGTATGGTTTTTCAACATACACAACAAATTTTCTTATTTTAAATTATTAATCCTGTTTTCGTATTCATAATTGCTTTATATGTAATTCGTAATACGTATTGAAATGTATACCTAAGTGTCCATATGTACGTCAATTTGTACAAGAGTACATTTAATCTCCTTGTATTATGTATGAATGCTGATACACTGAGTAATTATCAACTGTAAAACAAGGCATATGCATTTTGTGACATGTACATTTTGATGTTGATTATATTTATGGGGTGGCTCCTGTGATAGCGATATTGTATATCTTAATGGGAGTCTCCCGACCTTATCTAGTATTCATGTTATTCATTGTGTATATATCGTATATATAGGTCAAATAAACTGATTCTGAGTCTGAGTCTGAGTCTGGCCATAGACAGTGGTGGATATTATGTTGTGTGAATTAGGTTTTCAGGCAGCAATTGCAGTGTGGCTGAATGATTGTCGCAGAAGTGACGGGGGTTTCGAAAGAGCAGGTCTGCGGAGGGGCGAAGTTGAAAAAAACACAACGAGTAGCCCTGCGCTGTATAAGAACTTACTTTTACCTTCTTACTGATTACACTGGCAATGCAGAATTCGTTTGAAATGTTTACAGCACCGAAGTGTAACGTGAAACGCACCCACTGTTCCCACTAGTAGGCCCTACGTGTACAAATACACTTTTTGGTGATTCTTCTTTCGTTTATTTAGCAACGCTAATAAGCTTAACAAAATATAGATCAAAAACGTGTCACAGCCAAACCCGCGTAATCACGTTTGTCCGGTCGATACAAACCACGCTGATCATGTCCAAACTACCGCTTAAGCACGTTTTTATGGCCATCATAGGCTGTAGGTTGGGTCAATTTCCGTATAACAAATTAATTACCCCTGTCACGTAACCAGTGTACGTGCGTAGTTTCCTTCCGCGACCTTGATGGAATGTTGTCCAAAGAAATAAGGCAACCTCTTGAAATGGACAGGGCGTTGTCCGCTAGTATGCCAGATTAGCGATACTCGGTCAGTCCGCATGTTGCCACTTCAACGTTTGGGATATTTCGTTCACGCCACGTTGCCCGTGTCTTTCGGAAACAAACGCTACAAACCGTAACTGGTGTTTCTTCATCCATCTAAATGCGTAAACCCACACCGGAGCATTGTCGCACTGATTATATACAATGTGTGTTGAGTTGGTTAAAGTAATTAAAATCACATGTCTAAACGTGTACTCTGTGGTGCAAGTTAAAAGAACTAAAAGTGCGAAGAGCCTAAACGTATAGAGTGGCCAACCTACCCTTGAAGGTGTCTAGGGTTGAGGATGTGACTATTATTTTACTCAGACACCTGATTCTATAGGCAGAGGGTGCCAATGGGAGGGAAGTCAAAGATGACTTTGAAAATAAAACTACTTTGATTTTGATCGTGTTCCCGAATTCTCAAATCGAAGTTTGTTTCGAACGTTTTGTTTTATTTGACTAATTCTGGCCGCTATGTTTCTCATTCACTTGTCTTGTCACTTCAGTCTTGATGTGCACTGAACAGTTGCATGTCCTTTTATCCTAGGTTAGACAATTTGTTTTACACTTTTCCTGTAAAACATTATCTTTTACCATACTGCGGCGATGTATCGTGATTTCATGTCTCAATCCACGGACCTTCGTAACATTTCTTCAGGGTGACCCCATATCTGTATCCTTCTACCACATCGTACGCAGGGGAGGGTTGTCTTTGGCAATGCGCCAGGGGACGTTCATCCCAGATGCAAAACCCATCTCTGTCTTTTTACAAGTGTTGCCTGCTATGATACCACAATATATACCTTCATACTGTGTAGTCTCTGTTTGACAGGGAACAATGAGAGTGACCGCCGCCGGACACCACGGACAATACAACACATCGCGATCATTGGCTACTCCCGACCCAATCTCCGCGCACGCACCACCGAAGAGAACTCCGACGACTGACATCATGTCGTCGCCTCGTTGGCATCACTCGTGTGCTGATCTACGGATGCGCCTGGCGTTAACATTGTAGGCGACATTGCTGTTTGCATTTTTGTTTTTTGCTCATGTATCCTGTTTCTGCCGATCCCAAGTTTGCTTGAGTATTTCGCAAAGGTCATATCTGACTACAGCAAAAGGTGTTAAAGATAATGCGCAAGAAGGTCAAACGGATGTAGTAATGAAACCCCAAAAAGCAACTAATTTTTCGAGCCCTGCATCTGCGAATTACTGGATAAGAGCAGAAAAATTAAACATTTGGTCGAAAGTTCTGTGCACAATGGAGTTTGGATGTTCTGCCTGACCATCATGGCCGCAGATGGGAAAAACGTTCATCCGCACGACAGAACGAGCATCTCGTTATAAACGTTCAGGACGTGCATATATAGTGCACGTTCTGTGTGTTACGTTCGTTAAAACAAACGCACACACACCTTATTCATGTATACATTCACGCAGATACACATAGAGGTGCGCATGCACACACGTGCAATTAAACACAAGCTCACATTCGCGCTCGTATATATAATTGCCTCATTTAAAAGTATGAAACACGCATTTAATATTTTAACGTTTGATTGTATTTTTTGTATGTATGATTTTGTTGCAATTTGAAATATGGTGAATATGTTTACTTATTGTACGTTTCTTCCGATCCGTCGGAGTGTAACTCTCCGGAGTACCTATGCTGGAGGTACGATATTAAGTGCTTCCTGTTGGTGTATTTGACCGCATGTCCGATTGTACTGACAGTTGTACTATCCGTAAGAAGAAGGTATCTTATTTACACATTATTTGGAAGAATCAAAGTACTAAATGTTAACTTCCAAGTTTAGCAAACATATTACACCGAAAACGTTATGTATGATAGTATTTATAACGTTTCAGCTATATTTATCACACATAACAGGAAAGCAAGATAGAAACACGAATGCTTAGAATAGTCGATATTTATGCAATGTGACCGATTAATTAATATTCAGCTACCAGGTGTAGATGATGTATCGTTAATACACGTTTATAGGACAGTATTGCGTTGGCATATATAAACCGATTGGTGACAAAACGTTCGATGTATCGAAAACAATGCCAAACCATGACAAGACACGTATGCATCCAGTCAAACACGACTGCATACACACTACTGTACCGTGCGCAGGATGTACCACTTATATACAGTTATGTACAGAATACACGTGAGCGCAATATTATCATTGTAAGCTGTAATAAAATATACGGGTTTGTCACAAGTCTCTCTGTGTGTTGTGCTTGGCATTCGAAATGTACGATATGCACTCGTATCATTACGTTGACAGTTCAGATGCATAGGATGAAGCATGTCCTGTGTAGATGATCGTACATCCCTTCGTTAGCGCAGAGTCATGGCAGACATAAAGAAGGATAATTTACGTCTTACCTTGTATACATAGCCTCCTTCTTTTCAACACAAATGCATCAGGAGCATCACCACCAAGAGTAATAATAATGCCAACAGTAGGCCTACTTGAAAAAGCTGCATCAAGAAAGAAAACAACAACAACAATGACAACAACATATTGCAGTTACGTATATAAACACAATAGGTTCTGTGGCAATGTCAGTTTCTGGATTCAATCATATTTGTAATATAGGCCGATAAAGTCATCCTGCCAACTGGAGTTTCTTGTTTGGAAGGTTGTCTTGCTAAATTGGATTGACTAAAGGAAAGACGTGGTGTGTTTTCCTTAATATTGGTATGTTGTAAGGCAATGATTTGTAGTTGTACAATATATACTAAACGTAATCTCAGTAATCCTGGGCGGCTACTGGCAAGCGTGCAGTTGCTGGCAGGTGAATTTACCTTGACCTAGTTTCACAAATGTATGTGTACATAGCGCCTCTAGCGGCTACTAATTGGCTATATTGTAAGCAAGGTCAACAATGTAAGCCAACAAACCTGAACACACGGGGGGAAGCATGCCTTTCGGTATTATTCAGTCACGCGCAGTTAGAATTGTCCGACTAATCTGATAGTATCGGTTACATCGCCAAAACACAGAGAACAAACTATAAAATATATTATAACATGTTTCCTGAGAGCCGGAAGAATGAACCACAGCAGGATTAATGTTTACTCAGTTAATTACACGTATTTTGTACGCAACAGTTCATCTATGCATACACATGTTGGTCATACATTCACTGTTAAACTAGATGGTTTATGATATTTCGGTTATCAGTTAATATTTGACAATAGGCAAGGCAACTAAGTTGAACTCGTACTAAAATGTATTAAATCTACATGGATATTTACTTGGCGCCGATCAAAATGTTAAACACATTAACATTGCAGCTGCTATGCATGTATGGTGGTGTTTAAAGGAGATAAATAAGGCGATTGTAATAAATTGAAGATCATTTTTCGCTGTAGACCATCTTTTCTCGTCATCGTGACCACACTATATCTCATGGCAAACTTGATGAAGATCCAGTTACTCGTATATGAAATTATTCTGACATCTAGCTACAGCAGTTCGAGGAATTCTCCGAACACGAACCCAAGTTGGCCACTAGAGGCACCACTGTGCACGTAGATTATCTGTCTTGTAAACGAGAGTGCATCAAGTTCAACAATGCACCAACAATCTCAGCAAGTGATTATTGAACGATGTGTTATGATTAACGACAATCTACACCCCTACATTCAATTATTGCAACCTACGATTATAGTTGATTCGTTTGTTTAACAACCCATGCGTCAAGACGACTGTCACCACGCGGTCTCGTAATGACTTTCTGGGTGCATCAGAGTGAAAAGGTAGTTCTTCCTCCACATAAAACCTTCCCCGGAAACACATACCACGTGACAGGACGTTCGCGGTACGCAGGTGACGCACACGCCACTACCCCCCTCTCTCTCTCGCGCGCGCTCATGTACTCTCTCTCTCTCTCTCTCTCTCTCTCTCTCTCTCTCTCTCTCTCTCTCTCTCTCTCTCTCTCTCTCTCTCTCTCTCTCTCTCTCTCTCTCTCTCTCTCTCTCTCTCTCTCTCTCTCTCTCTCTCTCTCTCTCTCTCTCTCTCTCTCTCTCTCTCTCTCTCTCTCTCTCTCTCTCTCTCTCTCTCTCTCTCTCTCTCTCTCTCTCTCTCTCTCTCACACACACACACACACACACACACACACGCATACACACACACACACACACACACTTATATATACGCACGCAAACTCACGCACGCACACATGCCAAACGCACTAGTTTTAGCTAACTATATCAACATGCGATACACGCTTGTATATCGACATTTCCTTATTTTATCCATATTTATCAGTTATGTTTGCATATTTGTTGCATATCAGGTGATAAAGCATGACTTTTATTTTATTGGATTATTGAACAACGTATATCAGTACTTGAGATGACAATTTAATTACTGCGGGATAGATTTAGTTATTGAGAAAAATTCCGCGCGACACCGGAAGTAAGTAGTATAACGTGTAATTTACCTATCCACCACGTGACCTGTTGCCTAACAAAGTCTCCGTCAAGCCATCAATAAACGGAAGCCGAACACGTGGTTCATTCATGCATTCTGTCGTATATTTTGTTGAAATTTCGGTCCCAGAACTATTTCTTTATGACAAAACATAAGGCAATTCTTTTTTAAAGTGCAACTATTTACGGTTATGTTTGATCTATGAGATGTCATACCATTAAACAGTTATTTAATTCACATATTAAACCGTTATCAACATTGTTGACAAAGGCAACGGGCAAACTTTTCATTGTGACATAGGAACTGGGACGTCCTGGATATATCAGTAAGTTTGACTATTGGTAAAATCACGGGGGTATAGGAAACCTTTGATTGCTACATAGTGAAAGTAATAACCGGACAAATCACACCAAACAAAATGGAAGGACACATTGTGCATAGAAAACTGAAGCAGAAAAGCACATAAATGGAAAAAAACATGAGCCGGGTTTATTAAACAGCTAATTACGTTCAAACACCATCAGCTCACATAAACATTTCTAAGCTAAACAGTTCGCGGCTCATCATAATTCGGCCTACCAATGTTACACAATTACGTGACAATTGGCGTTACATGTTTGTTTAAACGTGCGTCATCAATTCAATGTTTTCGCTAGCCTCATTTCAACTTCGATTTGTAAAACCAACGCCTACATACTATCCACAACAATATGCCAATAGGTTTCGGCAACGTCTTTATGTAATTGTAGTGCAATCACCAGACGTACGATTAACGTATTTAATATTGGCCCGAAAACAGTCATTTAATAATTAATATAATTCTAAAATTGGAATATTCACGTATTTGCGCAATATAATTATTATGTGTACTTGCATTGATGTGGTCGACGGTCCATGCTTTCTCGAAACTTCGAGGCAACTAAAGTGTGAACATATTATATATATATATATATATATATATTTATATATATATATATAATGTGTGTACGAAATCGATAGTAGACGTACCATATATATGTGTGTGTGTGTGTGTGTGTGTGTGTGTGTGTGTGTGTGTGTGTGTGTGTGTGTGTGTGTGTGTGTGTGTGTGTGTGTGTGTGTGTGTGTGTGTGTGGTGTGTGTGTGTGTGTGTGTGTGTGTGTGTGTGTGTGTGTGTGTGTGTGTGTGTGTGTGTGTGTGTGTGTGTGTGTGTGTGTGTGTGTGTGTGTGTGTGTGTGTGTGTGTGTCTGTGTGTCTGTGTGTCTGTGTGTCTGTGTGTCTGTGTGTCTGTGTGTCTGTGTGTCTGTGTGTCTGTGTGTATGTGTGTATGTGTGTCTGTGTGTCTGTGTGTCTGTGTGTCTGTGTGTCTGTGTGTATGTGTGTCTGTGTGTCTGTGTGTCTGTGTGTCTGTGTGTCTGTGTGTCTGTGTGTCTGTGTGTCTGTGTGTGTGCGCGAGTGTGAGTGTGTGTGCGTGCGTACATACGTACGTACGTGTGTGTTAATAACCTACCTTTGAAGGCTGTTTGGCTGTACCTCATCCAATGTGCCGAGGTCCATTCCCCTCTTTCTTGTTCACTCGCTTCCTTTGAACATTGTCCACCGATCTACCGTTTCGCAATGAATTCAAACATCGCTCCACGGTCACCTCGGTTGTACAGCCACCTCCCAATTGAGGTCAACATGGGACCATTCCAAATTATTTATGTAACAGTAACACATAGGAAATTAGTCCTGCCAATATGGTCACCCTGCTATTCGAGGCACTTTTGCCCGGTCCTGAGGATGGCCTCTATAGTGAGGTTCTGTAGTTGATTAGTTGTAACAATTATGCGAGTCTGTATGATGGAGAAAGATGGACATTAGGCGAATTGAGTGGTGAACAACACTCTGGATGATGCCACTGTGAACGAGTTTAATATCAAAATATTGTAACGGGTTGGGGGTTTCTCGGGGTATGCTCATGATTCTGTAAAAACAATGACAACTTCGAGACGGGTCGATGTAACGTTGGACGTTAATTCATAAAGCGACAGTGTATGTGTGTGTGTGTGTGTGTGTGTGTGTGTGTGTGCGTGCGTGCGTGCGTGTGTGTGTGTGCGTATGTATGTATATGTGTGTGTGCGTATGTGTGTGTGTGTGTGTGTGTGTGTGTGTGTGTGTGTGTGTGTGTGCGTATGTGTGTGTGTGTGTGTGTGTGTGTGTGTGTGTGTGTGTGTGTGTGTGTGTGTGTGTGTGTGTGTGTGTGTGTGTGTGTGTGTGTGTGTGTGTGTGTGTGTGTGTGTGTGTGTGTGTGTGTGCGTATGTGTGTGTGTATGTGTGTGTGTGCGTGTGTGTGCGTGTGCGTGTGCGTGTATAGGTTTACGTATATATATATATATATACGTAACCAAAATGACGCGTTCAAACAACTTCCAAACAACAATCTACCTATATTTGACAGTTTGTCCTATACGTCCAGCTTGTACGTGCTTGAGATCCTGTTTTTTGTCAGCTAGATGTATATTGATTCCACCCTTGAAGTCTTCGTGTGGAATTTCACAGCTGACAATCTATAATCCTTCCATTTGTGTGTACATTGTACACCTGTGTGTGTACTTGTACTAATTGAATGATGCTATCTCTTTAGATGGAAATAATGTTGATGTGCATACGGTATCTTCCTAACGCTACTTGTGGTGTGACATCATCAAACAACTGTGTCAATATGCGGACATTTGATTAGGTGTGACGTTTTTGTAACTCCATCAGTATATGCATTTAAACAGTGTATGGTGTCTGCTTATAACATCTGAATATGATTTAACCCGTTGAAATATCAAGTTATTAAAAGTGGAAATGTTCTTTATTGCCCATTATACTTTGTTGATGTACGAATTTAAAATTTGCTCAAAAATGAATAGGAAATGCCAGAACAACCTTGACCTTCGCGATGCGACAAAACAAACATGGCAATCAACGCCGACGTCAACGCGAGTTTCAGTGAGCGTATCATAACAATAAATATAATTTTATAATAATACATACATCTGAACCATGTAGTTTGCATGTACTAAATTTTTCACAGAAAGGTTGCGTACAAAAGTTTTCGAATACAACAGAGATATGATGTTTGACCGAAGTCCCCAGTTCCAGTGTGTGAAAGTGTGTGTGTGATACGAGGTCCCCAGTTGCGGTCTTCAGAGGCGCATTTCTAACTTAATTGATGTGGCTTAATTTGAACACAAATACAAAATGTGCTCACCGTACGCGCTATTTGTCAAATAAACCACCATACGGTTAAACAGTGAGCTGGCCAACTCAAGTATTTTATAGGTCCCCACTTACCACTACAAATATTAGTGTGTGTGTGTGTGTGTGTGTGTGTGTGTGTGTGTGTGTGTGTGTGTGTGTGTGTGTGTGTGTGTGTGTGTGTGTGTGTGTGTGTGTGTGTGTGTGTGTGTGTGTGTGTGTGCGTATGCATATGTGTGTATGCGTATGTGTGTGTGTGTGTGTGTGTGTGTGTGTGTGTGTGTGTGTGTGTGTGTGTGTGTGTGTGTGTGTGTGTGTGTGTGTGTGTGTGTGTGTGTGTGTGTGTGTGTGCGTGCGTATGTATATGTGTGTGTGCATATGTATGTGTGTGTGTGTGTGCGTATGTGTGTGTGTATGTGTGTGTGTGCGTGTGTGTGCGTGTGCGTGTATAGGTTTACGTATATATATATATATATATATATATATATACATATACATATATATATATATATATATATATATATATATATATATATATATATATACGTAACCAAACTGACGTGTTCAAACAACACCCAAACAACAATCTGCTTGCTGATACTGTTATAATTCGCTATTGCTTAATTCAGTTTATAATCAATCACCTGATCAAGTCTCACCGGGCAACATTGTTTCGCACTGTCCCGGCTAAGCTCGTTGCCCGTGCACTGTTAGTTTCAATTACCAAATGTCATTAGTTTTGGAATGAAATTAGAAGGTTCTCAAATGAGATCATGGGAAGTAAATGTTGACGGAGCGCAGCACGATCGTGTAAGCAAGTTGATCGATTCAGTCATGAGGAAAAGTACATGAACTGCTGAGGGTCCGTTATAGGATTGGAAGCCTGACTAAATCGTTCGTCCGACGTTTCCCATATGACACCACTGTTCGATGGTTCAACTAGCTTAAATGTCTGGTGGCACGCCCTTGCCATCTGTTTGATTTGCTATTGACGGCGATCTTGTTAACTTTAGCGAAGTATTGTACAATAATTGCGCGTATGTGTGCGTTTGTCCGGACGTGTGTGTTTGTCGGTGTGTGTGTGTGTGTGTGTGTGTGTGTGTGTGTGTGTGTGTGTGTGTGTGTGTGTGTGTGTGTGTGTGTGTGTGTGTGTGTGTGTGTGTGTGTGTGTGTGTGTGTGTGTGTGTGTGTGTGTGTGTGTGTGGGTGTGTGTGGTGGGTGGTATAAGGGTGGGTGGGGGGTTTGGTTGAATAGGTTTTGGTGGATGGGCGTGTTTCGCAGTGTATGTTGATTCTTCTGTAGTAATATGTCCAGCCTCCATCACGTAATATTGGAACCATCTTCCAGCCGCCATCACCTCAGGGTAAACCATCTTCCAGCCTTCATCAACTAAGATTCGAACCATGGCCCGTCTCCACCATCTAAAACTGGAAACTTCATCCAGCCTCCATCACCTAAGATTGGAACTATCTTCCAGCCTCCATCAACTCAGACTGGAACCATCTTCCACCCTCCACCACCTTACACTGGAACCATCTACCAGCCTCCACCACCTCAGACTGGAACCATTTCCCAGCCTCCATCACCTAAGATTGGAAACATGTTCAAGTTGTTACCACCTTATACTGGAATCGACTTCCAGCCTCCATCGCCTAAGCTTGGAACCATCTTCCAGCGTTCATCACCTAAGACTGCAAAATTATTTCCAGCCTTCATCACCTCCGACTGGAACCATCTTCCAGTCTCCATCACCTCCGACTGGAACTATCTCCCAGACTCCATCACCTCAGACTTGAACCATCTTCCAGTCTCCATCACCTCAGACTTGAACTATCTTCCAGCATCAGTCAACTCAGACTGGAACCAACTTCCAGCCTCCATCAACTGAGAGTGGAGACATCTTCCAGCTTCCATCACCTCCGACTGGAACCACCTTCCAGACTCCATCACATCAGACTAGAACCATCTTCCAGTCTCCATCACCTCATACTTGAACCATCTTCCAGTCTCCATCACCTCAGACTTGAACTATGTTCCAGCATCCGTCAACTCAGACTGTAACCGAGTTCCAGCCTCAATTACCTCGGAATGGAACCATCCTACAGCCTCCACCCCCTTAGACAGGAACCATCTTCCAGCCTCCATTACCTAACATTGGAAACATGTTCTAGTTTCCACCACCTCAGATTAGAACCATTTTCCAGTCTCCATCACATCTGACCAGAACCATCTTCCAGCATCCATCACCTCAGACTTGAACTATCTTCCAGCATCCGTCAAATCAGACTGGGACCAACTTCCAGCCTCCATCAACTCAGAGTGGAACCATCTCCCAGACTCCATTACCTCAGACTTGAACTATCTTCCAGCCTCCACCACCAGACTGGAAACATCTTCTAGCACCCGTCACCTCAGACTGGAACCATCTTCCAGCATCCGTCACCTCAGACTGGAACCATCTTCCAGCCTCCATCCCCTCAGACTGGAACCATATTCCAGCACCCGTCACCTCAGACTGGAACCATCTTCCAGCATCCGTCACCTCAGAATAGAACCATCTTCCAGTATCCATCACATAAGATTGGAACCATCTTCCAGCCTCCATCACCTCAGACTTGAACCATCTTCCAGTCTCCATCACCTCAGACTTGAATTTTCTTCCAGCATCCGTCAACTTAGACTGGAACCAATTTCCAGCCTCCATCAACTCAGAGTGGAATCATCTCCCAGACTCCATTACCTCAGACTTGAACAATCTTCCAGCCTCCACCACCTCAGACTGGAACCACCTTCTAGCATCCGTCACCTCAGACTGGAACCATCTTCCAGCATCCGTCAGCTCAGACTGTAACCGACTTCCAGCCTCAATTACCTCGGAATGGAACCACCCTACAGCCTCCACCACCTCAGACAGGAACCATCTTCCTGCCTCAATTACCTAACATTGGAAACATGTTCCAGTTTCCACCACCTCAGATTGGAACCATTTTCCAGTCTCCATCACCCCAGACTAGAAACACCTTCCAGCATCCATCACCTCAGACTTGAACTATCTTCCAGCATCCGTCAAATCAGACTGGAACCAACTTCCAGCATCCGTCAAATCAGACTGGAACCAACTTCCAACCTCCATCAACTCAGAGTGGAACCATCTCCCAGACTCCATTACCTCAGACTTGAAACATCTTCCAGCCTCCACCACCTCAGACTGGAACCATCTTCTAGCATCCGTCACCTCAGACTGGAAATATCTTCTAGCATCAGTCACCTCAGACTGGAACCATATTCCAGCACCCGTCACCTCAGACTGGAACCATCTTCCAGCATCCGTCA
Source organism: Escarpia spicata (assembly GCA_963995525.1). Classification (NCBI taxonomy): domain Eukaryota; kingdom Metazoa; phylum Annelida; class Polychaeta; order Sabellida; family Siboglinidae; genus Escarpia; species Escarpia spicata. Next base: position 56,851,107 of record OZ023212.1, read on the forward strand.
CCTCAGAATAGAACCATCTTCCAGTATCCATCACATAAGATTGGAAACATCTTCCAGTCTCCATCACCTCAGGCTTGAACTATCTTCCAGCATCCGTCAACTCAGACTGGAACCAACTTCCAGCCTCCATCAACTCAGAGTGGAACCAACTCCCAGACTCCATTACCTCAGACTGGAACCATCTTCCAGCATCAGTCAACTCAGAATAGAACCATCTTCCAGTATCCATCACATAAGATTGGAAACATCTTCCAGTCTCCATCACCTCAGGCTTGAACTATCTTCCAGCATCCGTCAACTCAGACTGGAACCAACTTCCAGCCTCCATCAACTCAGAGTGGAACCAACTCCCAGACTCCATTACCTCAGACTGGAACCATCTTCTAGCATCCGTGACCTCAGACTGGAACCATCTTCCAGCATCAGTCAACTCAGACTGTAACCGACTTTCAGCCTCAATTACCTCGGAATGGAACCATCCTACAGCCTCCACCACCTCATATAAGAACCATCTTCCAGCCTCCATTACCTAACATTGGAAACATGTTCCAGTTTCTACCACCTCAGATTGGAACCATTTTCCAGTCTCCATCACCTCAGACTAGAACAATCTTCCAGCATCCATCACCTCAGACTTGAAATATTTTCCAGCCTCCACCACCAGACTGGAACCATCTTCTAGCATCCGTCACCTCAGACTGGAACCATCTTCCAGCATCCGTCACCTCAGACTGAAACCATCTTCCAGCCTCCATCTCCTCAGACTGGAACCATATTCCAGCACCCGTCACCTCAGACTGGAACCATCTTCCAGCATCCGTCACCTCAGAATAGAACCATCTTCCAGTATACATCACCTAAGATTGGAACCATCTTCCAGCCTCCGTCAACTCAGATTGGAGACATCTTCCAGCTTCCATCAACTCAGATTGGAACCAACTTCCAGCCTCCGTCAATTCAGACTGGATACATTTTCCAGCTTCCATCATCTCAGACAGGAACCATCTTCTAGCCTCCGTCACTTCAGATTTGAGCCATCTTCCAGCTTTCTTCAAATCTGACTGGAGCCACATTTAATTAAGATTGGAACCATTTCCCAGCCTCCATCACCTCAGACTGAAACCACCTTCCAGCCTCCATCAACTCAGACTGGATACATTTTCCAGCTTCCATCATCTCAGACAGGAACCATCTTCTAGCCTCCGTCACTTCAGATTTGAGCCATCTTCCAGCTTTCTTCAAATCTGACTGGAGCCACATTCCAACCTTCGGCATCTCAGACTGGAAACATCATCTAGCCTCCACCATTTCTGACAAGAGCCAACTTCCACAAACCAACACCTAAGATTGGTAACATGTTCCAGGTTCCACCACCTCAGACTGGAAACATATTCGAGCCTCCATCACCTAACATTGGAACCATCTCCCAGCCTCCAATTTGGTAGGTTGGAGGCTAAAAGATGAAGGCTGGAAGATGGTTTCAGTCTGAAGTGACGGATGCTTGAAGGAATATGGTTCCAGTCTGAGATGATGGAGACTCTGAGATGGTTCCAGTATGAGGTGATGGAGGCATGGAGATGGTTCCAAACTTAGGTGATGGAGCCTGGAAGATGGTTCCAGTCTGAATTGATGGAGGCTGGAAGATGGTTGCAATATTAGGTGATGGAGGCTAGAAGATGATTTTAATCTGAGATGATGGAAGCTGGAAGACGTTTCCAGTCTGAGGTGATGGAGGCTGGGAGATGTTTCCAGTCTGAGGTGGTGGAAACTAGAACATGTTTCCAATCTAAGGTGTTGGTTTCTGGAAGTCGGTTCTAGTCAGAGGTGGTGGAGGCTAGATGATGGTTCCAGTCTGAGGTGACCGAGGCTTGAAAATGGCTCCAGTCTGAGAAGATGGAGGCTGGAAGTTGGTTTCAATCTGAGGTGATGGAGGATAGAAGATGGCTCCAGTGTGAGGTTATGGAAGCTGGAAGATGTATCTTGAGTGAGTTGATGGAGGCTGCATGATATTTTCAATCATAGGAGATGGAAGCTGGACGAAGTCCATCTTCCAGCCTCCATCACCTTAGACTGCAACCATCTTCAAACCTCCACCGACTCGGACTGGAAGGGTACTGAAGAAAAGCGCAAACATAGGGTAGGTTTTGCTGTAAAGAACTCGCTGCTCACGATAACTGAACCCGCAATATATGGCTCACAACAGGTACTCACTATGCGCCTCTCTATGCAAAGATAACCAGTCAACATAATCAGTATCTAAGCTCCAACACTTTTTTCTACCTCGGAGTCTGTCATTTTTAAGAGTAGTTTGATGCTGTCATCAGCAGATTCCCAAAGACAGTTCAACTCTACATGTTGGGAGACTTCAAATGCAAAAGTGGGTGCCGATCATGAGGCAGGGCCTACCTGTCTCAAACATTATGGAATAGGAAGAATGGATGAAAATGGATAGAGACTCCTTGAACATTGCTGCTATCATGAGCTATCCATCACAAATACTTTCTTCCAGAACAAACCATGTCACAAGGTGTCCTGCAGACATACCAGATAGGGCCTTTGGCACCAACTCTATCTAGTTCATAACAAGACATGATGCTCACAACAAAGTTCTGAACAAAAGCAGCTATCATAGCGCAGATTGTGACACTGACCAGGATTAGCCTAAAACCTAAGAGGGTTTTCCATTCGAAATATAACAGGTCGTACACGTATCAAGGTCATACACACTGCCTACCGAGAGAAGAATCAACTATTTTGTGATTCATTTGGAGCGGTGCTCTCCAACAACACAGCTCGCAAGCGAAATGGAACACTCTTCATGGTGCTATTTACAACACTGCACTCACAATATATGGCAAAGAGGAACACAAAAAACACTGACTAATATACCGCGAACATCACTGACATGGAACCTTTCACCGAAGCCAAGCGCTCTGCTCTCATCAACTTCAAGAGAGATCCAAGCAAAACGATTCTGAATGCATTAAGAGCTGCTAGGAACAAGCCCAACATACTGCTCGGCGTTGCGCCAATAACTACTGGCTGCAACTTATCCAGAGCATCCAGATGTCATGTGACACAGGGAATATAAGGGGCATATATGATGGAATCAAGAGAGGAACAGGTCCATCCATAAAGAAGACTGCTCCATTGAAAACAAAGTCAGGAGATTGCATCACTGACAGCAGTAAACAAATGGATAGATGTTTGGAGCACTACCTCGATTTATACTCCCGGGAAAATAAGGAGCCATAAGACACCACTGAAAGCTTTCCCCATTAGAGAAGATCTAGACATAGAACATACAGTGGAAGTGCAAAGCTATTGACTCACTCACCAATGGAAAAAAAACCTGGAAATGTTGCCATACCATCCGAACTCTTCAAGCATGGAAAGCCTGCACTGCTGCAACAGCATGAACTTCTCTGCCTCTGTTGGAATGCGGATGCAGTTCCTCGGGATATTTGCGTGATGCGAATATAGTAAAACTGTACAAACACGAAGGTGATCGTAGCGATTGCAACAATTACCGTGGCATCTCCCTGTTGAGCGTCGCGGGAAAGGTTTTTGCTCGTGTAGCCCTGGCCAGACTACAAATCCTGGCTGAACGCATCTATCCTGAATCTCAATGTGGCTTCAGAACCGGAAGATCCACAATAGACATGATATTCTCAGTTCGACAACTGCAAGAGAAATGTCGATAACAAAAAAGACCCTTGCATATTGTCTTCATCGACCTCACAAACGCATTTGACCTCGTTAGCAGAAGCGGATTATTTAAGCTGCTGGAGAAAATTGGTTGTCCACCAAGACTGCTCAGTGTGTGTTCAACCTTCCCTGACAATATGAACGGTACAATCAACTATGTGGGGCTACATCCGAACCCTTTGAGATCCGCAGCGGAGTAAAACAAGGATGCATTCAGGCAACACTCTTTGGCATATTCTTCTCGATGATGCTACACATTGCCTTTGATTCATCAACAGAGGGTTGTGCTTACAGGATCCACTGATGCCGCAATTGCGACGTACAATATATGTTGCTGATAACATTGTTCTGAACAATGGTATTCATGGACATGCTGATCCTTGTCATTAAGCTAAAATAGCCGTTCTGATAATACCTTTACATAATTTTATATTTGTCGTATAGGCAGATTGTTCAATATTATATATGAATTGTTATAGGCAATTGCTGAAAATGTGCTTTTCTACAATTTACCCTTAGAGCACACATATAAATTTTCCCAAAAATTGCAGTAAACAACTTCGTCTTTACAGCAGTTGAGCAAAACAATTTTTTTTACCGTAACATGTTACTCTTGGCGCACAAAAGTCTCACTTTGGCTTGAATGTCAGCCTGATTTGATAAGTCATTACAAGTACCACGTCCAAGGTATTTACAAAACGTAGCACAATTTAGCTTCTCTCCTCGTAATGTCATTTCTCTGGCAAGATTTCAGTTTCTAGAATCAACGTTAATGATCAGGGATTGATCAGCATTGTATTGAACGTCATGCTCACACCCATAGGAGTAACATATGTCGAGTAAAGCTTGTAGTCCCTTGGCAGAAGCAGCGAACAGAAGTAGGGAGAGTGTCTTGATCACATAATTTAAAATGAATATTCTTTGCAGAAATCAAGAAAGATTTTCACCAAAACTGATTTCTTAGAAAAGTCCGCATTAAAATCACCGATAATTGTTTTAACATGAGCTATCATAATATAACGTATACAGCAATTTTAGGCATATAATCATTAAACCTATCGCGGCTTTCTTCATATTCGCATGGTAATAAAATACTACACGAGGCGTCTACGGGAGACACTCTATTAACAACGTAACCGTCATGACAGGTGTTAAGTATATGACAATCTTGTTTTGTGAGCATAAGCTCCTGTAAACACAGAGTATTACATTTAATTAATCAACGTCATAGAACCTTTAAAACCGTTACAATTAAAATAAGTGGTGTTGATTTCCATTAATGGTCCGTAGTGCTAAAGAATATTCTTAAGTAAACACGCGCCGACCAGTTTTCAGGGTTAAAGAACACACATTCATTATTGTACATAACATCGATCTTGAATGATGCATAACTAGTCCAGTCATTTTACGGCCAAAAAGGCTCAACCTGCAACTAATTGCAACATAAAGTATGTTATATGGAACATACTCAGTTATGTGTCCACTATGACATATCAAAAATAGAAATGAATCGTATCAGGGCAAACCCCCCAAAAATGCAAATAAATATAGACCCCCAAATCGACATAATATACTACTAATCATCATAACTGCACTTGTTTAGATGTACAGATGATCTTACCTGATTTTCTTATATATTTGACATATGCTGATATGTTAGAAACATTATCATGTGCGTTGAATCAGCCAGGTATTGGGTAATAGTAGTTTAATATGAATATTTTGAAAATAAGTGAAATACAAAATGATCCCTATGAATGTTAAGATGCCCCAGAATCCACGGCCAAATCGTGCTATGCCATATGTAGGTACCTATTCCCGGTGGGGTAAGTTAATATATGACTTAACTAAGGTATGACAATTTGATTATTACGCAAATGTGGGAGCAGTCATTTTTTTGGGTTCCGTCCTCTACAGCAGTTTTATTCGTGTTATCATCGGTTATCAAGCTGCATTGAATCAAGTCTGGCCATTGATTTTTTCACAGATGGAAGTAACCCTGACAGATTATTGTGCAATATGTTAAAAAAAATTAAATTACTGTGGTAATTCAGCAAAAGCTAACCTTGGTAAAAAGGGAGTGAAAGCATTAATAAAGCCAGCGAAAAAAGGACAGATAATATAAGCACTGTACCTGGACAACAAGTCCACCGCTATTGCAGACTCAATTACTGTAATAATAGTGAAATTCGTCGAGTAACTTAAGTGCATACAAATGCGGGGATAGATACTAGTGTGTGTGCCCTACGATCGGCAGAAGAACAATTCAGCTTTGAAAAAAACTGCGTTTTTTTTGCCTAGAAGCCAAGTGTGGTAGGAAGAAAAAAAATCTGACGCTGTTCCAATACAAACCATCGCCTTCAAAGATAATGTGTTATCAACATATCGTGAAAGCCACTACAAGTTGGGTTGGGAGTACAAAGCCATCATCATTTTGCATCGCGTTTCCTTGTAGACACACTGAACAGCCATGGATTATGTTGCCCATGTAATCATGTAAAAAGAAAGCGGCATTTGCACAAGGGACCACCATACCCGATTTCACATCGTTGAGATTTGTTCAATATTCAGCAGACAATGTGGACCACAACACCCGGACCTTAGACGGCAGTGGAGCATTTCACGGAAAGGGAATAATTGCTACAGCAACTCCTGGTACATAGATAACCCAATCTACTCCAAGAAGAAATGTCACTGGCAAAGAAATATGCACATTGGGACGCATACAAATCCGCTTACACGGAGAAGAAAGACACGGCCTGTCAGCAGTAGAATACCAGAAACTAGTCAGCATGAAAGCAAATGACCCGACATGCCAGCTGGACATTCTTTGGAAGAAGTCTGGAGCACCAAGGCCTGCATGGTCAGGCACGATGCAACTCGTTCACCGCGGCAACCATCCCGGCAAGTCATCAGTAATGTTCCTTCAGATGATTGACATGAGTTCATGTGATGCCATATGCATATTTTCAACATTGGTGTTTGTGTGTGAGCATGCTCGACGTCATGGTGTTACATCGGTCAACACGTTTGACTAGCCTCTTTGGTGGAAAGCCCTCATGATTATAATAAGCGAACCTATAGGAAGTGGCGTGCATAGAACTGTCTTGCGCCAGGTGGTTTTCACACATAAATTAGTTTGCTTGGGTGCATTTGACATATGGTGGTTGGGTCCGGACAAAAGGAACTAATGGAACTTGTGTACGCCCCTAAAGCAGTTGAACATATAATGACAGGGAAAGACCTATCACGCGCAGTGCGAGCACATCTTCTTGTTGATGCAGCTGACAACACACTTATTGTATCGCAATCCCTTGAAGTGTCTGTACGACATCAACATGCCCATTCAAAACACCAAAATGCCCACATGATATAAAAGAACAAGACTCAGATAATGAAACAATTGGAACAACATCGTCACATGATGAATTTCATGAAGCTGCGAATTGTGGCGATTTGTAGTATACATGGTGGCCATTTGGTTTTACGCATTTTTGGGGGGTTTTCCCACCCACGATTTATTTATATTTTTAGTATGTTACACAGAATATATTTATGAATATAAAATCGTTGAAAAACTTTCTGTTGCAATTTGTGGCAGGTCATATACTAAAATGACTGGATTGAACTTGTATGTTTAGTTTTAAATTTTTCACATTTTGCATCACGTTTGTGTAGCGACTTAACGTTCATCCACTGTGACCCCGGGGTCAACCGCGAGGTGAAAGCTGACAGGGATCGTCGACCGTTCACTTTGAGTTCGTGGCGCCCTTTTCGCGTGCTGATCACAGCCTTTGGGCTGTGATCAGCACGCGAAAAGGGCGTCTCGTGGGAGTGTCTTAGCCGACGCAAGTCTACGATGACGTGTGGAAGATTCTCGAGTCTTACTCGTACTGTCGGCGGGCAACACATGCCTCGGTCCAGTAGTACCTCGTGTAGCACTGACCGGCGGAAATCTAACGCAGAGGGTCTGCCTATCTTCTGCCGTGAGCTTTGGCTACGGCTGAGGCCAAATCAGCAGGTCTGGATCCCTCGACTTGACGGCTGTCATATCACGTCGCAGATTCATTCCATTAATATTACTGTCTCTGTTGGGTTTGGTTTCTGGTGGAGGTGAAGTCTCTGGCCCGTGAGCATCGCCGGATCTTTGATACACTGCCACATTGGAAGCATGTCTGGTATCCACACTCTATAACATTGGAAGCATGTCTGGAATCCACACTCTATAACATTGGAAGCATGTCTGGTGTCCACACTCTATAACATTGGAAGCATGTCTGGTATCCACACTCTATAACATTGGAAGCATGTCTGGTATCCACACTCTATAACATTTTTGCTTTTTGAGGCTGCAAACAGTATGTACTGTGTTGGCACAGGACAGTGTGATGCAGATTCTTATCTTCGGTTTCTAGTCCAGTCCTTCTTTTGACATAAATGCAACATAACTATTTCACTTTACGCATTCGTAGAAGCAGCCACTGCACCAAGGGGGTATGCTAATAATAGCTGAATATGCCGTCCATCAGACAGACAAACAGATAACAGATGGACGGACAGAGAGAGAGAGAGAGAGAGAGATAGAAGGAGAGAGAGAGAGAGAGAGAGAGAGAGAGATCAACAGTCCAAAAGATCGAGAGAGAGAATAGGTGCTATATATACATACATACAAACATACATATATATGTATACACATACATACATATATGTGTATATATATGTATGTATGTGTATGTATGTATGTAGAGAGAGAGAGAGAGAGAGAGAGAGAGAGAGAGAGAGAGAGAGAGAGAGAGAGAGAGAGAGAGAGAGAGAGAGAGAGAGAGAGAGAGAGAGAGAGAGAGAGAGAGAGAGAGAGAGAGAGAGAGAGAGAGAGAGAGAGAGAGAGAGAGAGAGAGAGAGAGAGAGAGAGAGAGAGAGAGAGAGAGAGAGAGAGAGAGAGAGAGAGAGAGAGAGAGAGAGAGAGAAGGAGAGAGAGAGAGAGAGAGATCAACAGTCCAAAAGATCGAGAGAGAGAATGGGTGCTATATATACATACATACAAACATACATATATATGTATACATATACATACATATATGTGTATATATATGTATGTATGTAGAGAGAGAGAGAGAGAGAGAGAGAGAGGAGAGAGAGAGAGAGAGAGAGAGAGAGAGAGAGAGAGAGAGAGAGAGAGAGAGAGAGAGAGAGAGAGAGAGAGAGAGAGAGAGAGAGAGAGAGAGAGAGAGAGAGAGAGAGAGAGAGAGAGAGAGAGAGAGAGAGAGAGAGAGAGAGAGAGAGAGAGAGAGAGAGAGAGAGAGAGAGAGAGAAGAGAGAGAGAGAGAGAGAGAGAAGAGAGAGAGAGACAGAGAGAGAAGAAGGAGAGACAGAGATCAACAATCAAAAAAAAATCGAGATATATATATATATATATATGAATACATATAGAGAGAGAGTGAGTGAGTGAGTGAGTGAGTGAGTGAGTGAGTGAGTGAGATATTATATATATATATATATAGCGAGAGAGAGAGAGAGAGAGAGAGAGAGAGAGAGAGAGAGAGAGAGAGAGAGAGAGAGAGAGAGAGAGAGAGAGAGAGAGAGAGAGAGAGAGAGGCAACAGTAAGAAAGATGAGAGTGAGTGCGTGAGTGAGTGAGTGAGTGAGTGAGTGCGTGAGTGCGTGAGTGAGTGAGGCGTGAGTGCGTGAGTGCGTGAGTGCGTGAGTGCGTGAGTGCGTGAGTGCGTGAGTGCGTGGGTGCGTGGGTGCGTGAGTGCGTGAGTGAGTGAGAGAGAGCGAGTGAGAGTGAGAGTGAGATAGACAGAGAGAGAGAGAGAGCAAAGGGGAGAGTGACAACTGTCAGACAACTACCTAAGTGCTCCAGCACATAATGGACAGTTTTCCAACTGCTACAGTTTCTTGTAAGGCAGTTGAACCAGGCCCATGTAGTACATACACTTGGTGACGCTTTGTACTCCAAAGCGAAGGTGTTTCTATGGAAATACCCTAAAGAACTCATCAGTGTGCTGCGCAGACGAGTCATCTTTAAAAGTGGCATATATATGTGAACGTTGGCGAAAGTCCGAAGTAATATTGTCTGAAAGCGTCACACCTGAAAACCTCACTTTTTACATCAACTGTATTGCTCTAAGTTACATCGTTCGTAAGATACGGGAATAATACACTATGTGATGTGCGCCATCTCTAAAAATGGCCGATATGTGAAAGTCGGCGAAGGTCAAAAGTAACATGTTTGAAATCACCGTGCTTATAAGAATTATACGTTAGTGTTAACTATGTGGCCTTAGGTTACGTCGTTCTTAAGATACGACAATTATATGTTTTGACCTGCGCCATCTTTAAAAATGGCAACTATATCAATGTCGACAAAGCTTAAAGTTATCTTTTTTGAAATATGTGTCCTCAAATATATACACTCGCATACAAAGTACTGCTCTACATGTCGTATTTACTAAGATATGGTGATATTTGTATTGATGACCGCCATCTTTAAAATGGCGCATGCGAATGTCAGAGAAGGTGAACTCTCATAGCGGATAAAGTTTAATATTGGATTTTCCTGATGAGCTCCTTATCTTGGTGAATCTGCCCCTGAAATGCAGGAATCCATACTTTCAATGTCCAACTTGAAAATCACTTGCTATCCAGCTAATGCGAGGGCGACCTGAAGAAAAGCGACGCTTCGGGCCCATAAATACGTCAATTCCTCTTTTCAAATAGACAACCAGATGCTATTTTTGGAAACGTAATTTTCTGTCCGCATTGACCAATCAACATATGAATTCTGCTGATTTGAGGAACACATTCCTTGGGTATGGTCCTGTTAGTTCTTCCAAATATATCTCACGGAGAATCGTACCGCATACGTCGTTTGCATTTCCATAAATTAACCACACAGAGCTTTGGTAATTTAATTATGCTTAGAATAGTATAGTGACGGTACAATTAGCGAGGTATTTTCCACTGGGTGTGACATTCAACTACCGACGATATGTAAGTTTGACGCTCCTGGTTATCTAATCACAGACACGCATATACTGGGTTACGTCTCTCTCGCTCTTTCTGAAGGTAAGTTGTCATATGATTTTACTCTGACGATTTGACACTCGCGTTTGATTTTTGATTAGTCTAAATCAATTACAGCAGCTGTTAAATCAGATACATACATATACAGCAAGTTTGGCTTTTACATATTGAGAGTATAACAAATGTTTTTTAGAATGGCATGGTTGATTTGGTGCTTGATATAATTTATTCCGAACATAACGGCATTCCTACGGTTACCGGACAATTTAAATAACTAAAGTTTATATATATATATATATATACATATACATATGTATATATATATATTTGTTATGTACACAACCGTTTCTCAATGTGTGTTCATGGTTCTGTTGTAGTAAATGGCAGTTATAAGATGCGCCGCTGTGACATTGGTTCTGATCGTCTTTCCGTAGCCTTCTGCGAGTGTCGTCAATGCATAGTCGGCTGAACGATTGCCACGTAATATGTTGAGCGATGGCTTTGGTCCACCGGGTGACTCTGACGAAGACTGGTCAAGTGACAAGGTGGAAGATCGGGCACCAGCGCGCGAAGATTTGGACGAGCAAAATTTGATCAACGATGTCGCGGAAGAGACGCGAACGGACGTCTGGTCAGATTTCGGAAAAAGCCGACATATCAGAGGAGATGTGGGGAACTTGTTCCCTTTCTGGGCAGCCTTGGGAAAGAGGGCAAGTTTCCAAACACGTTTGTATTTGAACAAACGGATCCAATTCAATATATACCAAGTGGCCTGAATACTGTTCAAAAGTTATTTAGGAAAGCGACCAGATGCATTCGTCAAACATCTATCATTCCGAGGGGAGAATAGGTTCTTCCGTTCAGACCTCGATTAATACAGCGTCCACGTGTTCGATGTCCCACAGGTGAGATAAACATTTACCTCGCATGAACATGTCCTCGTGTAATATAGTATATGCAAATAGTATAGTGTATAAAGATAGAACAGGTGTGCGAATGTGCAGGTTTTCGTGAAGTACCTAGCGAATATTTGGCAATACTGATTATATTACAGACTATTATTATTAGCAATACTGACTTGGTAATTAATCGTCACAAACGTCGTACTTCCTCATTGGACATGGGTGAAAGTCATATATTTTCAGTTGGGGTCTTGCCTCTTTCAGCGTCTTTGCTGTTAGTACTTCCGGCGGTTTCGTGTATTGCCCATTTCCACGTCCTAATTGGCAAACACGTTAAACAACCATAGGAGGTCATCTCTTGAACTGCATTACTACAATTTAAGCTGACTATTTTCTGGTGATTATTTTGCAGGAAAACAAAGGAAACGACCAAAGACATTACAGCAAATCGCGATTATTGGGTACTCCCGGACCGTTCAAATCGCATGCGCAACCGGATAGGAAAATTCGGACGACCCACACATCGTCGAATTGTTGGCATTACTCGAATGCGGACCTGAGGAAGTGTGCGAAGTGCACAGCGTGTTATTTGTATTGTTGATTGTACAAGCAAACGTGCATTCACACACCGCACCGCAAACACAAATTTGCTCATATTAAACTATAAAGCAACAATCTAATGCTGAACCAAAGCGTACAGACAGAGAAAGAAAGAGAGAGGGGAGATAGAGAGCGCGTGCGTGCGTGCGTGCGTGCGTGCGTGCGTGCGTTTGCGGACTCTCATTTTCTTAAATTATCAACCACATTTCATTTTAGAAGTGATTTGTGATAAAATTGATTAAATGCAAGTTGCGATTAGCACCGACGAAATGAACACGTACACGGCTGAAATTAAAAATAATACACGTAGTATTTCCAAGATGATCGTACCTTGTTTTGTGTTTCTTATGATACACTGAGTCTTAATATAAACTGGTTTTTTTGTCTTCCTCTCGACAATACTTCGCCACCTGTTTCGAACTTATACCAATGATCTTCCAATCGCGTGTGTACACCTCTGTCCTTTCGAGCTTTCTCTTCATGCATTACAAGAATGAATCTGCACGATTGTCTAAGAGTAAAGACGCTCAATTTGGAATATTTGTATGTCAATGGCCTCAGTATCCATATGTCTGTAATTTGAAGCTTTATATGTAATCACGTAATAAGATATCTTATTAAATGTTTGAAGTTGTCAATCTTAGTCGATTATTTCGTTATCTGTTACCAAGCAAATGTTCCACTGGTGATATAAGAACATAACTAAAACAAATGAAAGCTACCACCAGAGAGTGGCCTAGTAACTATCGACCACGCAAACGCCTGCCATTGTTCAGACCCAAGACCCAGAGGCATTCAACGACTGTATACAACGAATATTTCCACCGCCAAGATCTTTATAACGCTTTCTTCCCCCAGAACAGTAACAGACTGGAGCCTCAGACATGAACCTCAGATTAGCACAAACTTCCAGCCTCTGTATTCTCAGACTGGAACTATCTTCTAGCAACCATCACCTCAGACTAGAACCATCTTCTAGCATCCATCACCTCAGACTGGAACCATCTTCCAGTCTCCATCACCTCAGACTGGAACCATCTTCTAGCATCCATCACCTCAGACTGGAACTATCTTCTAGCATCCATCACCTCAGACTGGAACCATCTTCTAGCATCCATCACCTCAGACTGGAACCATCTTCTAGCATCCATCACCTCAGACTGGAACAACCTTTTAGCATCCGTCACCTCAAATTGGAACCAACTTACAGCTTCCATCACCTTAGACCGGAACCATCTTCTATCATCCATCACCTCAGACTGGAACCATCTTGTAGCATCCATCACCTCAGACTGGAACCATCGTCTAGCATCCATCACCTCAAATTGGAACCAACTTACAACTTCCATCAACTTAGACTGGAGCCTTCTTCCAGCTTCCATCACCTCAGACTGAAACCATCTTCCAGCGTCCATCGATTCAGACTAGAACCATCGTCTAGTGTCCATCACCTCAGACTGGAACCATCTTCTATCATGCATCACCTCAGACTGGAGTCAACTTCCAGCCTCCATTTTCACACTTCCGTTACCTCATACAGGAACCATTTTCATACCTACATCACCTCAGAAAGGAACCAATCTAATAAATCCGTCTCCTCAGACTAGAACCATCTTCATTCCTCCATCACCTCAGACTGGAACCATCTTCCAGTCTTCATTACCTCACACTAAAATCACCTTCCGGCTTCCATCAAAACAGCTTCTTCATATGATTGTTTTAAGGCTCGGCTGTACCTTCCATAATCTGCAACCAGAGCCCGCGACTCCTCGTCTCACGCTCAGGGTAAGATATCTCCGCAAGAACCCGTCCTATAACGGGCAAGAAGGAGATACGACACACACACACACGGTGTGTGCTGATCTCTCAAAGTATCACACCTATCAGCGCATACCTCGATAATTCCGCGGTGTCCCTACTATTCATTTAATTAAATGCAAGCGATCTTTGTTAATTAGTACGTTTATAGGAGCATACAGTAAGACACACAACAACAGTTTCACGAGAAACACGTCCGGGTGGTGTTTGCGCAAGATCTGCCCAACCTTTATGTGTAAATTACTGACATTACAAACAGCGTCCAGTGGGATATTTGAAAAGCGGAAGTGACGCCCCAACATGCCAGCATCAACAACCAATGCGTCACTCCTCTTTCTATACCCCACATCACATCTAAAATTACACATGCCCAGTGTAAAGTGTTATTCATTTTTCAAAAACCGATGCTGAAAAGCTGCATTTCGGTAAATATCAGAAGTTGTTCACTCGCGTCTTATTAGACATCATTATTACAGCTTAAATTGTTATTAGTTATACGGGGTGACATTCTATAAACATAATGAAATTAACATTTGGGGATAGATAAAACGAGGTAAGAATCAGATATAAAGCAGTAGTTTTACGGGTTCAATAAGTGCAGAATTACCCAAATCATAAATATTGAACTATATATCGTTATCATAGTCGCCGGAACGAAATTAATGCTGGCTGGGGCTGAGCCGAAATCAAACGTCCACCACGACTCCGCTGTCGAAGGATCACGACATCGGATGACGGGGGGAATGGGGGTGCTGTTGAATAGTTTTTGCGGTGACGCTCAATAATTTTGAAGCTCACCACAAATCTCCGATTGCACCCCCTTTGGGATTCGTTCGCCTAACAAACGCCGCCTTCAGACTCTCCAAATACCTCGATCTGCACCCTCTCTTCCCTTGAGGTTCGCTCGTCGAAAACCCCCCACCTTCGGGCTCTGCATGAAGCTCGCCAAAAAAATCCGTCAAACTTTTCATCCCCTTTAGGCTCACCGAATAACCCCTACCTCCAGGCCCTCAAAATACCTCAATTTGCATACCCCGAGGGTCGCCAAAAACACCTTCAAATTAACCTAAAACATCAAATTGCACAAATCAATGCAACACCTTCCCTAAATATTGGGGCGCTAACCCTACCTCCAGCTCCCCACAAAAAATACTGGGGGCTCAGCCGCAAACCCCCCGGTACCGGTGTCGGAAGCTGGAATGTCAGAACCACGTGCTCTGGCTTATCGAATGATCTACAACAGATCAAAGACGCATGGATGACAGCCATCATCGACTTTGAGCAAGACAGACTAAACATGTTATAGCCACATTACATGTGTGTAATATCCACTTTGTTTTACCTCGTAGTCTAAGGATAAGTTTTACGAGGAGCTTGGTGCTGTCATCAGTAGAATCCCAAAGACAGACAACTGTATTTGTTGGGAGACTTCAATGCAAAATTGGGTGCCAATCATGAGGCATGGCCTGTCTGAGTCGTGCACTATGGAACAGGATGAATGAATGAAAATGGACGGAGACTGCTTGAACTCTATAGCTATCATGGGCTATCCATCACAAACACTTTCACCCAGAACAAGCCATGTCACAAGTTGTCCTAGACACATCCCAGATCGGGACTTTGGCACCAACTAGATCTAGTCATCACCAGACGTTATGCTCACAACAATGTTCTGAACACAAGCAGCTAACATAGCTGATCACTCCCTGTTTTGCACCAGGGTTAGACTAAAACCCACGAGGCTTTTCCTCTTCAAACAGAAAGATCGTACACGTATCAACGTCAGCCACAATGCCTGAGAGCTTGCCCATTATAGAAGAGCTATACATAGAACGGACAGTGGAAGAGCTAAGCAAAGCTATTGACTCATTCGCCGATGGAAAAGCCTCTGGAAATGATGCCCTACCATCCGAAATCGTCAAGCACGGAAAGCCTGCATTAGTGCAACACTTGCATGAACGTCTCTGCCTCTTTTGGAATGTGGGAACAGTTCATCGGGATAAGCGTGATGCGAATATAGCAACACTATACAAACACGAAGGTGATCAAATCAAATAAAATTTATTTATACACCACATATCTCTACAAAGCAGATTCAGGGGTGTTTACAAACTAAAACATGATGTAAGAATACATTACGTTGTCGTTATAATATTACAATATATGGGTGACATATGCTAACACAACTGCACATTTCGATTATTATGTGGGCCATATAAAGCATTAAGATGTACATGTATGTATTTAAAAATACATTAAATTACGAAAAAGCCTGATTAAAGATAAATGTTTTCAGGTCTCTCCTAAAACGTCCAGAGTCACGTTGGCTTCTTAGCTCTAGTGGACGAGAGTTCCAGAGAGTGGGACCTGCACATGAAAATGCACGTCGGCCGCACCGTTCCAGGTTAACTCTAGGAACAACCATGAGAAACTGGTCTGCCGAGCGAAGAGTACGACAGGGAACATATGCACATATACGGTCAGCAAGCTACTGTGGGGTGTTTTCATACACAGCGCCCTGCATCAAGGTCAACAGTTTAAATTGAATTCGCTGCGCCACAGGTAGCCAATGCAGCTGTTGTAGTGCCGCCGTCATGATGTATTAGAAGAGGGAGTGGTTCCTTTAGAATGGAAAGAAGCAAACATTATACCGTTATTCAAAAAAGGTTCGAGAAACAAGTCAGAAAACTATAGACCAGTGAGTTTAACATCAGTGATTTGTAAATTATCAGAAAGACTAATTAAAGATCAGATGGTGGATTTTCTTGTTAAACAAAACTTGATAAACCCATCTTAACATGGTTTTTTTAAAGCGAGGTCATGCTTAACAAATATGTTATGTTTTTTGGAAGACATCACTAAGTGGGTAGATGAGGGATCACCAGTAGATATCGTCTACTTAGATTTTCAAAAAGCTTTCGACAAAGTACCACATCAAAGATTACTGCTTAAACTAAAGGCCCATGGCATAGGAAATTGTATAATAAACTGTATAGAACAATGGCTGATTGACAGAAGACAACGTGTAGTAGTTGTTGGGGAGGCTTCAAACTGGAAATCGGTATTGAGTGGGGTACCACAGGGATCAGTATTAGGTCCTATATTATTCTTAATATATATCAACGATTTGGACGCCGATATTAGTGCTGATATGAAGGTTTCAGAGCAGTGCGGAATTACAGCTTCAAAGGGAAATCAAATCCTTGGATTAATTAGGCGAAACATAACGTATAAGGAAAAAGAGCTAATAATACCGCTGTACAAAACAATAGTTAGGCCTCATTTAGAATATTGTATTCAAGCGTGGAGGCCATATCGCAGGAAGGAGGAGAGCAACTAAATGATACCAAATCTGAGGGATCTTAGTTACGAAATACGCCTAAAGAAATGCGGTTTAACAACACTAGAGACCAGAAGATTGAGAGGAGATCAGATAGAAGTGTTTAAAATATTGAAGGGTTATGAAAATATTGATAGAAATATGTTTTTCTCAGTTAAGAAAGATAGAAGGACTAGAGGACATGAACTTGCATTAGCAAAGGAGCAGAGTAGATTGGATATAAAAAAAGTTTTCATTTTCACAAACGACTGTAAATGAATGGAACAGTTTACCTGCTGATTGTGTGGGTGCTAGTAGCGTGAATATGTTGAAAAATAAAATCGACACATACCTCAGACGGCGGGATACACATAGATAAAAGGGTCGGACTCTCAATAAGCCAAAGGGCTTCCTTGTCCACCTGCCACCTAGAGTTAATTCTCTGGGTGGCAGTCTTGTTAAATCTTGTTAAATCTATTGATCATGCCGACGTAAACAGAGGACGACACGGGCAGCTGATCGCTGGACCATCTCTAGTCGGTGCAAGAAGGTTCCAGTAATGCCGTACAGGGCCGCGTTTCCGAAGTCAAGTCGCGACGAGACTAGCGAGTGTACAAGTGACTTGCACGCTAAAAGCGGTAGAGATGATCGTGTTCGCGCTATGCCAAGTAGTTGGGCGTAGGCAGCCCGACAGGTACGGTTATGCGTGAGGCCATCGACATCATGGAGTCGAGCTGTACTCCAAAGTCACGTATGTTGGCGGAAGTGCTGACGTTGCAACCGCAGACGTCGATGGGAAGAGGCGGTGGCTGTGGGACACGGTTGTTTGGTGCTGCAAACAATATCGCCTCTGTCTTCGCCTCGTTCAAAAGCAGGTAGCGCGACGCTAGCCATGCTTTCACGTCAGTCACACAACGGGATATACGGTCGGCGGCAGACACAGAATCGTTTCGCGGAAAATCGACATAGAGTCGTGTGTCATCAGCGTAGACATGGTAGCGAACAACGTTCTTCTCGAAAACGTCGGAAAGACCAGCACAGTATATAGAAAATAACAGAAGGCCCAAAACACTGCCCTGTGGAACTCCATCTCGTAGTCGGCTGTCGCAAGAAATATGACCATCAACGCTGACGCACTGTGTTCGGTCGGCTAGGTAAGAGGCGAGCCAACAAAGTGCTTTGCTTCGCACGCCGATTCGGTCTAGTTCAGCGACAAGAATGTCATGGTCGATCGTGTCGAACGCAGCGCTGAGGTCAAGTAGAACAAGTACTACACGCTTACGAGCATCCAGTGGTCTTAACAGGTCGTCTTGTATTTTAAAAATCGCTGTCTCAACGCTGTGTGACGGGCGGTAGGCGCTCTGAAAAGGAACTCCGATGCCGTTGTGTTGCATATGCAAACGCATTTGGGCAGAGACGGGCGTTCAAGTAACTTGGATGCGTACGGAAGGTTCGAGATAGGTCGGTAGCTGGCGTAGGCGTCGGCGGGAAGACCGGAACGTTTAAGAAGAGGCGTGATGACTGCGTGCTTCAGCTGGGCGGGAACAGTGGAAGACTCGTAGGGCAGGTTGATCAATTTCATTCAATAGGCACCAAGATGGATGTGTTCGCCTTCAGAATAACAGAGGGCAGTGGATCAAGCTTGGACGACTTTGTCTTGCCACTTGTGATCAG
The DNA here is from genome assembly GCA_963995525.1 of Escarpia spicata. Classification (NCBI taxonomy): domain Eukaryota; kingdom Metazoa; phylum Annelida; class Polychaeta; order Sabellida; family Siboglinidae; genus Escarpia; species Escarpia spicata. Next base: position 56,870,153 of record OZ023212.1, read on the forward strand.
TGTCGTTACTTTTTCGAGAGTAGCCGATTGAAACGTTAGCAGCGGCGAAGGAACCATACATGGCTGTGCGTTGTCAACATCAGCTGATGGAACCATGATTCGGCTGCGGATCGAGTTGATCTTGTCAGCGAAGTGGTAAGCGAAACGCTCGGCAACAACGACGGGGCCACCAATGTCGGCGATTGCAACAATTTCCGTGGCATCTCTCTGTTGATCGTCGTGTGAAAGGTTTTTGCCTTAGCCAGACTGCAGATCCTCAGTGCCTGCTTACATACTAGAACTGACGGGAAGCTTGTTTATCCTCGCCCAGTTGAAGGCTAAGACAAAGAGTCGAGTCGAACATGATTATCACCCGTGTGTTATCTGTGAGGATCTCTAATACGCGATCGTACAACTGTGGATAACACTGAGCTGTAATAATTACGTCCGATCGTTCCTCAGTGAGAAAGGCCAGCTAACAACTGGGATCACAGGAAGGACCAGTTTTGTTTACGTTAACCCACAACTGCATTTTCTTTTAGTAATCAAATTACGATTGTAGACAAGAAGAAGACAAAAGCAAAACATTCGTCGTATTCGCCATATGGCGATTAGCCATGTATTAAGGTAAATTCAAGAACATAATCTTCGCGACGCGACCAATAAAATGTGATCTGCCTTCACTCTGTTAGATTAGCCTAGAGTCTATATTGACTAAAATAGTGCAGTAATTACAAGCGACCGGTCCCTGAAACACAGAGGGGTGAGGCGGATTCTAAAAGGTTCGTGCGCCCCATACTAGCTGATGTTTATATGACATTGCTTCATAGAGAAATTAAATAAGACTTCGCAATGTAGGCTTACCAATAAATACACCATGTGGCGCTGTCTAGCGAATATGAACGAACCAGCATCCTGCCTTTCACAGCTGTCGCCTGCCACCAAGTGTATGTAACGTATTATATTATTAGCGCGTTGCGTACCCGGCGGATTGACCACTGGTGGACCGAAGTATATAATTATTAAAATTGGTCGCCTTCAAAATTGGTCATGTAGGCGTGACATTGAAGGCCTGCTTACAACTTACAACAATATTGCGCGCAGGACTGGATTTGTGAATATAGTGAAACCTCGTTTACCCTATCACTTTGATATCCAGTGTATGAGTCCTAGGTACTGAGTTTTCCGCACAAACGAATCATGCACATAAAATATTATAATAATTCGCGTTCGAAAATTATGTTCCCGTGAAATGACCTGTGAATGTTGAGACTTAACGGCGGTCGGATTATCGAAGTTCCACCACTGCACCATGTATCAAGTGTGTTATCAAGATGATGGTGAAGGAGCTATAGACCATCCGAAATAAGATGCTTCGTCTCTCGATATTACTCGCCTGAACTGTCAACCTAATGGTACGAGTACATAGCAAAAATGGTATTGGTGGAGCAACATGGCGTTGAGTAGCTCATTGGGCTCTCACTCGAGAGTGTCCGGGTTCGAATTATCTTGCTTCCAATCTTGGACAATTTAGTTCACTCCACGTTACTTCAGTTTATGCACCTCTATAAATCGGTACCTGGTGGAGGTTTGTGTACGAACACGTTTCGCGCAGTAAATGCTTCGTAGAACAATCGAAATGTGGTTCGAGTGAACATAGAAAATAGAATGAAACATTTTTTGACACAAAATGCTTTAAAAACTCTCTATTATACCTTAATTCAAAGCCACTTAACTTACAGTGTACAAGCATGGAGCAATGGAAATACCATAAGAAAGATAAACATTGTACAAAAACGCGCTATACAAATAATTAACAAAAAAGATATAGATGTCACAACGATCCCATTTTTAAATCTGAAAATATACTTAAAATCACTGATATTCACAGACGGCATGTTTCACTATTTATGTATGACTATCACCATAATACACTGCCTAAATCCTTCAAACATTGTATACCAAACAAATCTAGCCACCAACACCAGAATTACTAGACAACGTAACCTCTTATATACACATATCTCAGAACACATTTTTCATGTAAATTACATAAACACCATTTTATAAAACTATGGAATAATCTTGATTATATACATTATATGTATCTGATCTAATGTGCAAAGGTTCCATAATGTATCATAAACATAATGCAGTTAGTAAATTAACAAACCTTTATAAAACATGCCCGGTAAATTGAAGATTAGGAAAATTATTGTCCTCTTGTGGAATTTGAATTAAATTCTAGGTGTTAAACAGTCAAGTACCATATCCTGTACACCACACTGACTCCAGGAAACAGAAACTGTATTTTACAACTATACAGAACACAAAATGGACATAATAATTGAAAATAAAGGCCCTTCACACATTCTTGCCTCCTCGTCAGCGATAAGGCTCCCCTTTCTGAGATCTACAAATATGCAAATAGCAACCACAGTATTTCGGCAACCATATAGCCACACAATTACACGATTTCTCATCAGTACTCGCATTTTAAAATAGGTGAAGCTAAACTTTATTTTGCATTGGTTAAATACAATTATTCAGCGAAATTCGCGTTCCTGCTCAATAGTTAAAAATATGATTCGTGTTAAGCCAGATGAGTTTGTCTACCGGGTTTGCAGCGTGTAAGAAATGCACTCGCTACGCATCTTAAGTTGTTGATTGTTGAGTTGAGAATAGCCTCTTTGACAGTCGGTAGTTATCTTAATCAGCATATTAAAATAAAAAGCCGCACCTTTCGTTCTTTTTAACAGAGTTATGATGAGAAATAATTAAATATGTTATATGGCTTAATTTATATGTGCTCATAATTGTTAAATAATCGTCAACCCTTCTGCATGGCTAATTGGGTGCAATGATCATTGGACACACATTCCTCTAGTGACTGCCCTTTTCACACAAGGCATTGGGGACAGACCCCTCAGCCAGGTTCCCATACACGCAGTGATGATCACTTAATATATAACGGTTCTCCCTTTATAATCTGCACAAATCTTGGCATTCCTTGTAATGCTTGAACACTATCCAGCAGCTTTTGGGAGGGGGGTAACGCTTTTGAGAAACATGGAATACAATTAGTGGTTCACATTTTAAAGATGCAATTTGGAGGGGGGTTCACATTTTGGAGAAAGGGGGTTAACAAAAAAGAGGGTTCACGTGAACCACGTGAACCCCCGTGGATACGGGCCTGTTCTTCTTCTACAGTTACTCCATAAGTGTCCGTTCGGCCGTTCCAAGCTTTATGTATCCTTCGTAGCTGTCTGATGCTCCCACTACAAAAATACAATTCCGCGGTCGCACGACTAATCACTTCTTCATATCAACCGCGCCGTGTTAATTACTAGGTGTCGACAAGCGTACCAGGAGATGTACAATAACAGTCACAGTAGGAACAATTCCGTGTTGTGTTTACCGGCCAATGTTTGCATGTACATCGATGGTAAATATTATTTTCCACGCAAATTGAGTGATGGGTTATCTGAAAGGAGGTGAAGCATCATTGCGCCAGTATAATCTTACTCATTTTCCTAGTTCGAAAGTAACACCTACCCCATAGATAGTCAGACAAAATTAACAGAGAAACGCTCCATTGTCTTGACTTTCAGAAGCAGTTCTTCTTGGCCATTGTCAAGCCCTCTGGTGGATGCAAAACCGATTTTGGAGAGGGAAGGTCAAAGTCAAAATCAAAGTCGTCAAAAGCATTTACTGAAACAAATCAAACAAATTAGATGTACAAATGAAATATACAAAACATATTGGTGAAAGGTTCAAAATGAGAAGCAAAGAAGTAAAACTACTTATAATAAGGTCGGCTGGATACGATGTGGCAGGTCATGGAGTCGATTTAGTTTCCTTTCTCCTTATTTTGTTTCCTTTTACATGCTTTTTGACGATCATCGCAGTTGGCAGATGGCGCAGTTGAGTGATGTCTCATTGGACACCATAATAGCTGACTTGCTTATTACGAAAACATGGGATGATGTTATGCGTGCATGTGTAGGCCGATACATCATCCTCTTATCACGCACAACATGTCATTATCGTCGTCATCGGTTGTTCTTCGGGGATAGGATGTCAGCCACGTCAACGACAAGCTTTTCGCTGACCAGCCTAGTTTATGTTTTTCTTGTAATTAGTGGGTGTCCATAGGATTGTTATGTGTGTGACGGCAGCAATGACCAGCTATAGTTGGAGGTGTCTCATGCGAATCTTGTTTGACAGTTTGTCTACATTTAAATAAAGTTATCCGTTTGTCAGTCCATTTCTCCAGTGGATATTTATACATATAGTGGGCATTCTTGTGTAACTCATGTCTAGCGTTCTGATCGGTTCTTTTGTGAAGGACCAGATATTAGCTGCATGCATCAGTATACTTTTAGATCGGCTGTGGCACTGAAGATTGACAATGTTTTCATACAACTTATTAGGATGAATAACACTAGCTTATAGCGTAAAGTCAAACATATCTATGAAACAGAATACACCAAATCGGAATTAGTAGTCGTATAATCCGAGTATGATTCCAGATAGCATTCGAGATTTCGTCGTGGTCTCTCTTAATGGTCGAGGAGTTGAATCCACATTGGAACTTTTGGATGAATTTGTTGGCAGACCCAATCTTTAAAGTTAAACAACTTGGATAATAACTGGGACAGTTCAGAGCTTAGGACGACCTATTTATGATTATATGTTTGCATTATGTTATATGGCTGTAACAAAGTTCCAGCGCCGAACACAATATTCATGAACACAACCTTTGTTGATTTATAATGGTTTTGCACTGATATATATATGAAAACGTGTTTGTACGGCTTGCGCAAAGTCTGATTTATTGTTGCAAATCCTGTGAACTCGTATTAGTTGCGATTTGAGGATACCAGAGAAGGTATGGTTCGGATGGAACGAGTCTTTGTACAGTAGTTGATGTGTACCTGTTGGTTTAAAGTAAACCGTGCTGTCATGATGTCCTGTCAAATTAAAGCGTTCGCCTTTAAAGATTGTAGTGTCCATGAAATCTATTGAGTATTAATTTGTAACTGACGTTAATTTTATGCAATTTTGATGGCTATTTAGTGCGTCCAAGAAAACAATTAATTCGTAATTCCCATGTGTCCAGATTATGAAGATATCGTCCAAACATCGTAAATACATTAATGGTAATTTGTTGCATTTCCTTAGTACTTGTTTCTCCCACTCAGCCATAAAAAGATTGGTAAGTAAGTATGTATTTTAGGAAAATGGGTGTACTGGGCTCATGTATCCTCTGTTAAAGATTTGGAACATGAACGAAGACCCTAATGCACTGGCAACGGAGTATAGGTGGCGATTGTGAACCCTAAACCCAGACATCTGATAAAATCAGTTTAGTCCTTTCGGGTAGATGGTCTTCTCTGCAAAACAATGTTGTGTAAATTTAACCTAAAAAAGAAAAACATGTATGATTAATGGTACATCTAAATAAAGACTATCGGTCTACTACGGAGATTAGAATGCGTGATTATCCAATCATGGCACAGGGATGCATTCAGCCGTTACATTCCCATGCCACTGAACATTAAACAATGATCAATTGAACAAGGCTGAGGATAGTAACAGGGGGTTACCCCCCTCTGTCCTGTTAAATAACATAGATGAATACATTGTTAAACATACATATACATATACAATCACAGAGGGTTCGCTACAAGATAGAACAAAGTATTTGCGACACGATGATGTTCATCTGAATCAGAGGGGGACGATGCTGTATTAAGAAAAAACATACGGTGGCCGTATGAAGGTATGTGCTGAAATTAAAGTAAACACGGGATTGCGAAGTTGTGGTGCCGTCCACAGAGCCGCTACTGCTGACCACCCAACACCTTCACAAACCCGTGTCCTGTTATTAATAATTAATACATGGGTATTCAGTAATTATTTCGGACGGTAAACCTGTAAAATCAAAATAAGCCATTAAATTGTGCATGAAATATATCTATCCTATCATAGTTGTACAGGAGACTGAAACATGTGAAGCCGTACGAGCCAGCACTGCTGCAACCCGACAAACCTACATGCAGCCTAATCCCCCTAACAACTACACAATTGCACTAACATTACGACGTCTCACAGTGTCCCAAGCGCTAAGGTCATTGTTCTGTATAAAGTAGCATATACTATAGCATAAAATAGCAACAAAATACAGTGATGAATAATTCCAGCGTAATAAACAAAGATGAATAACTCCAGCGTAGAATACAGTTACGAATATCTTCAGCGTAAACACAGAAACGAATACATCCAGCGTAAAATACAATGGTTAATATATCCAGCGTAAGATACAGTAGTGAACAGCTACAACAAAAGTACACTGATGAGTAACTCCAATATAACTGCAGCATAAAATACAATGGGGAATAGCTAAATCGGAAAAATACTGGAACATATAGCTCAAATATAATATATAGTACCGAATAACGCCAGAAAAGTACAAATCGAACTAAAATGAAATAACAAATAACGCCAACGTAAACTACGGTAACGAATAAACCCAGAATAAAATGTAGCAATATGCATAATTCATGAAACCTTCAATAACGTTATATTATCACAACCAGTATATATAGAAGAAATGAAACCAATTTATCAAACATATCTTATTCTGAAGACCCTATCTATTTTCAGTAACGATATCTTGACCTCATAATTGACACGATTGGCAAAACGAGACATTTTGTGACTTTTTGACTTAACATATTAAACCACTTGGATAATAACTGGGATAGTTCAGAGCTTAGGACAACCTATTTATGAGTATATGTTTGCATTACGTTGTATGGCTGTAACAAGGTTCGAGCGCCGAGCATAACATCGACTGTTGACAAATCAGCTACACTTAAATATTATAATATTATTTATTGGAATACCAATAGCAATTAATTAGGGACTGGTCATCAGATCCATTTCCTTTGCACAGAACATAAGAGGAGAGGAAATGTAATAATTTATGAACACAACCTTTGTTGGTTTATAATGGTCTTACAGTTATATAAATATTGCACTTTTGGCAATATTGCAAAGATGCATTTGTCGTGATGTAAGAATATGTTTGTCGCAAAGATGGAAAGGACGAACATTACATGTATACATAATTAATGTTAGCAATACTTAGCATTTTTATATAATTAATATTCACAGAAAATAACAATAATAATATAATAAGATATAATAAAGTATAAAATATTAACACAACTAATGGCACTGTATTGACTACTTGGCGAGTTAGTACTTCTGAGTATATTTCCTAACTGTCACTAGACTAATATATGTCATATATTTTACTGAGCTAACACTAAGAGGGAGTGAATTCGAAAGATTGGGTCTGCCAACAAATTGATCCAAAAGTTCCAATGTGGTTTCAACTCCTCGACCATTAAGAGAGACTACGACGAAATCTCGAATGCTATCTGGAATCATACTCGGATCATACGACTACTAATTCCGATTTGGTGTATTCTGTTGGTGTATTATTGATGCCACTGCCGATCTAAAAGTATACTGATGCATGCAGCTAATATCTGGTCCTTCAAAAAAGAACCGGCCAGAACGCTAGACATGAGTTACACAAGAATGCCCACTATGTGTATAAATATCCACTGGAGAAATGGACTGACAAACGGAGAACTTTATGGGAATGTAGGCAACTTGTCAAACAAGATTCGCTTGAGACACCTCCAACAATAGCTGGTCACTGCTGCCGTCACACACACAATAATCCTATGGACACCCACTCATTACAAGAAAAACATAAACTAGGCTGGTCAGCGAAAAGCTTGTCGTTGACGTGGCTGACATCCTATCCCCGAAGAACAACCGATGACGACGATAATGACATGTTGTGCGTGATAAGAGGATGATATATCGGCCTACGCATGCACGCATAACATCATCCCATGTTTTCGTAATAAGCAAGTCAGCTATTATGGTGTCCAATGAGATATCACTCAACTGCGCCAGCGACGATGAACGTCAAAAAGCATGTAAAAGGAAACAAAATAAGGAGACAGGAAACTAAATCGACTCCATGACCTGCCACATCGTTGCATCCAGCCAACCTTATTATAAGTAGTTTTACTTCTTTGCTTCTAATTTTGAACCTTTCACCAATATGTGTTGTATATTTAATTTGTACATCTAATTTGTTTGATTTGTTTCAGTAAATGCTTTTGACGACTTTGATTTTGACTTTGACCTTCCCTCTCCAAAATCGGTTTTGCATCCACCAGAGGGCTTGGCAATGGCCAAGAAGAACTGCTTATGAAAGTCAAGACAATGGAGCGTTTCTCTGTTAATTTTGTCTGACTATCTATGGCGTAGGTGTTACTATCGAACTAGGAAAATAAGTAGGGGACTCTGTAAGATGATACTGGCGCAAAGATGTTTCACCTCCTTTCAGATAACCCATCACTCAATTTGCGTGGAAAATAATATTTACCATCGATGTACATGCAATAATTGGCCTGTAAACACTACACGGAATTGTTTCTACTGTGACTATTATTGTACATCTCCTGGTGCGGTTGTCGACACCTAGCAATTAACACGGCGCGGTTGATATGAAGAAGTGATTAGTCGTGCGACCGCGGAATTGTATTTTGTAGTGTGAGCATTAGACAGCTACGGAGGATACATAAAGCTTCGAACGGTCGAACGGACACTTATGGAACAACTGTAGAGGAAGAGCAGGCCCGTAGCCGGGGGGGGGGGGGGGGTTCACGTTTTGTTAACCCCCTTTCTCCGAAAATGTGAACCCTCCTCAAAAATGCATCTTTAAAATGTGAACCACTATTTGTATTCCATGTTTCTCAAAAGCGTTAACCCCCCCCCCCCCCCCTCCTAAAAGCTGCTGGATAATGTTCAAGCATTACAAGGAATACCAAGAAAGCCTGATTTGTGCAGATGATAAAGGGAGAACCGTTATATGTTAAGTGATCATCACTGAATATATGGGAGCCTGGCTGAAGTGTCTGTCCCAATGCTATGTGTGAAAAGGGCGGTCTCTAGAGGAATGTGTGTCCAAGGACCATTGCACCCAATTAGCCTTGCAGAAGGACTTCACACTATCCCAGGGTCTCCTGTTATGAAAACGCATGGGGTAAACAATACACAAGAAGCCAGTGTTACTCCAGACGTAACATTATGAGTCCTAATTGTAGTCACTCAGAGGTTACAGATGCAAACAAAATACTGGTGAATGAACGGGTTGACGATTATTTAACAATTATGAGCACATATAAATTAAGCCATATAAAATAATTAATTATTTCTCATCATAACTCTGTTAACAAGAACGAAAGGTGCGGCTTTTAATTTTAGTATGCTGATTAAGATAACTACCGACTGTCAAAGAGGCTATTCTCAAAAATTAACAACTTAAGATGTGTAGCGAGTGCATTTCTTACACGCTGCAAACCCGGTACACATACTCATCTGGCTTAACACGAATCATAATTTTCAACTATTGAGCGGGAACGCGAATTTCGCTGAATAATTGTATTTAACCAATACAAAATAAAGTTTAGCTTCACCTATTTTACAATGCCAGTGCTGATGAGAAATCGTGTAATTGTGTGGCTATATGGTTGCCGAAATACTGTGGTTGCTAGTTGCATGTTTGTAGATCTCAGAAAGGGGAGCTTTATCGCTGACGAGGAGGCAAGAATGTGTGAAGGGCCTTTATTATCAATTATTATGTCCATTTTGTGTTCCGTATAGTTGTAAAATAGAGTTTGTGTTTCCTGGAGTCAGTGTGATGTTCAGGATATGGTACTTGACTGTTTGACACCTAGAATTTAATTCAAATTCCACTAGAGGACAATGATTTTCCTAATCTTCAATTTACCGGGCATGTTTGACAAAGGTTTGTTAATTTACTAACTTCATTATAGTTATGATAAATTATGGAACCTTTGCACATTAGATCACATAAATACAATGTATTACTTGAGTGAAAACCAGATTGTAAATGTCACTCTTTAACTGTTTAATCTGAAAAATAACTTACACACCCACACTCCTCGGTGCCTCGTTTATTATATTAATATGATCATATTCAAAACAATTACACACATGGAGAAGGATTTCGAGTAAATAGTTATATTAACAACAAACTATCACTGCGTGTTGGCTTTTATGAATACAACTGGGTGTAAATTAGGCTTAATCAGGCAACAAAATGGGACCAATCTCCACAGACCACACATGAGTCCGACTTTTTGAAAACGCACCCCCAAAATTACCTCGTTATGGGCCTGCTGGGGATGCTAATGTGGTGTTTGTGTATAAGATGAAATAATATAAGACAAAACCACTTGGTCCACCAATCTCACACCCACTTCATTGTTCTTCCAGTTAGAATGTAACCTTTGGCATTATGAGCCCGCACTTGAACATGTGGGGCCCTCTACGCTGTGACAAAATATAACCCCACATGAACTTGTGACGCCCCCCGGAGTCTGAATTGGTAAAATGTGAATTCCCATTGTGAAAATCTGGCTACGGGCCTGAAGAGGCACGTGCATTTTGTTCCATTTCTCTCTGATGGTAGGTTGTCAGTAGTTTTAATTGAGTCTTTATTACTTGTCTATGAGTAAGTAAAGTATTTATTAAGATTGGCGGCTTCGAAACATTTACAACATTTTACAAGAATTAACAATACTCACTGATCAAGTTGATGAACAGAGAGGAGAGGGAACGGATGATAATAGCATTGGTTTATGGTGTGAAAACAAAGACTTGAAGTATACAATGCTGGAATTTTACGGGTAACTGAGTATCTTTACTGCGGGACACACGAAGCATTATATTTCTGTTGCCGTTTAAATGTTTGCAATAATAAAATGTTATCCGTTCATTAAGTATATTTATATAACTGTATTTGGGGAATAAAGTGTAACATACATAACATCTTAAGACGTGTGTAACTCACAGCCTTTTCTTCGGGTTAGTTGAATATTCTGTTGCAGTTCATGGCAGCTTTGAGATGCATTGCTCTGACAGTTGTTCCTGTTGCTATTCTGCGGACGTCTGCGGGTGTTCGTGGTGCAAATTCGCGGCTAACTAGCTGTCCCCCAATACACTGGGATAGCAAAACAGTCCGCTGAATGCATACGACGGAGACTGGCTAAGTGACGAACTAGAAAAGCGGGGCTCATTCGGCGGAGATTTAGGAAAGCGGAATGAGGTTAAAGGCAGCACATAAAATTACACGTGTAAAATACGTGAGTTGTTGATGTTGCTTTGGTCCTAATTAACAACCGTAATGTTCTTAGCACACTTAGGAAAGGGCGAGTCCATGGCCATTATTTCCATCACCTCTTTTGTCCGGTCGATACGAATCACGCGACTCGTGTCCAAACTACCGACTAAGCACGTTTATTGAGGTCATCACCAACCAGAAATCGTGTCAATTTCCGTCAAACAAATTAATTTCTCCAGTTACTCGGTCAACGATGCTGTCAGACGTGCACGCGTAGTTTACTCGCGTGACCTTCTGGCGCCTGCTGGAGGGGGAGTATCGTCCGACAAAAACGAGTCGACCTCTTGAACTGGATGGAACGGTGCTCGGTATAGCAACACATTAACGATATACATCTAACTTGTTGACGTCCCTTGTTAGTTCAAGACAACTTTGGTGGTTTTGTTTCTCGTTCACACCTTCATTGTATGTACAGCTAATTACAGATGTACGATCTAACGGTCGTTGCATGCGGTAAACATAACACGCACGATGAATTATGCGGACACATTTAAAACAAAACAAACAAATGTTCATGCTTAGTAACGAGATATATACGTGAATACATTCCGTATGCTTTTGTATTTGCGAACACAGTAAGCACATAATAAATAACATAAAACATATTTTATGTGAATATCGTGAACATTCAAACTGATATGTTCATTTTATGTTGATCCCATCTTCGGGAAGAACAGAAATGGCAGTCAGAATATTATGCCGAAGCGGGAATGTTTTGTTCTAAGGACTGCACTACATGCACAAAACAACCATTAAAAAAATATAATTGTGTTGCATGGTGGTCACATGGCATGTTATATCACGAGCGTATGGTATCTTCTGTACGACAACGGACTGGGGATGCGATGGAGAAGGAAACGAATTAGTGTAGGAAATTACTGTTATAAAACAATGATAAGAAATTTGTGCAGATCCAAACATAGATATAAAAAGTAAACAAATATTTAATTGCACTCTGCACATCGGGATTTAGGCAATGCACGTGGCTAAGATATGTCTAGATATTGATTGGATAATAACAATTTGAATTTTTGTATCTTATAATCAAGATTATTCCATAGTTTTATGAAATGGTGTTTATGTAATTTATATGAAAAATGTGTTCTGAGCTTCTGTGTATATAAGAGGTTACGTTGTATATTAACGCTAGATTCTTTTTTCGTATATAATGTTTGAAGGATTTAGGCAGTGTGTTATGGTGATAGTCAGACATAAATAGTGAGTCGTGCAACCTGTGAATATCAGTGATTTTAAGTATATTTTCAGATTTAAAAATGGGATCGGTGTGACATATATATCTTTTTTGCTAATTATTCGTATAGCGCGTTTTTGTAAAAAAATGTATCTTTCGTATGGTATTTCCATTGCACCATGCTTGTACACCGCAAATTAAGTGGCTTTGAATTAAGGTATAATAGAGAGTTTTTAAAGCATTTTGTGTCAACAAATATTTCATTAAATTTTCTATGTTCACTCTAACCACATTTCGATTGTTCTACGAAGCATTTACTGCGCAAAACATATTCGTATACAAACCTCCACCAGGTACCGATTTATACAGGTGCATGAACTGAAGTAACGTGGAGTGAACGAAATTGTCCAAGATTGGAAGCGAGAGAATTCGAACCCGAATACTCTCGAGTGAGAGCCCAGTGAGCTAATCACCGCAATGTTGCTCCACCAATGCCATTTTTGGTATGTACTTGTACCATTAGGTTGAAAGTTCAGGCGAGTAATATCGAGATTCTCACCATAGAAGTTCTGTTTAAAACTAGTTTAGTTGCTTTCGACGTCAGTCACCATCATCTTCGAATGCCTCTGCGGATGATCGCTACTGACATCATCGATCGGAATTCACGGGCTTGTTCGCCCCGACGCTTAATAGTCGGGTAATACCTATCACTGGATCACGTTTTACTAAACAACGACGAAAACGAAGATGTTATTCTATAATCCGACCTTGTTTGTACCTCAAGGAAATGGTCATTGGGGTCGAAATGAACAACAAAAACATATGCTGTTGAGCAAACTGTGCATTTTATTTAAATGTATAACGAATTTACAGTTTGCATAAATCACGGAGTCACACCTAACCTTACAATCAACACATTTGCCAAATCAATCTTTCCCGCATACAGTTCCCGCTTAAATAACTTAAAAATAAAAACATTTTGGGTCAGAATTTTAACCAAGTATTCAACGGAATTCACGACTGTTTCCTACGTGCGTCACCCATTTTGAAAGCTTGATAAACCGTATTCTTTGCCTGTAGCTCACGTGAGGCGATTTCTGCAAGAGTTGGCTCACACTACTGCGATAACTAGCACGTCATCGTTCTGGAAACAATATAATATATATGTTCATGATACAATCAAACGTTACAAAGACTAATATTTATTATTGTTCTGCCTCAATGCGTCAAACATTAAAAACAATGGTTACAATTCACACGTAATAATGACGAATACTTTTCTATGTAAATGCGAGTTAATATGGTTATAATATGACGGCGTTTAATAACGCCTACGGTACAATACAAATTACTATTTGTCTCAACGCGAGAACCAATGAAAAAAGGCAAATGCATATAATAGTTAAAATAGAGCCGGATATAATACCGATTAGTATACCCCTGGTATCTCAATTTGAGAATCCATGGCTAACGCACATCTGAACGTAATGATATGAAATACACCAGGTAGATCATTCGTATCAACGAGAGAGGCAATGGTTAATGGAAGGTCGAACATAACAATGGCAAATGTTCCTCTTTCCTAACGTGACAAGTAATAACTTAAAGTACATATGATGTATATATCTCAATGCGAGGCACAATGGCAAAAATGCAATTGAAACGATATAGAAGTTTATTTCCCAATTCGAGAAAAAACGTTATTAAAGGAACGTTATTGATGTTATCCAGTCTGTTATATCCCTCTATCTCTGCTAGGCTGACTTCGCTGCTCTGTAGATGGAGGCTATCTGGATCCAGGTTGTATCGATGTTTTCTGTGGAGTTGTTTTCTTCATCAAGGCCGCTCAGAACTCGAAATTTGTATTTCACATCAAGAATAAAGCTCATCTTCACTTCTGGGTCCCTATGCTTCTCGACATCATATCTTTTTTACCCATTTTTTTGTGTCATGTACTTTTCAGTTTTAGTGTGATGTAACCTGTGACCAGATGATGGTCACTTCCGACACGTGCTCCTCGCTTCACTATCACGTCTAATAGAGAGTGGCGCCACATGCCATTGATCATCAGATGGTCAATCTGATTACGGTCTCTTCTGATGGTGAATACCGAGTCAATTTGTGGATGTCAGGGTGTTGGAAAAGGGTCCCTCCAATGATAAGATTGTTCATACCCCAAAGGTTCAACAGTCTTTTACCATTGCTGTTCATGATGCCACATCCGTTCCTCCCCATGACCCTGTCGTACATTTGCATTCAGGTCTCCCATGACAATTGTGGCATGATGGCGTACTGCTTGAAGGCTTTAGTAGAAAGCGTCCTTGTCCTAATCCTCTCCGACATTAGTCGGTGGGTAGAATTGGAGGAGGAGGATGTTTCCATGTCTCCCATTCAGTCGAACTCTCATCAGACGACTGCTGACAGGTTTACACTCCAGCAGTAACTTTTCTACCCCTTTCTTCAAAAGAACTGCTATCCCTTCGCGATGCTGGTTGTCGTCTCGTTCAGAGTACAGTACCGTCTCTCCTCTTGCTGTTGTCAGTCTTCCCGATATGGTCCACCTGCTTTCCTTTGCACTCCAAGGATGTGCAGGCTTTATAGTCTCATTTCTCTGGTTATCTGAGCCAGATTTTCAGTTTCACACATGGTACTTACATTTCAAAGTCCAATCCTGGACTCAGCATTCCCATAATCGTGTCTGTGGCTTCCTTTTGGCTTTCACCACTGGCAGTCATCCGAGTCGTTGACTCTGGAAGGCCGCCGTGCACAGCTATAAAAATTGTTTTCGTCGCTGTTTCCGTAACATCAATATTTTTATAAGAGAGAGCTAGCCTTGTGCTAAATCCCCAACCTGTAGGACCAGGGTGCTTGTTTTGTCTGACCCCACCCTTATGACCTGTCCGGCTAGTTTGAACTGCCAGGAGCACACGGCTTCTGTCGGCATAGCACTGGGGATCGACAAATCACGCAAGCCATCCCGTCCCGACAAGGCACAAGCACCTGGGATGGATCACTGTATAATATGCTGGAGTTATTCATATATGTGTTTACGCAGGAGTTATTCGTCATTCCATGTTATGCTGCTTGTTACTCATTCATCACGATATGTCTGTAGTCGGTCTTTCAGAGCGATCGAGTTACGCCAATTAGTGCCAATTCATCGACCAATTCACATCAGTCGTCTCTGAACCAAACATGTTCGACCATACTCCGGGTAGTTGATCACTAAAAGAAATTGCGGCTATCCGTCAGAAGACTGACCGCCCGGCTAAATCAGAGACTATGTTGTTGGGACACGAATTGTCCGCGGCATGACATTGAAATGAAATAGATTCAGGTTAATTTGGTTGTTTATCCGTTAGTTATACAAGAGGTGGCAATAAGCCGGTATGTTTGGTTAGTGATGTAGTAGTTCCGGTGATTGTGGCGAGCCTTGGATAATGGGAATACCTTCTGGGTGGGTGTCGTATTGCCTCAGTTGGAAATGCCATGACCTCTTTTTACATATTTGGTTCAATTCTATAAAAAAAAGCTATAACACACATGGGAAGAGGAATACACAAACACGTGAAGAAACACCGAACGGTCGGTTAATTGAACAATTGTTTTAAGGGATATTGTAACAAACGAAAATATTAGTAATTGTTAAATCTCGGTTGGTAACGATTACTAAATTTTAAAAGCATATTATTATCGTGATTATGTTTTATTAATAATGATAAATGAGTACTATCGAACAACTTCTGCATCATATTTGTATCCTAGTAATACATTTATCAAAACTGTGTCCGCGTTTTTAAAAGGCAATAATAGTTACTTCCATAATTATGTTTAACGGTTGTATGCAACTTTATATAACTACTGGAAGAGACTGTTGGAAGCGGGAAAACAAATCTGGGAATGATGCTAAAAAGTAGAGTCCGTAGCAATATAGTTTGCATAGTAATATACTGTATATCATTATTTAAGCTTTACATCAGCATCCATGCACCCATTTTGTGAAAACATTATGCACGGTAAATTTCAGTACTATCAATTACCAATATCCAGGTTATTCGATGCGCCCACCATAACTGTCTGTTCATTTGAAACGTCCTGTTAATTAAACATATTTGCCATGCTCGCGTAATATATGACGCGGTCTCGGTAACCTGAAAGTCTACCGCTGTGCTTTTGTCTACGCGTCTCTTCGGAAACATATATAAGCTTGGTGATCCGGACGAACAATTATAGGCGGGCTTGCTCCCGAGCAAGTGCGTGGACAGACAATATGACTTGGTCGAGAATATCAGTGGTGGCGATGGTTGCGCTCGCTGTTGTACGGATGCCCACGGGTAACGGCAGAGACACGGCTACGGGCAGCCTCGCTGGGCGAAATAGCATGTTCTGCGCGGGTTCCCATAAAGTGTACAACAAATCTGCAGACGCTTTCCTGCGTGACGGCTTCATCCATCGACTGTTACTTAGCGAGCGTATCACAACATCTGAAGTTGGCATCAAAAAGAAGGTTAAAATCAGTACTCTGAATGAAAAGAGGTCGCGGATGTTGGCAGAATTGAAGAAACTATATTCCACCCAAGACGAGCAGAGCAAACAAAGGCATTACAAGCAGGATCTGGACAAGCGAGCGAAGTTCATTCCTAATAAAAGAATGGGATTGGGATTGTTCTGGGCTGGCAGATCGAAAATCTTCCGCTCCGATCTCGGCAAGCGAAGCATCCGTATGTCTGATCAACCTACAGGTGAGACATTCAAAATAAACAATGTCGCCTTCTTGACCAACTACGCCAACAACATATTGGTGTGTGGTTTATTTAATTACAACCAAGACATATATATCTATGCGATTTATTGTACTGCAGAAATATCAATATATAGCACCTAAGCATTTTCGCTGACATTTATGTCGCACCAAAATACGTAACAATGACACATTTAAGTTAGCATGGGAACTAATGAATCGAGTACAACTTCATATAGACGTGTAAATGTACACATTAAGGTAATTACTAATACAATAACAAAAACAAGACCATAATTATGTTGATACTAATTTACGCCGTGGCGTTGACCAAGTAGTCAGGTCGCTTAGGAACCAGATTGGAACAGACCGGATAAAAGCACCATTTTTTCCCCAGCTTCTTTGAACAATAATATGTCTCTTTTTGATCGGAGTCAGCACATTTTTGGTGGGTTCATATTTCCCACTCCCATAGAACCAATATGTTGTATTTTATTGAATGTTCCCGTGGGAAATATTGAGCCAGTGTGTGTTGAAGGGGCTTCATCAATTCAATTTGTTCGCTCACCGCATTACAAAGTCATTTAAGCACAAGCGAACCTGCCTGATATCCACTAGAATGCGGTATCACGTTTGTGCAACGTTTTAATGTAGTTTTGGTGATATTATCAAACAAAATACTAAGTTATTTTATTTTAACTAACGTAACATACAAACAATATGTTACAGGGCAGACCATGGAAGTAACGTGTCCCCTTTCAAGTTCCTCTAGCTGTCTGCATATATTGAAAAAGAATCTTGAATTTGTAAAAATAGTATCTTATTATTCGTATCGGCATTTATTTTACACCAGCAATGTGTGAAGAGATAACATGCTCAACGTGATTTCTTCTCTTTAGCAACAAGTCAGCAATGAGAGTGACACATTTGAGAAACAGCTAACTGATTGCGCCTTATGATCATATGCCACATCCGCCCGCCTTCCCAGAATGCAACACCTTCCCAGCATGGCAAGCATCCTATGGGGAACTATTACGATTGACAATATGGAGCGGTAATATTCCAGCTGACGGTTTTGTAAACTACTTGTAGACTGATCCGGATGACATGCGTGGATCAATAACGAGTATCCACTGGCGCCACATAACTGTGTTTGTTGTTATCACGTTCAGTTGTACTTCAACAAAGTCGTCACATCTTCTGACGAAACGTTATACTGTCATTATTTGTTTCTCACAATGGGTCACATACAATTTCATTATTATTGTGTTCGACTTTCCTTTAACAATGTTTGTCTCGTATTGGGAAATAAACTTGTAATAACTATATTAGCGGTTAATTCTTTCGATTGCATTTTTGCCATTGTGCCTCGCATTGAGATATGTATGTATCGGGTGTACTTTAAGCTGTTACTCGTCACGTTAGGAATATCTGCCATTGTTATGTTCGACCTTCCACTAACCATTGCCTCTCTCATTGATACGAATGATCTACCTGGTGTGTTTCATATCACTACGTTCGGTTGTGTGTTAGTAATGGTTTCTCAAATTGAGATACCGGGGGTATACTAATCGGTAATATACCCGGCTCTAATTGTATTATTATATGCATCTGCCTTTATGTCATTGGTTCTCATGTTGAGACAAGTAGTAATATATGTATATATATATATATATATAGTTATCGCAGTATTGTGAGAAAACTGTTGTAAAAATCGCATCACCAGAGCTACTGGGGCAAGGAACATGGTCTATCAAGCTTTCAAAATGGGTGACGAACGTAGGAAACAGTCGGAAATTCCGTTGAATATTTGGTTAAAATTCTGGCTATGTTTTTCTTCTCAAGTTATTTAAGCGAGAACTGTATGCTGGAAAGATTGATTTAGTAGATGCTATGCCGAGATTGTAATATAATCCACGCGTTTTAACAGTATAGACAAAGCAATGATCACGTGCATAATGTTGATTATTAGGTTAGGTGTGAGTCCGTGATTTATGCACACTGTAAATTCGTTATATATGTAAGTACAATGTACAGTTGTTCAACAGCATATGTTTTTGTTCATTTCAACCCCAATGACCACTCCCTTGAGGTACAAACAAGGTCGCGTTATAGAATAACATCTTCGGTTTCGTCGTTGTTTAGCAAAACGTGTTCCAGTGGTACGTTACATATTAACCGACTATTAAGCGTCGTGGCGAACAAGCCCGTGAATTCCGATCGATGATGTCAGTAGCGACCATCCGTAGAGGCATTCGAAGATGATGGTGACTGACGTCGGTTGCTTCCAGGAAAGCTTCCCCCACCCCCGCAACAGTGTGCCAATCTCTGAAATAGATCGCATCAAGCTCACATTTCGTATGAAGTGCATGTACGTTGCAACTAAACTAGTTTTAATTAGAACTTCTATAGTGAGAATGATTTCGACGAACGGTATCTTCTAAAGCATAAATTTGTTTTGTAGCTGCTTGATGTAGTAGTTCCGGTAATTGTGGCGCGCTTTGGACAATAGGAATTCCTTCTGGGTGTGTGTCGTATTGGCTCAGTTGGAATTGCCATGACCTGTTTTCCATATTTTCAGTTGTATGAACAAACCTATAACACACATGGGAACAGGAATACACAAACATGTGAAGAAACCGCAAACGTTCCGTCAATTGAGCAATTGTTTAAAGGGATATTGTAACAGGCGAATGTATTAGTAATTGTTACATCTCGGTTGGTATTGAATTGCATGAATTTGTCTTATAGCTGCTTCATCAAGAGGTTTAGTTCAACGGGAAATATTATGATTGACAACATGGAGCGGTAATATACCAGGTGACGGTTTTGCAGACTGAACCGAATGAAAAAAAAAAAAAAAAAAGTGATCCGGATGATATGCGTGCCCAATAATAAAGAGTATCCATTTGAGCCAAATAAATGGGTTAGTCGTTATCACTTTCAGTTGTACTTAACAAAATCACCACGCCTTCTGACAAAACGTTATACTGTCATTGTTATGTTTCTCACAATGGGACACATACAATTTCACCATTGTAATTTTCGACGTTCCTTTAAAAACGTTTGTGTCGAATTGGGAAATAAACTTCTATATCTTTTCGATTGCATGTTTGACATTGTGCCTCGCGTTGAGATATATACATCAGATGTACTTTAAGCTAATACTTTTCACGTTAAGAAAGAGGAATATTTACCATTGTTATGTTCGACCTTCCACTCCCCATTGCCTTTCTCGTTGATACGAATGATCTACCTGGTGTATATGCATTTGCCTTTTTTCATTGGTTCTCGCGTTGAGACAAATAGTAATTTGTATTATATTATAACCATATTAACTCGCATTTACATAGAAAAGTATTCGTCATCATTACGTGTAGATTGTAACCAATGTTTTAATGTTTGACGCATTTTAGGCAGAACAATAATAAATATTAGTCTTTGTAACGTTTGACTGTACCATGAACATTGTATTTGGCATTGAGACAGGGATATATATATATATATACATTGTTTGCAGAACGATGGCGTGCTAGTTGTCGCAGTAGTGTGAGCCAACTGTTGCAGAAATCCCCTCACGTGAGCTACAGGCATGAAATACGGTTTATCAATCTTTCAAAATGGCTGACGCTCATAGGAATCTATTGGAATTCCGTTGTATATGAGGTTAAAATTGTGGCCCAAAATGTTATTGTTTGCAGCTAGAACATATGGAAACGTTATTTAAGCGAGAACTATATGCGGGAAGGATTGATTTAGCAGATGTTATGCCGAGATTGTAATAGAATGCACGCATTTTGAGAGTGTTGACAAAGCAATGATCACGTGCATAATGTTGACTATAAGGTTAGGTGTGAATCCGTGATTTATGCACACTGTAAATTCGTTGTACTTGTTAATAAAATGTACAGTTTGCTCCATAGCATATGTTTTTGTTGTTGATTTCGACACCAATGGCCATTCTCTTGAGGGACAAACAAGGTCGGGTTATATAATAACATGTTTGGTTTCGTCGTTGTTTACCAAAACGTGTTCCTGTGGTAGGCATTACCCGACCAGTAAGCTTCGGAGCGAACAAGCCCGTGAATTCCGATCGATGATGTCATCAGCGACCATCCCCAGAGACATCCGAAGATAGATGATGGTGACTTACGTCGATGGCTACCAGAATGGCTTACCCCACCCCCGCAACAGTGTGTCAATCTCTGAATTAGATCGCACCAGCTTACCTTTGCAATGCATGTACGTTGTTCAAGGAACCAACTAAACTAGTTTTATCAACTAAACTAATTTTAAACAGAACTCCTTTACTCAGAATGATTTCGACGAGCGACCGTCATCAGTATCTTCTGAAGCATGAATTTGTCTTATAGCAGCTTCATCAACAGGTTTAGCTCAACGCGAATACGGTTCTTCGATTACCCCCCCCCCTCCCCCTCCCCCCGCTCTCTCTCTCCCTCTCCATCTCGCTCCATAGACTTATGTTTATATTACGTACGGTAGGGCCTAACTTCCTCAAGTCAATCACCTGGCCAACATTTCGTATGAAGTGCATGTACGTTGCACGATAGCAACTAAACTAGTTTTAATCAAAACTTCTATAGTTATAATGATTTCGACGAACGACCGTCATCGGTATCTTCTAAAGCATGAATATATTTTATAGCTGCTTGATGTAATAGTTCCGGTGATTGTGGCGCGCCTTTGACAATAAGAATCCCTTCTGGGTGGGTGTCGTTTTGGCTCAGTTGGAATTGCCATGACCTCTTTTTCCACATTTGTTTCAATTGTATGAAAAAAGACATAACACACATGGGAACAGGAATACACAAACATGTGAAGAAACCGCAAACGGCCGTTCAATTGAGCAATTGTTTTAAGGGATATTGTAACAGGCGAATGTATTAGTAATTGTTACATCTCGGTTAGTAATGATTAGTAGATTTTAAAAGCATGTTATTGTCGTGATTATGTTTTATTAATAATGATAAATGAGTATTATCGAACAATTTCTGCATCATATTTGCATTCTAGTTATATACGTCTCGCAAAATTGTGTCCGCGTTTCTAAAAGTCAATAATAGTTACTTCCATAATTATGTTTAACGGTTTCACATGTGTATACAACTTTATATAACTACAGGAACAGACTGATGGAAGCGGGAAGAAAAATCGTGGAATGATGCTAAAAAGTAGAATCCATAGCAATACAATATGCATAGTAATATATATCAGATATTTAAGCTTGACATCAGGGTCCATGCACCCATTTTGCGAAAGTATTATGATCGGAAAATTTCAGTACTATCAATTACCAATATCCGGGTTCTTCGATGCGTCCACCATAACTGTCTGTTCGTTTGAAACGTCCTGTTAATTAAAGCAGATTTGCCATGCTCGCGTGGTATCTGACGTGGTCTTGATAACCTGAGAGTCTATCGCTGTGCTTTTGTCTACTCGTATCTTCGGAAACATATATAGCTTGGTGATCCGGACGAACAATAATCGGCGGGCTTGCTCCCGAGTAAGTGCGTGGACAAACGATATGTCTTGGTCGAGAATGGCAGTGACGCCGTTGGTTGTGCACGCTGTTGCACGGGTGCCCACGGGCAACGGCAGAGAAACGGCTACGGGCAGCCTCGTTGGGCCCACTGGTATCGGAGGAGACGAATGTGCAATTTCCGCGAGCAGCGGACAACATTGCACGTTCTGCGCTGGTTCCCGTAAAGTGTATATGCTCTATAGCATATGTTTTTTTCGTTGATTTCTGCACCAATGGTCATTCCCTTGTTGCAAACCCGCGAACAGTTACCTTGGATTTTAACATCATAATAATTTAATGACCGACCGACCGATCAATCAACCGTTCCAAGTGGTTAGGGGAAAGGACGGGCGAGAAAATAAATGTCAGTACATGCGGTTCTTCATAGCTGTAGCTTTAGACGTAATTTGTTTATAAGAGTCACAATAAGTTATGATTGTAGATTCGAAGTAGAGTTTTATGAACGAAATAGTGAGTTCCATTACCCATAATCACCGTATCAAGCCAGGCGCGGTATAAAATACACGGTGGTACGAACAGGAAGTAGGCTGGATCATGTCTTCCCATGTGCTGTGTTGTGTGTGTGAACCACGCGAACATCAATCGGCAATCCCAAGAACTTGCGCTTAGCCCCGCCTGCCTCCATTTTACTGGCAATAACAGGCGTTTACTTTTAATGTTTTATATACAACTAGAACGTTCCTTGGGCGCAACGTTCGACCTGCGAACACCGGTTCGGACTTATTAAACGAAGTTTGGCTGACAGTATGCCATCAGCATATTTATTCTTATATAACGAACATTATGTCAAAATATGAGGTACAAACAAGATCGGGTTATAGAACAACATGTTCGTTTTCGCCGTTGTTTATCAAAACGTGTTCCAGTGATATGTAAGCGTCTCCCCATAGACATTTGAAGATGATGGTGACTGACGTCGGTGGCTACCAGGAAGGCTTTCCCCACCACCGCAACGGTGTGTCAATCTTTGAAATAAATCGCACCAGCTCACCTTTGCAATGCATGTACGTTGTTCACGGAACCAACTAAACTAGTTTTATCAACTAAACTACTTTTAAACAGAACTCCTATACTCAGAATGATTTCGACGAGCGGCCGTCATCAGTATCTTCTGAAGCATGATTTTTTCTTATAGCAGCTTCATCAACAGGTTTAGGTCAACGCGAATACGGTTCTTCGATTACCCAACCCTCCCCCCGCTCTCTCTCCCTCTCCATCTCTCTCCATAGACTTATGTTTATATTACGTATGGTAGGGCCTAACTTGCTCAAGTCAATCACCTGGCCAACATTTAGCCTTCAATACACTGAACTTGGCTGCCACGTAATAGTAATTGTATCGCATCTTGATAATTCAAGTTTGTTTATGATCACTTGAATTAATCAGAACTTCACGACATTGGACGAGCGGGCTAGCGTATTGTAGTGGACGTTCTTGGAAGGTGTGTTTGTTCGCAAAATTTATTTAAAATTAGGCTTAACAATAGAATTAAGGAGGTACATTTCAGAGCGCTATATAAAATAAAACTCTTTACACACATAAAAACAAGTATTACGTAATTCACGAATGGTAAGAACCGGATGATGTGGGCAGACCATTTTTTATAGGAATGGATGCATTCAGACTACCAAAGTAAACAGAAGAGTAGAAACGTAAACGTCGCAAGAAAACGGGAAGACCCCAGCTGAGATGGGAATTCTACCTATATAGGGGTTTTCGAATGACGGATGAGGATTAAAGGTGGAGATGGGCGGCTGGTTGTAGGGAACACGCGGAGTGCAACAATAGAACGAGCAGTGCAACATTACATGATCTAAATTTCATCTCTTTACAGCTAAACATGAATGTAGACGAATAAGGCGCACTGCAGCTGTGAAGACTTCGAACTTGATTTCGCGTTAGACAAATGGAGTTGCGGAAACGACGTAAATGTAATCAATCATAGTACAATTAAATGACCGTGATGTCTAACTGTACGCTTTAAAATCATTAATATATATCAAGCACCATCCCCGAGGCAATAAACTCTCGAACGGCGATTTAACCAGATAAGCCAGTCTGCTAAATTGAAGCGTAAACATGCAGTGCAACATCAATCGCATCTGGGATAGGCCTGCTAATTGAGGGTGTGCACATTCAATTAACACTCCTGCTCATTTGTATACCACACGGGCACAAATTACGAGGTAAATTGGGATTGGCTTAACGCAGTTTATTAAGACCAAATTGAACGAAAGGTATAACAGACGAACGCTGAACGGTTGCCTAAAAAGGATAAGTACGCAGTCAGATCGTGATAATCGTAAATTATGTTATATGTATATATGCTGTAAACGATTGCCCAAATATGTATTAGTATATCTAATACAAACATGGTTCATGTATGTTTTGACAGCTGCCTATTTAATGTTAATGATTCGACTCGAATCGTTAACTCAAATTATATAACATTATGATTCAGTAACATGAATTTGGCCGATCAAGATTTGTTCATAGAAATAGGTAATATTATGTAATATGATTTCACGACCTTTCTCCGACTTATCCGAGTTGGATATTCGGGGATTTGAGTGACAGTTTGTAAACATTGAACTGTTAAATTCAAAAGTTAATTCTGCTTCGATAAAACATATATGGGGGTAAGTATGTATGGTTTATACTGTATGACACAATTGTACAATAAAAACGAAAGGATAATCTCCCTTCCGGATAAGGCCGCATTTTTCGATCCGGCAAACATGTGTTGTTGTCCCAGCTATCTCAATAAAAAGTTTTTATTTTAATTGTCTTTTTCCTTGCCAACCTGTCCTTGGTGAAGGAAAAATTTACTTTTTCCTAAAGTATGCGGAAGACAGTTATATTAATGGGCGCACGTTGGTGAAAACAAAGCGGTCACCGTCAAGCACACGACTCCTGTGACAAACGGTGTCGTTCACAACACGCCATGCAACAGAAAACATCGATTGCTTTCCGATTACGCGTTTCACGCACAAGGATCATGCAATTCGCGCTAGTGATGGGAAGCAACGGTGGGTCGTATCATCTCCAAGGCCTCACACGCCACGCTGGAAGCGATTTAGCGTGGTATAGTAGGACGTGTAAGCGAAGAGTACAACTCATTCCACGCTTTCTAACAATCATTGCTGAGGTAAAATTTACATTTTGCCTCCGGCAGACCCAATCATGCAGGCGCAGTTTCGAATATTGTATTGCATAAGTAGGCCTACATAAAGCCGTGTGTATTATAATAATAATAATAATAATAAACTTTATTTATACACCATCAAATCCGTGACTAATGACCCCCGTTCACGGGTGTTTACAAATTGCCAATCATATAAGAAGCATAAAAACACTTTTAAGAGAACAAATAAGAAAATAAATTAAATTAGCAAACAATATCCTAGTATATAGTGTATGCATATATATATAAGCCTAAGTATAGTAAAATTACGGGTAAATGCAATGATAAAATAAACGATTAGCAAAAGTGCTGAACAGCTGAACCTACTGGAAAAAATATATATATAATAAATATATATATATAAATAAATAAATTAAAAGCCTAATTTACATTAAATAATTTGATTAGATACTAAAATGTGACCCTGAGATAAATAAGACTAAAAATGTATTAAAACTATATGCATGAATAAAGCAAAGGTTAAATTATGTCTGGCCATATTAGTTTGAGAACAGAAATGTCTTCAATAATTTTCCAAACTGTCTAGTGTTCTCAATCGCGCGTAATTCCAGAGGCAGAGAGTTCCACAATGTCGGCCCAGCACATGCAAATGCCCGGCGACCATAACGTTCTAGGGTTACGCGTGGAACATTCAAAAGCAGACCACCGCCAGAGCGTAGGGTCCTGCGTGGTGCGTAACGATGTAGCAGTGACGCGATATACACTGGCGTGCCTGCATACAGTGCCGTGTGTACAACCATGAGTAACTTGTACTCGATGCGCTTTCTCACTGGGAGCCAGTGTAGCTGTTGTAGGACCGCAGTGATAGATCGCCGGTCACCTCGTCGAAGTTGCATCACAACACGAGCGGTTGACCGTTGGACTCTCTCTAGACGGTGCAGCAGACGGTCAGGTATACCAAACAGCATCGCATTTCCATAATCAATTCTGGATGTCACAAGTGCATGGACAAGACATTTGCAGACACTGGTCGTCATTGCCCCTCGTACACGAGCAATTCTCGAGAGATGGTAGTAAGCACTTCGACATACATTTGCAACCTGCGTCGCCATCGATAAATCAGCATCGATTGCAACACCAAGGTCACGGACGATGGTCGATGTCGCTACATATTGACCGCATATGTCGACATGATCAATGAGTATTGGTCTGCGCAAGCTCGATGAACGTATAACAATTGCTTCCGTTTTGCTCTCGTTGAGAACCAGTCCGTTGTCATAGAGCCACGTTTTAACTTCACTGATGCAAGCCTCCATTCTGATGAGAGCATTTGTATGCTCAAACGGTGGAAAATCGACGTATAACTGCTTATCAGTTTAACATTACAAATCTGCAGTTATTGTTCACATAGAGTCTACCAACCGAAAATGTGTTTTAAATGTTATGTTTAGTACTATGTTGAACCTGATATTTTAGTTGTTTGAAATTATATGACATGTTTAATCACGGCATAACATGTTAAAAAGTTTATTTAATTATTATTTATTATTATCATTCATCGCAGTTTTGGTGAATAGTCGAATGACAATGGAAGAATTGTGTGAGTCTCTTGATCTCGTTATATAAACAAATACCAAATTGTGAATAAACTCGTTATAATTATGTGTAGTCCTTATTATACATGATTTGATCATAATCATTAATACGCGTCTGTGTTATTCATAAAATGAATATTTCTTATATACCAACTGGATTATCAAATATTAGCGTTCCAAGCACAATGTCTGCGTAGTCCCGGAAGTGACGTAATGAAGAAACAAACGACGTATGATTAAAAAAATCAACGTGTCTGTTACATTGTTAAATTCGGTCTAACGCAATGTTAGATTTGTATTTGTTATTTTATGTTTAGCTGTATGAATACGTTTACTTTCTCGTGTAGTAATGTAGAATTCAAATTAAGATAACACTTTAGAAACATTTCTATATAGCATCAATCGTAGCAGGCGGGGAAAGGCAGTCTTGATTTGTAGCTCGTGCGAGCTAAGACCATTGACGACGGTAGTCTGGTGCAAGCGAGTCTAAAAACTGAAACGAAAGAAACACTACAACACAGCTATCGTAAGTGACGATTCTATTGGCTTACATCAATATTCAGGGGCACGCATTAGTTTTATTTTGCCGTGATATCGCAGTCTCACAAAGAGTGTGATATTTTACCTACTCGTCAACATAGGGCACAGTGTCAACTATAATAATGTCAAGATATGTTTGTCGATAATAATCGTATAATAGTTGGTGCATGTATCTATATTTAAAAATGGTAGCCTGTGATAAGTTGGACGATAGCACAACCGGATGTGGTAAGGTGGCAATCATGCCAATTATACGCTCGAAAGTTGTGTCATGGATCGACATCCTAAATAATGTTATGCTACGATTGACACTAACAAATCAACATCGCGATAAGCAACTGAAACATGGGTGTTTCTTAACGCTACAGATCACAAGTAACTCGCAACGAAGATGGGTCGCTACACGGGCAACGCGTGCAGACTTCTTACTATGATTTCCCTGACGTCAACCTTCTTCTTCGTTGAAATCACCGTCGGCTACATGACCAACTCACTGGCCCTCATCAGCGACTCGTATCATATGTTGTCCGACGTCGTCGCCCTCTTGGTCGGGTTCGCCTCGATCCGGGTAAGCTCAAATGTGTATTGTGGGAAATAGGTCGCAGAAGAATGTTCCGGCTGGTTCTGTCACATGGCTAATGTTTAGGAATATGACCAAAGAATAACTTTTTGAAGTTAGGGTTAATAATACATACAAGAATAGTAAATACTAGGGATCCATGCGTACCAAAACACCCTCCAACTACGTCCTCTTTGAGACTCACCAACAAAACTCCAACTGCAACTGCCCTTGCAATGATATTGTCCCTCTCCCTACCCAAAACATCGGTGGGCTCAGCCCGGTTTCTACGCTTGTATAATATTACAATGACGTATTTGGCGGTCGTATCCTCATAAACACGATTTCAGTGGCGAAACAACGCCAAACGGTTAGACATTCCCGTGTACAATGCGTTTGTTATCTTTATTCATTTATTTGTTTTCTACTTTTAGCCTAACAGAACAAGGTTAATTGTAGCGCGAGGTACAGTTTTTTAATTTTTAGTTTGATACTATTTTCAATTACCTTCTTAATTCTGTTAAAATGCAACTTTCTATACTTTATAGCTTTGATATATTACAAGTATTATTTGTGTGTAATGTGTGCACTAAGTAGTGTTAACTTTAATGGATTTGATGCTGTATAGACCAATAACGATGGTGATTATGATCACTGCATAGGAACGTGCATAAAATATTGTCTGTCCCTATCTCCAAACCGAGGCTCTCTACCGGTCGCCAGCTCCCTCCAAGAGTGTCTCAACCACGGGTGACTTCATCGCGTCGCTTTTTATACAAGATCCTTCCGCCAATGCCAACAATATTATTTCCATATAAGAAGTACCATTTCGTTTATCCATGATTCACAAATCATGTTTAGACCCCAGAACATATTTATAGGTTCAATATATAGGAGAAATTAGGTGATGTTTTCTGTGCATCTCTGTTTACTCCACGACAGATATCGGAGTGGCACTCCACCCAGAACACGTACGGTTGGGTGCGGGCCGAGGTGCTAGGCGCGTTCGTCAACGCCGTCTTTCTCACTGCGCTCTGTTTCACGATCTTCATAGAGGCCCTGCAGCGTCTCGCCACCGAGACACAGATCTCCAACCCCGATCTCCTCTTTGTTATCGGCGGCACCGGCCTCTTCGTCAACATAATCGGTCTCGTCCTCTTCAGCGGAATAGGTGTGTGTCTGTGTGTGTGCGTGTGCGTGCGCGTGTGTGATGCTTCAAATTAGGAGACAACATTTCAAGAGAACCAGGCCAAATTTTTCCAGATGCAGTCGTTCCAAAATTGGCCTCTTTATTGAACGGTCTCACGCATATTATGTTTACACAACCTGCTGTGAAATATCGCTTGCCGGCCCACAAATAGTAATACGATCATTCGTGTGTACCGGATTCAACTTCCTACAGACGTAGAGATTGTGATCGATAGACCAGGTCTACCAGGAAGGTCTAAAGCGCTTTGAGTAGTCCTCAGGACTGGATACTGCGCTGTTTTATTTTATGAACTTACCTTTTCCTTACGTTTTGTTTTAATGACTTAGAACGCAACATAATTCGTTTGGAAATTGAGACACTGTCCAGGTGATGGATTGTAGCGCACGGTCACGGCCACTGTCACGTCGGCGGAGGTCCGAGCAAGGTCCATCACATCCAGTCCAACTACGATGAACTGACGATCACCGTAGACAATGACAGCCAAATCACGGAGGATCAAGACAAACAGACAACACTCGACGGAGGCGGACACGCGAGGGAGGAACCAAAGATGGGTTCGTTATCGTTGTGTGTACGTGTACGTGTGTGTATGTGTGTGTGTGTGTGCGTGCGTGC
The DNA here is from genome assembly GCA_963995525.1 of Escarpia spicata. Classification (NCBI taxonomy): domain Eukaryota; kingdom Metazoa; phylum Annelida; class Polychaeta; order Sabellida; family Siboglinidae; genus Escarpia; species Escarpia spicata. The sequence continues at coordinate 56,900,594 of OZ023212.1, forward strand.
GTGTATGTGTATGTGCGTGTGTGTTTGTGTGTGCGTGTGCGTGCGTGCGTGCGTGCGTGCGTGCGTGCGTGCGTGTGTGTGTGTGTGTGTGTGTGTGTGTGTGTGTGTGCGTGTGTGTGTGTTTATGTGAGTTGCCGTACGTGCGTGTGTGCGTGCGTGTGATTCCTTCTTTTCAACACACATTTTCTTGTTCATGTCCGTTATGCCAAATTGCTTCATCGCTAGCTTCGTTCCAATCTGTTTTACAAAAACAATTATATTCTACAAGCGTCTGCTGCCTTCTAGATTCCGGCGCCAAGCTCAACATGCAGGGCGTCTTCCTGCACGTGCTTGGTGACGCTCTCGGATCTGTCATTGTCGTCATTAGCGCCGTTGTCATCAAGTACGCTGATGGCGACTGGAAGTATAAGTTTGACCCTATCATGAGGTAGGTGAACAACAACGGCATGTGCAGGGTGGGTTTGTGTGTGTGTGCGTGTGCGTGTTTGCGTGCGTGTGTGCGTGTATGTATGTGTGTGCCTGTGTATGCGCGTGTACGTGTGCGTTTGCCTGTATATGTGTGTGTTTGCGCGCGTGTTTGTTTATGTGTATGTGTGTTTTCATGTTTGTGTGCGTGTGTGCGTGTTCGCGTGTTTGCGTGCGCGTGTGTGCGTGTATGCGGGTGTGTGTGTGCTTGCGCACATGTGTGCGCTTGTGCATGTGTGCGTGTGCCTGGCTTGTCATCTGTAACAATACATTAATAATATTACCATAAATACATAACACATCTTACAATATATAACACATCTTACAATATATAACACATCTTACAATATATAACACATCTTACAATACATAACACATCTGACAATACATAACACATCTTACAATGTGCAGTAACTAATAGTTCGTATTTTTCTTTAGCTTGGTGATGGTCGTAATCATCATGGTAACTACAATTCCTCTATGTAAGTACTCCAAAACACTAATCCATAGACAAATAGACACATAATTCATTATGTCACAGTGTCCTGTGATAACAAATGCAGACGGCCATCGATTTGACATCACTAAAGTTTAGTCAATAAAAACATGACTTACACGCATGTAGTCACTGAAAAGGAAAGAATTTCTATAGTCAATCAGCGTAATATGTTCACGTATACAATGGCATTATTATTTTGTTATTGCTGTGTCTCGATTTGGTTCATGCAATTGATATGTTGATCACGTGACCTGTTGCCTAACAAAGGGTTCTTCATGCGTGGAGCGTTCGGATATTCCGTGCGTATTTTTGTTGAAATTCTGGCCCCAAACGTTTATCTTTTTGACAAAAACAGAAGTTTTTATAGCGACAATTCTACGCGGGAATGGTTGGTCTAATAGGTGCCATTAGAAATATAATTCACATACACAGTTATCAACATTGTTGGCAAAAGCAAAGCTTGACGATGGATCCAGTATGTCGCTGTTTGCCTACGTTACAATCAAAATTATACACGTGACCTCTATGAAGCTTGCCTTGCCAATAGCTGCCTAGTGCGGCCTGACATCTGCTAAATCAACCACTCCCGCACGCAGTTCTCACTTTACTATGAAATATCCCAGTTATCGACGTGTCCGGCATCCATCTTTAATAGTTTGGCGGGCCTTGTTGCTAGGCAATAAGACATGTGATCGTTAAATGAATTAACGTTTGCTTTCTCTTCACAGTAAAAGCCTCCGCACTCGTGTTGCTACAAACAGTTCCATTCCATATACAAGTACGAAAACTACAAGAGCGTCTTCTACTGGAGGTAAGTATCGATTTCCCGGGTCGGTGACTACATAAAATTGGTATACTTCAGTAAGGAATAATTTAGTTCAAAGCCTCCGATGGAGATCACATCATACTAAAGTTCCACATGGCGTGGTTTGTAATAACATAATAGTCACCCATCATGTCACAACTCAACACTACAGATAACCCCGGGTCTTACACTCGGGGGTCTTGGGCAAGTTTTGGCATTCCATGAGGAAACAAGTGATTTATTTAATACGATTGCCATAGACGTTTTTGTAATACTAAATGCAGTATGCATCCAAATGTTAAATCGCCGTCGTCGTCGTCGTAACTGGTTGTTATGTGCGCGGACAAATTATAATTCGTGTGTTCAACTCCAGGTGCCAGGGGTGAACGCCGTGCACGAATTCCATATTTGGCAGTTGGCCGGCAATCGTATCATCGCGTCTGCACACATTCTCTGCCGCAACCAAGCTGATTATATGCGCATTGCTAGCGACGTGAAGCGATTCTTCCACAATGAAGGAATTCATTCCACCACCATCCAACCGGAATTTGTTGAGGTACGTAATTGACTTTACTCTGTAGCATTTCCGGTGACACATACATTATAAGCCATCACCAAGGGGTGTGACGTCATCAGCATAGTATCGCTTAGCCATCTCTCGACCGGCTGTGTGAACCGTGAAGAAAGACTGGCCCCAGTCACGCGGATTGACTGTTTCCGACAGATGGCGTCAGTTCACTCTGGCGACGGAGCATGAATTTTTGTGTACAATTAATGCTATGCTATTTAAGTGTTTCGGAAAATGCAAATACATATAACAGTTTTACAGAAACTAAAAGGTACCCTAAAATAAAAGTGTACCGTTTACTATTATGATATATATAGCGCAGTGGTCTAACATTATTGTCTGCCATTCTGTTTCACTTTTTTGTGTGACCTGTCTCATGTTATAGAGTTTGTTAGAATGCTGCGTGTAAAGTGTACACTCATAAGTGTACTCCTATTTCACGAGACAGCCTGTGTCCTGTGTGTACTATATTGCTGTACAGCTCTTTCCGTTCTTGTCTCTATTACTTCCTGTCAGCCACCCCCTCTCTGAAACTGTTATCTTCTTCCGCCTTTCTAAAATCCCTCCTTAACTAAGCAGTCCTCTCGGCTATGGTGTTCTCTATTCATGCGACCTTTATGTTCCTCCGCCTCCGTTCACTTCGGTAGTCGCGGCGTGCATCTACTCTTATCAAGTGACCTTCCTGTGACATTATTATTTCAAGTAACATTACGTTGTAAGCCGGCTGTAATTATGCAGCTTGTACGCGAGTTTATTATTTCATGTGCAACACCCTTGGAGTGAGGCCTGCCGATGTATATTGGTTAATAAAGTTGCCTTGTGTTCCGTTGATGTCCGCATATGATATCCGGTTGTGACATACTATTTCTCTTCCCACATCACCTGACTTCTTACCAGTATAACCCTCTGTTTCACATTACAAATTGTTGTTTCTGTGTGACGTCACCAGTTCTTCTCCTTGCCTCGTGTTTCGGTTTCTAGAAAGTTCCGCTGCCCGATGGAATGTACTGCGTGTTCGACTGCCCCGACCAACTGTGTGATAAGCAAACGTGTTGTGGAAGTATGAAACAGCAACTCTTTATCCACGACGTCAAACCGGACCACGTAGAAGACGGCAATCATGAAGAGAACATTCCTGGATCGGTGTCTAGTCATTGAACGCTTCGCGTCGATCGTTGGTTCGTTAATATTGTCATGGGATTGATATGTGGAAAATCGGTACACGGCAGCGTTAGTAAAACAGTTCGGAACCAAGGGGAAGAAATTTTGGAAGGTTTGTCGTTGCAAGTACACGAAGTCTTGTAATACAATTGTACACGTGACAGGCCTAAATTAAAAACCGTACGATTGAAAAACTTTAATTATAAATTAAACTGCTATATCAATATCAACGTATTACATGCTTTTCGATTGCACGCGCCCCCCAGGCCTTTAGAATTTGCGCTATGCCTGCGCTAGAGTGGCGTGCCCCTTAGAAAGTGCCGCTGTTATGTACATACGTGTCCCCCAGACGTTCTGAAATTATGAACGTTGCCGCGAAACATACCTAACAGCATCCCCCTTCCCCCGTCTTCTGGTCCGATAGCGCTACGGCGGAGTGCGCACCCAATATGAATTTGGTTCGGCCGCCACGGATTTTGTTGCGAGCCTCAAGGGAAGGGTGCAATTGGAGGTTTTGGGCTCCCCTAGATTACTCTTTCGGGATCCGCCACTGAGAATGACGATCAAAATGCAGGCGTGTTTCAACTTTAATTTACCATTAACTTTAGCATTTAAAAACGTATAGAGCGATTGGCGGCTTCGACGAAAGGCTGCTAATATTCAAACTACAACGGACTGGTGCTGCCTATAAACTTGGACGTGGATGACAAGAACAAAATGCATATACGCATTGCATGTACATACAACCTGCGAAACATCACACGGCTGCATGATTGCAGGATACAATAAAACGATGGCAAAACATCATACTCCTAGTTGAGACGACTTGTAGTCGAATCATGAGTGCGTGCGTGCGTGGGCGCGTGTGCTTGTTTATGTGCGTATGCGTGTCCGTGTGCATGTGCCTGCGTGTGCGTGTATGTGAATGAATAGTTTTTAGTTTTCTCAGTAGAAACTGCAACGTGACTGACTGCTTCCAAGATATTCTGAAATTATGTTTGCGCCAGTATGTAAAGCTTAGCCTAGACCAACGAATGTTGAATGAACGCGCGATATAAATGTTTTATTTGGATGATAACGTGAATGAGTATGGCAGTGGTTGTGACTTTACTAAATGACGAGGCTGAAAGCTGGCAATACTCATATAATCGCAATCCCCCATAACGACAGGCCCCTGGTAAAATGAAGTGATCTTGAAAAGTAATCGTCTAAAAGTTCACAACTCCGTTGACGGTGATCAAGCAACTCGGAATTGTCGGCAGCCTTGCCGTATGACATGGATGTGAAGCTAGTATATATACTGTCAACATCATCCATCCACAAAAACAGCACAAAAATACCAGTTGATATTAAACAGCAATATCAACTGGTATTATATTATATAAACTTTACCCAACCAGGGTACAACAAACTAAGGGCGCCATAAAATGATTACTTACTTACTTAATCCCCTGACCGACTTGGTCGTGCAATCTGTGTCGTGCAATCTGTGACGCTGCAGCTGTGATGTGTCGCCATTCCTGTCTGTCAGCGGTTTTAGTATAAATTAATTTACAGCGGCGCCATCAAGAGAGTTGATCATTACTTAGTTCTCCCTGGCAAGACAAAAACAACACAATCAACAGGGGGATCACATCAATAAACTTACATCCATCCACGGAGCGACAAACCAAGGACAGCAGTTATCACCATTAACATTATTACAGTATTGTTTATTATACAATCATCTGCTGCGGCGCCATCGAGTTGATCCCCACTCAGTTATCCTAGATTGGAGAAAGATCATCTAGAAATGCATAACACCTCGCAAAACCACGTAAGTAAATAACTCTAAATAACTATGGCTTTGTGTTTTCAAAGACATCGTTAGAAAGAGCTATGCCAACGGTCCAAGGAGAGAAAAACTTAGAGATAGGCAAGTGATTCAAATGCAAATATGCTTTAAACAATGGAAATACATTGTTATAGCTGCATTTTTAAAGCGCATTCAGTGCTCCGTTTATAGCATATATATATATATATATATATAATATACATGTAAACTATACAAATTATTATTAATTTAGATTCCGTTCGGTGGCAGCACCATCCAAGCAAGTTCGCACCTTATTCGCCAGAGGCGCACGTTCGCTTCAAAGCTTGACAGAAGCGTATACGAAGGGAAACATGGGCAAAGTGCACGCATTTTTAAAGTTTTTCAATCGTACGGTTTTGGTGAAGAACAATGATGTCGATGCTGCATACAGAGCTTTGGACAGGTTCGTCTGAGTGTTTCATGTCGACAAATGCATGCATGCTTCAGGTGTAACCGGAGCGATAATCGGGGTTGTTGATATCCATTCAACTTCAAGGGCGAACATCAACGTGAAACTTTGAAATGCTTCAGTTTATTATTTCCATGTTTTAATCATGCTGACGTAGGCAGTTAAATTAGGGTTTAGCAGGTAAAGGAGGTGTACAATAAACAAGTTGTTACAGGATAAATTTCCACAAAGAAAAATATAAGGACATGAGGAAATATGTAGCAAAGATAGACTGGAATAACATACTGAAGAATAAGAGTTAAGGCAGTAACAGGATGCTGAACTATCTTAAAGAGTGAAATTGAGTGCATTGTCAATGAATTTGTTCCCTTAAAAAATAATGGAACAAAAAGGAAACACTTATCGAAAGAAACCATTAGAAAAATTAAGTATTAATAAATGATATGGAAGTCATATAGACGTACTGGAAATGGTGAAGATTACAACATTTAGAAAGAAGCACTTAACCAAGCTACAACTGAAATTATAAATTCAAAGAGAAGCTATGAACAAAAAATAGCTTGTAATATAAAACATGACAGCAAGAGTTGTTATGCATATGTTCGGAGCAAACAAAAAGTTCAGGATAAGGTCGGTCCTCTAGAACATAGTGCTGGAAATATAATATCAGAGGGATTCTTAATGGCAGAAGACCTGAATGAGTATTTTAGTTCGGTGTTTACTAGTTTGGTGTTCACTGCCAGCACCAGAGGCTAAGTTTAAGGGGGCAGAATCTGACCATTTAGGACAGTTAACTGTAACTTCGGAAATGGTAGCTAAGAAAATAAGGGATGTGAAGGATAATAAATTACCTGCAGTGGATGGGTTTCTACCCAAACTACTATTGGAAATTGTAGAACATATTAGCATACCGCTTGCAACAGTTTTCAACTTGTCATTAGAGTGGACAGAAGCAAACATTATGCCATTATTTAAAAACAGTTTGAGAAACAAGTCAGAGAACTACAGATTAATGTGTTTAACATCAGTGATTTGCAAATTATTAGAAAGACTAATTAAAGATCACATGGTGGATTTTCTTGTTAAACATAACTTGATAAACCCATCTCAACATGGGTTTCTAAAAGCGAGGTCATGCTTAACAAATATTAACTGGATAGAAAAATGGCTGATTGACAGAAGACAACGGGTAGTAGTTGATGGGGAGGCTTCAAACTGGAAATAAGTTTTGAGTGGGGTATCACAGGGATCACTACTGGGACCTATATTATTCTTAATATACATCAACGATTTTGACAATGATATAACAAGCAAGGTGTTGAAATTTGTATATGATACAAAAGTGTTTAGAAGGATTAAACGTGATGAAGATAGACAGTATTTAGAAGATGATCTTGACAGGGTGATCAAATTGTCTGAAAGGTGGCAAATGTTGTTCAATTTTGGGAAATGGAAATGCCTCCACACAGGACATGGGAATGAAGATGTACAATGCGGGTACTGTACTAAGTACTACTGTAAAAGAAAAGAACTTAGGGTTAACCGTTAATGCTGATATGAAGGTTTCAGAGCAGTGCGGAATTGCAACTTCAAAGAGAAATCAGATCCTTGGATATAGCGTATAAGGAAAAAGAACTAGTAATACCGCTGTACAAAACAACAGTTAGGCCTCATTTAGAATATTGTATTCAACCATGGAGGCCATATTGCAGGAAGAACATATATATGCTAGAAAGAGTGTAGAGGAGAACAACTAAATTGATACCAAAACTGAGGGATCTTAGTTACGAAATACGTCTAATAGAATGTGGTTTAACAACACTAGAGAGAGACCAGGAGATTGAGAGGAGATCAGATAGAAGTGTTTAAAATTGTTGAATGGTTATTAAAATATTGATAAGGATATTTTGTCTCAGTTAAGAAAGATAGAAGGACTAGAGGACATGAAGCTACATTAATAAAGGAGCAGTGTGGATTTGATATAAGAAAGTTCTCATTTTCACAAAGGACTGTAAATAAATGGAGCAGATTATCTGCTGATTGTGTGAGTGCTAGTAGCGTGAATATGTTTAAAAATAAAATCGACACATACCTCAGAAGGGCGGGATACATGTAGATAAAAAGGGTTGTACTCTTGATAAGCCAAGGGGTTTCCTTGTCCACCTGCCATCTAGAGTTAATTCTCTGGGTGGCAATCTTGTTATATTTATCATGAAATAATTATAAAAAGAAGAGAACCAGAGACTCACAGTCACACTCGGTGGCAGACTCAAGACTCATTGTCAGAACTATGGCTACTGTTTCTACGCCAGGCCTAGAGTCAAGACTATGCAGACACGTCACATAGCTTAGTTACTAATATATCCAGATGTGACCTCTCCTTGTTCAATTAATGTTTAGTAGTGTAGATACACAAAACCAGTCCATAGACTACAAAAACGAATTGCCGACGATGCATTTTCATTGATTAAATTAAGGAGACATCTTGAGGCCATCTTGAACACCTCATGTGTCCTAGTCTCCTGGCAGTCCTGTTATGATTAGCCCTGCTCACAGGGAGAGTGTTATGGATGGTTGAGATGTGTTTAGGGTGGGTGTCCTGGGTACCTGGCAACCCTATCGCCTGCTAATCTAATCGTGATGGCTCTGCAGCCCGCACACAGGGAGAACAAGATGGGTTAGCCCGGTTAAGTCAAAAGCAGAAACAAAATTACAACAAAACCAAACACTTGATTTTCAAGATTCACTTAGGCTACATTGGCAACCTTGTGGAGACTTATCCGGATGACGGTGTCCTTGGTGTGTGACCAGCTTTACGCAATGTTCATGGCATTTTATTTACACAGAAGCTTACTAAATGCACATCACTTAAATTCGCTGTTTTAACATGAACTACAGTACCTACTAACATCAACAAATAACTAAATGACACACAGGTTTATTTTGAACTAATTTCAATATTGCCAATGAAATCATGTCTACCTTTTATATATTATTTAGTACTGTTCAACATATTTTGAACACCATTGACGAGGACAATATATCTATTTAAAACATTAACAAATAATTCACTATAAACATACGTGCCGGATTCTCTTGGTTGAAATCCACATTTTTTATGTGTACTAAGCCATATAAATCAGTATGCATGTTTTACTGGTTAGCAGGCCTCTTATATGTATAGCGTTGCTATTGTGATCTAGTCTTGCCACCTAGCATGCTACAAAACATCTAGGCCTACATCAGGCAAAATCTGATATTTTGTTGGAAATATGTGTTAGTTTATGACGACACGTTATTCTTTGGTGAACAAAATATGTAAACAGTTATGATTTTTCACTTGAAGCATATCTGTATAAAAACGGTATTCCTCCAAAAATATAATATATACATATTATGAAAATATAATTCCTGATTTCTCATCAGCACATACATTTAAACATAAGTGCAGCAAAAGTATATTTTTAAGCATAATTATTCATTTCAATACATATTCTGGTGCAATAATTGAAAACTGTTTCGCATCAGGCCAAACAAATTTGTCTTCATATTGCAGCTTGTAAGACATACACTCTGTACACATCTTAATTTGTTGAGTGTAACTCCTTTGGTGGTCCCTAACACCTCCACCAGCAAAAAAGGTACCCTTTACATGTATTTACTTTAGACAAAGTTGTGATGGGAAACCAAGAATTAATTGATATGCCCCTAGGCAAATTCATATTATGGTGTCTAGGTTGTAAGCCCTAAAACATGCATATCATGTACAAATCTGAGGTGGTCACCTGGTGCACACTAGATTGGCTGGCTTTTTCAGAAGTAAATTTTCTTTACAAAACCATTTAAGCACTAAAGAATGTATGCAATAACTGAATAATGCAGACGCGTGACATCTTACACATTTCCTGTACACCATGTCATGATACATGTTTTTTATATGAATCCAGCTGTACTCGCTACAAATTTGCTTTAAAAAAAAAATGTTATACAATTTTAATTGCTATTTTAAAACATAATTATGACCAGCTAGTGGGTGGGTGGATTGTTTTGGATATAAATATATCTTGTAGCCCCGTAGATGGCAACACTCGGTCGGAATAGGAATGAAAAATGTTAACATAATTTCAAGCTCTTAGGATACATTGTACTAAACGTTTGTCCTTCGAAATTATACACGAATGTAGCGAATACAAGATAACTTGTAACGATGTCTACAGTTGATGGAAATCCACATCAAAACAGTATAGATCTCTCTATATACGGGTGTATTCTTAACAGAAATCCAGATATCCGTATTTTATATGGGAAGTCATTGACATCTGGCAGGTCTGAATCAGCTTTCGATATATATATATATCTCGCAGCAGTGTGTAACTCAGAAAATATAATTTAATGAGTAACCACCTGCGAACACAAGTCGTTGCAAAAACTCGTTAATGCCACAACTTTTAGGACACTGTCAGAACATTTCATTTTTAGTATATCTATGTCTTAACATATAATATTTAGTATTTAAAGTAATTTATTTCATTTAAATGTAATTAATTTGTTTTAACTGTAAAGAAAGTTAGTAATGCAAATATAATATAAAATGTCATCATTTGTAATGGGTAACAACAGTCGGGAAAGCAGCGTAACATTAATGATGAAAACACTCAAGTGGGAGTCCCTAGAGCACCGCAGAGAGGTCAGCCGCCTAGCAATGTTCTATAAATCTGTACATGGAGAAATAGCCCTTCCTTTGCCGAGCCACCTCGTTCACTCAATCAACAACACTCGTGGCCACAGTGAACGATTTATTCAGGTGCCGGCAAGGACTCAGGTTTATGCTAACAGCTTTTTTAATAGAACAGTAAGGAACTGGAACGGACTAACCGAAACAGTTGTGTCTGCAGCCACGGTGGATACTTTTAAATCTAGGCTGGGCAGACGACTCTAAAAATTCCCTGTAGGGCTATGCCATATGCCCCCCGTCCCCTATATTGGCGTAATGACCGTATGGTTTTTGCCAATTATTATATAGACATAGACATAGCGCTTCATATTGGGTGTGTTGTGTTCATGGGTCGTTTTGATTAATTTATTAGTGTAATTACATTATGTACAAAATGTACTGTAATTATTGTAACATAGTTTCTTGTCTTTTATAACAGAATATAGTACTTGTATGGTTGTGTGTATTTTGTCGTGAATGTATGTACAGTCCAACCGAAAAGTTGTCAATAATACATTTATTCTGATTATGATTGATTCTGAACTGTCTGTGTGTTGTCGCCAGGATACTGCGGAACGAGAAGGTGATAGAGCGAGCGCGCCGCCACATGTACTACGAGAAGCCGTATCAGGAGCGCAACCGCGTCAGTCTTGAGAAGTGTCGGCGCATCTACCACAGCGAAATGCAACGCAAGATAGAGTTCGTCATGCGCAAGAACCGAGTAGACCCGTGGCCCAGATAACTAACGCCATGCTAGACATTATAGTGATACGTTCATGTGACAATTGGCCTGTTTGTGGTATGCAGTCGTTACACAAGAGTTGTGCAAGACATGCATCGGCGACTTATTGATTGGCAGTTTTTGCCCGACGGGTGTGGCTGTTAATATGCGGCTCTTGTGTTTCTGTCATGCAGATAAGTTGAAGGACTTGGCTTCTGGATAAACAGTTAACAGCAACTTGTGAATACCGCAGTGACAAAACGTTGGCAAAACAGCGAGGCAGACGATAAAACGAAATGTAATACTGTTTAAATTGTATTAGAAACGACGTTTGATATAATAAATATAATGTGCCAGGTAACCACAGTATTGTTGCTGCTTATGTCGCACATGCGTTATCGGTTTATATACACGTAAGGGATCGTCTCAGAACGCCGATGTTCGATATCAAACGAAATGACTTTCATCTGGCCTCAAACCCCCCCCCCCCCCCCCACCCATCCCCTTACACGAAAGTATGTAAACATTGATATGATGATCATCATCATATGATGATGCCAGTATGTTAACAGTATCGATCAGAAGCGTAAAATATCGATGTACGACGCCATATTAAACTGGCTCAGACCCCTCCCTCCAACGAAAGTAATTTCTTATGATATCGGACATCGAAGTTCTGAGATGATCCCTAAAGAGGTTCTCTTGTTAAATGTTGTACAATGGTGTACAGTGAAAGATAACAACTGACTGATGCTTTGTCACTGTTTATGCCCTTAGTAGGTTAAAGCATTGGTTGTTCGTAGCCCGTAGCTGGAATACGGGTTAATGACAATGCTTGAGCCGTTCCACGCGTCTATGTGTCATGCACATTGCTTCTGACCCCTTTAAACTCCCCCCACCCCATCTCATGAGTCCTGTGCCTCGCGGTGACCAGTATCCTTCTGTTACACTGACGAGCTTCGGCGAGTCTTATGTTAGAAGAGTCTATGACTGGCGTGTCGTTTTGTTAACGCTTTTGTCCACTCCCATAACTAACGCATTGCTAATACCTCCGTTTCAGACAAGCAAACCAAACCATTGCTATATTTATAATCACTATGCTTATCATCACGTAACACACACACGCACATGGTGTCGAAAATGTGATATTGTTTTTTTCTTGAGATGCTCCAACGTAATGTAATGATAACATCTGGCTTCGGGACATATTACTCCAACACGTCATTGTAGAAAACATTGACGTTTGACAGACGTCCCCGAAGCTGCGTTTGTGTACTATACACCAGTGTAGTCACCCGAGACGTACTTGTTCAATCAAATACTGAGTCGAGATATCCCGGACGACTCACCCATGACACACTCCAGAGTTCATTCGAGTAGAAGAATGCAGGCCGCAAGCACACTCGGCCTTTTCAATGCCATGTTCACCCGTAACTTCTAATTTTCTCACCCTGTCTCATTTCACTATTGTTCTTTATACAATCCGTACTGTTATTTGTTATACCAATTATAGTTTCACGACGTCGTAGCCGATAAGTCAACGAACTGCGTGTGAATGTATATTTCACAAACCGAAGTTAGACCCATTGCCATGTGCTGCACCTTTCCTGTGTGTCCCTGTTTGAATTGGCAATGGTATTGACGTTTGACGTGAATCAAAACAGTGCATCGCAGTGATTTGCGAATGAATTAGAAACCAATGTTCTCCATTTTGAGTACCGTGCCCCTCCATTTTACACGATCACATGAAAAGTTTATACTAAAACAGCGCTCTTAATATATCACCCATGCCACCACAAAAAATCGTGATAGCAACACAATGGAAAAGCTTGAAACATACTGCAGTTTATGCGCAGTGCAAACTGCACATATCATTGCAGTCGATTCTTATGCCTATACATGACAAGAAACCATCACTTGACAAAGACATTCTGAGCAGTTATCGACCTGTGAGTAAACTTACACAATTATCCAAAGTAATTGAGAAAGTGGCCGCGCTTAGGATAATGACGCATGTGTCTGACCAGCAAATGGTTGAGTGCTTTCAGTCGGCGTATCGAAAAAACATTCGACCGAAACCGCGCTACTGTACGTTACAAGTGCCATCAAAACAGCCAAGGGCAATAAACAAGGAACCATCTTGGTTCTCGTTGATTTTAGTGCCGCCTTCGATACTATCAACCACGACATCTTGATTAAGCGTCTACGTTTGCGCTATGGCTTTGTTGGAAAAGAACTGGACTGGATGACATCGTACCTGCAAGACCGGACGCAGCGAATTGTAATCGGTGACCAATCGTCGAGTATTACTGCTTTAATGACAGGTGTCCCGCAAGGCTCCGTCCTTGGACCACTGCTCTTTTCATTATATGTCCAACCTATCGGTGACATTATTCGAGCCCATGGACTATCTTTTCATCACTATGCTGACGACTTACAGATCTACTCACATTTCGACCTGAATCGTTCCGCATTAACGGCTGCGGTTCAGCAAATGGAGGATTGTTTGGATGAAATAAAGAACTGGATGGGGTGGAATTCTATGTGCATGAACGACGGCAATGCACAGTATCTTCCGATTGTACCCAAGTCTGCGGATGCAATCGTTGACGGCACTGTGATTCGCGTTGGTGGTTCTATAATTACAGCTTCACGATGTGTTCAAAGTCTCGGTGTCTTCATTGACAGGAATCTAGATATGAAAAAGCAAGTGTCGCAAACTGTCAGCTGGGGACGGCTCGTTCGCTGTAGCTGCTGCGTCCCTATGGAACACTTTGCCAAGTGTTGTTAAAACCTCGCCAGCTTCAAACGTCGTTTCATATAAGTGTCACTCTAGATGAACACTACCCTCTACTAAAACCAATTTTAATTAGTTATTGTATTTGTATAATGATTATTTATTCTTCCTTTTTTATCAAATGTTTTACTAAATTATTTATTTTTATTAATCATACATATATATATATTTATTTAGTAGTATTATTTTATATAGTTATTGTGCTAGATTGATTATTATTAATATTATTTAATTTTGATGAATAACTGCTATTTATTTACATCTTTATTTAGAAATTCTACATTATTCAATATGTATGTATTTATTTATTTTATTCTTTACCACTAATATTTATTTTAAATTAATATACATATACATATTTATTGCAGTTCTACCATTTTTATGTATTTTAATATGTTGTGAAGCGCCACGAACAATACTGGATGTGGCGCTATACCAAATAAAATATATTATTATTATTACATGTTTGCCTCTATTTAGGGGAGATCGTGGTGTACACACCAGATAAATTATGGTTCACGTGAACTGCACCGTCTTAGCCTTAACACTTGGTGTCGTTTATTGAACTACAACCGACAGTACCACAGGTAGGCTATGGCGACCATACATGAACACAACTCGAAAACGGTTGTCTTTTACGGCAATTGTATACCAATGTGTTGCTTAAATATCCCATATTATAGGCTATTGGTGTCTTTTTTCTAGTACCAGCATTTACTCTAAAATCAGCTCGCGATCACGCCGTGGTGATTACTGTATAGGCCTAGTTAAAATAATAGGCCTCATAAAAGCAGGATTGGGCAATGCGTGTCACCTATGGCGTAGAACGTTCAATATTGTGGATACTCCATTGAGCACGTTGGGTGATCGGGCACCTTGCTGACTCAGAAACATATAACGACGAAGCAGAAGCGATACAAAACTAGGAACTGGAGGCAGTATGGTGCAAATGCTCACGAATTAGTTTCGTTGCTTCATTCGTGTGTTCGTATTAATGTCATGCTCAATCCGTATGTAAATATGTTATTATTTTATTTCGATTTCCGTCAACCCCTTTGAACAAAACTGAGTGATTACAATCTTACTTCAGGGGCACGGACGGAATTTCACAGCTGGCTGAACATGTCTATCGTAGATCTAAGTAGTTCATAGTAGGCGGTCCGACGTAGACTGATCAGAATCGTCCGTCCGTCAGTTGTTGGACGCATTCCACCCGTGCATGATGTTCAGCTGGGAGCCAGTGGACGGCAAGGCTTGCGAGAATCCCATGCAAGTACGTTTACCAATTGTTGCAAGGTGTTGTAGTGATGGTGTTACAATATAATTATACTCGAGCATGTGTGCGTGGGTGTATGCCTGTGTATGTATGTATGTATGTATGTATGTACGTACGTACGCACGTACGTATGTATGTGTGTATTGTATAGTATATGTGTTTATGTCGGCGTTTGTTAACGCTTTGTATGTATATATGTACGTATGTACGTATGTATGTATTGTACAGTATGTGTTTATGTCGGCGTTTGTTGACGCTTTGATTGTATATATGTATGTATGTACGTATGCATGTATTGTATAGTATGTGTTTATGTCGGCGTTTATTGACGCTTTCCTCCTAGATGGTTTGCAATTCAGAAGCCAATCTTTCATAGATTACTCTACGATCTTCCGGAAGAAAAGTATCGCCTTTATTTTTGTTTTCGAAATTCCCCTATTGTTAGGGGTATTAAGAAATCAAGTATTAAGGTTTGTAACTTACATTAGACTGGCGTAAATAGATTGTTCATAACGTTACGCGTATTTTGTTGCGATTGTTCCGAGGTCGCGATGACCGCCGATAAATTGGAAACGTTTTATGTTAGCCAAAAAACTTTCCTTCACATTAAATATCATTTACGAATATTCATTGAAGCAATCGCCTCCAAGAAACCCACTTCTTTGTCTTTGGCGATGGACTTGCAGTTTTGCTAGTATTTTTAAAAGGAGGCAGGTTGTAACAGTTTTGTTGAAGGTATACTACCCGCCAAATATTTTAGTGTGTGTTTAGTAAGCCCGCAACGACGTTCGCAATTGGAAATGTTGTAAATGCGGGCTGAGTTAACCGCAACGCCCTTTGATGTTAAACAATTTCCCATGTTCCCACGTTCAACACAGCAACGTCCTGTTACAAATTATTACGCAGGCTACTTCCGGGTAGAGGAACACACCGTCTCCAATTAATGGGTAGCCGCAGTAATAACAGTTAAATGACGGTAACGACATCTATTGAAACTTTGTCAAAAGCAAGGGACGGTTGTTTGCACTTGAATACGTCATTGTGTTCTCGCCTGCGAGTCGGGTAGGTAAAATGCGAGTTCGGTTTTTGCAGATTTGTGCGAAATGACTGCGTCCGGAATAATGCAACACATTAAGCATAAGATCACAGTTAATTAGCATGTCGTTGTAACTAAAAGTTGCGTCCCACATGGATGACTTTGGCTGCCATGAATCACGGCTGCACGTACGCCATGGCCCTTTTCACCATGGCGTTATAAATCTCGAAATTGCAGAACTTTTTCACTGAGCGAAATATAGCTCAATTATGTCAGCACAGCTGGTGCATACACGAACACCTGGTTGCATTGCAATTACAATATTCAACAAAACGAGAAATATGTGAGTTGTAAACGTTAAACATGGATGGATAACAGACGCTTTCTGATTTTGATACCTCGCTTAATATATATATATATATATATACGTATAAATATATAATACATATATATTATATATATGTATATATATTTATACGTGTATATATATATACGCTTAATATATATATATATATATTAAGCGTATATATATATATATATATATACACGTATAAATATATATACATATATATGTATATAATATATATGTATTATATATTTATACGTATATATATATATATAATACTACAATATTATAATACAATACAATATAATATTAGGTAAAATTGGGCTCAATGATGTCCTTGTGAGAATGAAAATGTAATGCACATGTGGAGTTATAAAAGAAGTAATATGCGCAGAACGGAAACAAAAAACTACCGGTGCGTCCCATTAACGTCAATTAGACCAATGCTGCATTGTTCAGTGCGATTTACTGTTACGCGAGGTGACTGGTGGAATTAGAAGCCAGGCAACAGGTTATAAAGGGAATTTTTTTTAACAAGTTGCCAAAAGAGTCCTTAGCCTTAGGTTCCTATGATTTCACTCCAGTTTATGTAACCCGCTCTTCTGATATTATTGTGCATGTGTTACTGTTAAACACCATTACGCTACCATAATTTCAAACAATCAATAGATAGTTTGTTTCTTTCATGTATCGTCGTCTGTGAGAACGAATATTTTCTTATGTGTAATCTGCGCTGTTGTTCCATTAGTGTCACTTCGTGCCTTTTAGTTCTTCTATGCTATTCGAGTAATATTTTGACAACCATTTCTATTTGATCTTCTCGTAATCTCCCTGTCATTACCTTGTCGTAATTAAAGTGTCTCAATTGTTATATCAATTAGGATGTTCTTCGTTTTATGCATTCTTTCAAGTTGTGTCCTTCTTCCGATATGGCTTCCGAGCGCGTACGTACAATGTAGTAGACCTAAGACACGGCTTAGCTATTGCTTTAAATGCAGAGTTACAATTAGGTATACTTCTGTGGATGTTACATTTCTCCTAACTAATCTCCGTCAAACTGGCGTCTTATTCTTCCCTCTTTTTATATGGACCACATCACTCGGTCTGTTTCACCCTACTGACGGGACTTCGGCATCGATTCCGGTCTTCTGCAATTGTTCCCCCCTCGTCACTGTTTATCTGTATCCATTCGAGATCTCTCTTGGCATAGCGTATGTCAATTGTGAACTTTCAGCATACATATGCAATGGTTTGACAGGTAGGTTATCCTGCAAATTTACTTTTAATTCGTGTGAGGCACATTTTTAGAGAAGACGACACTAGGACGGAACAGCACAATTTGAATGTGTGTTGTATTAAAACGACACAAGAAACTAATGTATGCTAACGTGTATTTCTACTTTCTCCGTTTTGACGTGAAATGATACAGCTTTTGCAAATGTATATGTACTTTATCGTATGTTACTATTGACGTTTGGAAACAAGGAATGGAATTGATTCGCCGCTAATGCGGTTTCCTATTGAGCGAAGTGATAAACAAAATGCCTATGTTACGTCAGCTGTAAATATTTATATTGTGTGGTTTCTATACAGCTATTGTAGTTGGTTTTGCTATATTTAATAGTTCACAATGACGTCAAGCGCTATGTGGAATTGAACAAGAATGCATTTTAATTGCCGAAGAATGTGCACCTTGGTTTACTTTTCAGCTACAGGTAAACAGGTAATAATTGGCCTGTTGGTTTTTTGATATTGGCTTCCTAGCTGTCACTCGTGCGGTTTATATGTTTGGTGGTATGCATGCTGAAGAAAGCGGCAACAATTATCACAATACTAGGAATGACAGTGAGGTTTCGTTTCACGTGCAAACAACAAATATTTCTCGTAATACCATGACGGTATACGCCCCAAGCTCCGGTTTGAAAATTTACAACTAAAGGATTAGCATCCAATGTTTATCTGGATGCGTGTGTTAGGCATGTAGGCACTACTAAATGTTAGTTTAAATTGTTCCCGATTTATTAGCTATGGTATTTATATAGTGGTCAACAGAGTATTTGGATAATGTATAGGTTATGCTGTATGTCAGAGTTTGTCGCCAAAGTGTATAACTGATTTTAGCTCCATACTACAACAAACTCACACACATATTATAAACACGCACAAACACACACGTTTTTGGGTATCTCTTTGTTTAATATCGTTACTTTGGTTGTTCTCACGAAATGTACGGTAACGTTAAAGCAATAAGGTACTACGTGCGATTGCAAAGGTATAATCATATTTCGTGCTTATAGGTTGTATATGGTAATTCGTACAATTGCACAGGTCTCAGTGATACTTCGCATGTTTGCAGAGATCGTTGTGGTACTTCGTGCGATTACAGAGAGCTCAATGATACGTCGTGTGATTGCAGAGGTCGTAATGGTACGTCTTTTTATTCCAGAGGTCACCATGGTACTACCCTCAGCATTCTCTGCCCATGGCAACTTGGGCACCCCGCGCGGTTCCCGGCTGGCAGCGGGTAATGGGTCGACAATTCACCGCCTTCGAATCCGACGATCCCATCAGGCCGCCCAAGTTTTCGTGGAGACAACGTTTGCAACGTTCCCGGAACCTTCTGTGTAGCTATCGTGGAGTGACTTTGCTGGTCGCCATGGGTCTGATAGTGATCATGATGGGCATGATCGCCACAACTATCTACATGGCTGGTATGTATCTATGGTCCCTATCGTGGTATACACCAGGGGCGGATCCAGAGTGGGTAGTTTATGAGGGCCCACTCCATTGGCGGCCGAACCAAATTCGTATTCGTTGGTCTGAGCCGGAACTTCAGCACGTCTATCACGCTATCGCGCTGTCGTCGGATCATGACAACGGAAGACTGGAGCAGGGTGCTGTTTAAATTTTTTCGCCGCCAAGCCGCCGTAGCTTCAGCTTCTTCTAACATAAACGGGGGCATATTCCACAAAGGTCTAGAGGGGCACGTAACGGAGGCACATTCAAAAAGGTCTAGGGGCACGCAAAATTCCAAAGGTCTAGGGTGGCACGTACCCCCAAGGATCCTCTGGATCCGCTTATGTACACGGCTCATCTTAACGGTTCATGAGACATTTCAATAATATTAATTTAAGTTATTACTATCGTCATTATAAAAATATTTGCCAGAGTTTCAACAGTAGTTATTAACATCACTGCCTTCATTGTTATGACGTACAGATAATGTGCCGATTTGTAAATGTTGTGAATGTTTAAAAAATAAATCACATCATCATTTTAATTTCACAGTGCACATTGTTTTGTCTTCCAGGTCATGATTCACGCGAGGATTCACCCAAGACACGTAAGTCGCAAAGAGTCCTCTCAACACAATTTGATACATTTTCGTTCTCAGAATTGAAACGCATATTGGAACGAGGGCCTTTTCTCTGTTGCCACACCAACGCTTCCTGTTAATGTCACGTAAGCAGGAAATACAACACCCTTTTGGCGTCACCTGATGACGTACATTCTTAACCGAGCCGAGTATATGCATCCATCTGAAGCCAACTTAGATAATTTGTAATGCTAATACACTAATTGTATCCATCAATCAATTTAAGAAGAAACTAAAAAAGCTGTTATTGTCAAAATATCGTTAATTCTTCTTCTTATTTTTTTTAAATATCGTACCTTATAAATTAACCATAAGCATACCATCATTTTATTATGGTATAAATGATTACGTTTTTATTCATGTTTTACTTGAAAATTAGTTAATTTATTCTTTGTATATTATTATATTATTATGTTATAATGAGTGCAATTTAATTAGTAGTCAACCCGTTCTATTTATGTACATTACTGCATCTATGAGATGATTTATTCACTTAGTTCCAGAAGAACTTACTGTCCTACTTTTATGCTTTAAGTTTGTGGAACAAGGAAACTAGTGTTAAATTATTATTTCTGGTGGTCCTCGCTAAAAGCCCCAAGGGGTTTCTAGAGGATCTCCACGGTTGCAATATGTTTTTCTTCTTCTGATTTTATAATCCATTGTACATGTGTTCACTAATTTGTACTTGTAACCGAAATAAAGTTCATTCATTCATTCAATGCAATCTTAATAGAGTATTGCTTAATTGTTCCTGGAGATGTTGGGGTAATTGAAGTATTCACTATTGTGAATAGACAAAGTGATCTGAATAATGAGGTAACCACATCAGCAGGACCAAGTTTCTATAAATAGAAAAACAAATAAAACAAATAAATATGATCTGATGCAAATGTTCAAATCATTAGAATGTAACAAGTGCATACACATGTACAGGAAACAAAACAAACACACACACACGCAATGACGCTCACACAAGCACACGTACATGTACACGTTGACATACATACAAACATACACACATGAGATAAACACTATTGTTATTAAGAAGAATTATGTAATTATTAATGTAAATGGCTCTTATGAGAACGACATTTTGTGTTAATAGGAGTCACCGGCACCATCTTATTCGTAAATATTATATATGCATGCGTACGATGTAATATACACCTAGTATCTGTGTCTATGTTTTCCAATGCATATTACGTGTATACAACGAAGAAGAAGAATATTATGTACGTGGGGTAAAATAAATGTCTTTCTTTCTTTCTTCTTTCTTCTTTCTTTATACATTATTGTTATGTAAATAATTTGGGACTGTCCTGAGGTGATTTTAATTGAGAGATGGCTGAATCACTGAGGTGACCATAAAATGTAGTTCGACACTGACTAACCAATCATGTGTTTACAATTATTTTTGTTTATATCGTAAACAAGTAGTTTAAAGGTGTTACCGTTCGATGATCTGTAACATTTCACTTTTCTAAACAATCTTTGCGTCATTTAAAAATTTTGAAACTCAGCAGCATTGGTCATCACAGCACCCACTATACGCGTCACCACGCATTGCCTGCTGGGATAATTATTGAACACTGGTAATACATTATATACACCGACCTCACAATTAACACAGGACAGTTGGTTACTTGATCGATTAATCGATTTATTGATCGGTTGATTGAATGATTAATGATTTACTACAAAGAACAACGCTAACATAACATATTCATTGGAGTATCATTATTATTATTATTATTATTTTAAACGAATCTTATGTATATTTATGCCTAAATTTAACATTTGTATCCAGGAAGTATCGATGCTTACATGTAGCCATGTTCTATGAGTATTGTGTGTTGTGTATCAACAATATAAAATATCATCTTTCTTTCGCACCACAGAGACATTCAAAGGAACTGTGACCCTGAAGAAGTTAACATACGCCGAAGCAACGTATGGCGATCCGGAATCTGCCGAGTATAAAACACTGGCGTCCGGATTCTGCTCGAAAGTGAGTGTCATTCTGCAACGGGTCCATTGCTTCTTACCCAGACTCGCTTAACCGACTCTCGTCTGGCTGCGTGACTTCGCCAGGAAGATAGTCTGACTCAGAATCGCGTTTTGACTGCCCACTTGTTGACAGCCATGAGAGCTGCCACCTAGTTAATATGCATGTGATTAAAAGGCACTAAACTACAAAAAAAGTTTAATATCGGTTTATTTTGTGTGTGACATGTTTCAATATAAGTTTAATGTTGAACAGTTGTTATAGTATAGTATTATCTGATAAAATATGGGGTAAAGCCCCCTACCGGTAACATTGGCAGGGCTTTAATATTCCAGGCCGTAGTGAGGTGCCTGTGCTGCCACCTCACGGCGCCTGCGTAATCGAGGCTATTTCTAACCCGGTTGTGATTATATCGATCCCCACTATATTAACAAAACATAATGTACTATATACCAAAGTGGTTTCCTAAATATTGCTATTCGTGCCATTTTCTTAAGATCTACGAATCAATTTCGGTTATACGTTTGTTGCTCTACGTATCGTTAATTCCGTAACTTATAGATTCTGACGTTTGCCGAAATTTACCGGCCACATGTTCTCCATAAGTGTTGCGACGAGATACGTACTTACGTAAATACGAGTAGAATGACATTCATTGGTGAATACATTATTCCAAAAAAAGATATGCATGTGCTATGTGCGATGTAAGCTTGATATATCTTTACAGGACAGGAAACACTAGTAATTTTAAATAAAATGGTAAAACAACACATGATGATGGGTGAAGGCCAAGAAACACACTACGCTTAGTACGTGGGCAATTTCCCATAGCTTCAAACCTAAATATTATAGCTGAAACCGCCATAAGCCATACGTTGGGTAGCGATATATTCGGAGGTTAAACTAGCTATCGCAGGACGTGAACTTAGTGTTGCCAATCCAGAAGGTTTTATATCGTGGCAGATTAAATCAGGCTTAACCTACAAAGTTGACGCTATGTTTGTGCATAGTTTAGATACACAATGGTATAATTTATTGGCAATTACAATTGCCCGTGTGAGAACTTCCCACATGTGACTGTTCATTTGTTACGTCCAGAGAAAAGAACTTTGTTAGTAGCACGGGACGGATGAGGCGATATGGCGGCAGATCAGAGAATTGATATAGCTGGAGCGTGATCCTTCAGTTTGTATGACAAACGTGACGTTATAATCCATTCCCCGTTGGCTATTGCTTTACGATTGGTTGGCTGCTAAGTTACCAAGTCCACCTTCGCAACGGTCATGTTGTGGAATGTTACTTGTTTACCATATGTGTGGGTATATTTTAACACCGTGTTCTTATGGTTTCGTTATAGCTAGCTGTAATACGTAGCTAGCTGTAATACGTACCTAAAAAAGTTTCGATTGCACCAGGTTGATGTTTGGACGGATGGAAGGGTGCGTGCGTGCGTGCGTGTGTGCGTGCGTGCGTGCGTGCGTGCGTGCGTGCGTGCGTGCGCGTACGCGTGTGTGTGTTTTAGCTCGCAGCAGAACTTCCAACAACACTAAACACTAAGATAATGTTATTTGATTGAACAGATGACGACAACTTTGAAAAAAGGAGGGATGGAGAAAGACCTACAAGCGTGTCGCATAAATCACTTCAGGTAATACAATTAATTTAATTACTTACTGACTGACTGACTGACAGGCTGGCTGGCTGGCTGGCTGACTGACTGACTGACTGACTGACTGTCTGACTGACTGACTGTCTGGCTGGCTGGCTGACTGACTGACTGACTGACTGACTGACTGTCTGACTGACTGACTGTATGGCTGGCTGACTGACTGACTGATTGACTGACTGACTGTCTGGCTGGCTGGCTGACTGACTGACTGACTGACTGACTGACTGACTGACTGTCTGACTGTCTGACTGACTGACTGTATGGCTGGCTGGCTGGCTGGCTGGCTGGCTGGCTGGCTGGCTGGCTGGCTGACTGACTGACTGACTGACTGACGGACTGACTGACTGACTGACTGACTGACATCGTTCAGTACGAATCTTACACGGTTAAAGTCCTCCCGCCTCCGGTCAGCACGCCTCATCACTTCCGACACTATCACTTGCTTGACACCAGGTATCTGCTCAAGGTTTCGCGCCGCATCCATGATCGTCCCTGTTAGCCGTACGGGGTCTTTTTTCGGGTCACTTAGGTCATTAGTTCCAATATCTAGAAAGACTATCAATTGGTAGTTGCCGATACACGCCGGGCACCCGCATACCGCCAATGCCCCGCACCTCTATTCGTTCGACCATCATCTCCAAGATCGAGGCCCTCCCGGTGGATCTCATCGGCCACACGCCGGACGAAATTGTGCCCCAGGATGAGCAATGTCTTCATTCCACAATGTATATCATAAACATCATTCACGACGTTCACGACGTTCATTTAGACACCCCACTTCCAGTTAAAAAACAAAACAAACAAAAATATGTATTCATTTAGTTTATTTAACAGGACAGAGGAGGGTAAACCCCGGTTGCTATACCCAGTCCTGTCCAATTGGGCATTGTTTAATGTCTGTTGACATGGGAATGTAACGGCTGAATGCATTCCTGTGGGATGGTTGGATAATCACGCATTCTCGTGCCCGTTGTACACAGATAGTTGTTATTTGGACGTACCATTAATCAAACATGGTTCTCTCTTTTTTAGGTTTAATTCAACCTTTTTTGCAGGAAAGACCATCTACCCGAAAAGACTAAACTGATTTCATCAGATGTCAGGGTTTAGGGTTCACATTCACCACCTATACTCCTTTGCCAGTGCATTAGGGTCTTCGTTCATGTTCCAAATCCTTAACAGAGGATACTTGAACCCAGTACACCCATGTTCCGCATACCTTCGTACGGCCACCGTATGTTTTTAAATACAACATCGTCCCCCTCTGATTCAGATGAACATCATCGTGTCGCAAATACTTTTTCTATCTTGTAGCGAACCCTCTGCGATTGTATATGTATATGTGTATGTTAAAAAAAAATGTATTTAACAGGACAGAGGAGGGTAACCCCCGGTTACTATCCTCAGCCTTGTCCAATTGATCATTGTTTAATGTTCAGTGGCATGGGAATGTAACGGCTGAATGCATCCCTGTGCCATGACTGGATAATCACGCATTCTCGTCTCCGTTGTAAACCGTTAGTCTTTATTTAGATGCACCATTAATCATGCATGTTTTTTTTATTTTAGGTTTAATTTACAAAAATTGTTTTGCAGAGAAGACCATCTACCCGAAAGGACTAAACTGATTGTATCAGATGTCTGGGTTTAGGGTTCACATTCGCCACCTATACTCCGTTGCCAGTGCATTAGGGTCGTCATTCATGTTCCAAATCCTTAACAGATGATACTTGAGCCCAGTACACCCATTTCTCTCAACTACTTACTTACTTACTTACTTACTTACTTACTTACTTACTTACTTACTTACTTATGTCCTTCGCTCCACGAGGAGCACAGGGCACCGACGACACCTCTCCAACGCACACGAATTTGGGCAATGTTCTCTATTTCTTTCCATGTGTAGCCAGCTGCCCCCCTGGAATTTCTCCGAGGGGCAGACATATGGTTCTGCCCCTCCCCCCATTAAATGAATGTTTGTTTTTGTGGCGAGCGTCAATGGCGGGTGGAAATGTAAATTTGATGAGACGATTAATGTGTACTTTTTTTTTTTTTTTACTGTGAAAGGTGTGTGCAATTGGAGGGCAGATATATGGTTTTCTGCCCCCGTACCAGTTATAGGCGGCTCAGCGGCAAAAAAATGTCCAACATCTCTGGTAGCCCCCCTACCAATATGAATTTCGTTCCCGCGTCACTGTGTAGCCACTCCTTTGTACTTCTGCAGCCGTGCCCCTTCTTAATTACTATAATAGGTGGTGTATATTTTCGTGAGGGTAGCAATATATATAGTCGTCTGCAATGAGGTTGTATATGGTACTTGTAATTGCAACCAAAATGTTGGTGGTGGACATTAGTAGGCGCGACTCCCGATAGACTGACGTATATTAGTGTATCTACATGTGAGCCCCTTTACCAAAATTGCCTCCATTTGGAAGCTACTCGAGGATCGAATAACAATTATCAAACTATGTTCTCTTCTGATCTACTTATCCATATGTTTTGCAATGTAACAAGTTTTCCGTGTAGTGTCTGTCGGTATCCAATTTCACATTGCAGTGTCAACAGTCTAACGTGTGTGTGTGTGTGTGTGTGTGCGTGCGTGCGTGCGCGCGCGTGTGTGTATGTAAAGGTAAGGTAAGGTAAGGTGTTTTATTTCAGAATTGTATAATACTGAAGATAAATGAAAGACAAAGCGTATACAATCTTTACAAGTCCTGGTTGGCAGCAGAGCCAAAGCTGTTACCAGTGGATATGGGTATACAATGTTATAACAGAAACAATATAACTTGAATCATTGGTCGCTGCCAACCACTGATAAAGGTAAAGTGAATTGTCGTAGATGCAACGTGCAGACAGTTAATATACTACCATAAATAATAAGTTTGGTTGGTAGACCCAAAAATGAACAACATTTTTTTCTTTTCACTTATGTACAACAATATATAATGGTAGATTGCAGAAGAACAAATCCAGTAATAAGAATGTAAAATGTAGTGGTATTTTCATAAACCGTTTAAGACTAATCAAATAATAAAAAAACAAAATAGTTATAACACATTTAATATGGTGTTGTATCTTCATAGACATAGTGTTTTAAGACACGACTTTAGAGAAGATATGAAGCTGGTAAGATAAGGTTTATTTCAAATATCAGACGAAATATCATTCCATACTATCGGCCCATTGTATAATAAACTATTTGATGATCGTAGGGCAGAACTGCTGATTGGACGAATATGTCTAAGTTGCCTTGTGTCATGATTGTGAATATCACAGGTTAGTGTAATCATATTAGATAACAACACTGGCAGATTATTGTCGCAATAATTATACATAAAGTTTGCAATTTCTATTTCACAAATATATTTAAATTTTAAATTTAAACATGTGAACAGGGGATGAGGGATGAGTATGCTCAAGAAAACCAGTTCGAAGAATACTACGAACAATGTTTCTCTACGTAATGAATAATTTCTTTGTGTAGCTTTTATGTGTAGATTCCCAAAGGATTATTCCATATGTCAAATATGGATATACTAATGCACAGTAAATTGCATTTAGGGATTATACAGGAAGAAAGCGATTCACTTTATTTATAACATATAAAGCACTTCAAAATTTTTTTATGCAGACATTTGTGTGTTCATGCAAGTTTATCATTAATAAAAATGCCTAGAAAGTTTACACAATGGGTAGGCTGAATTATCTGATCTGACATCTTTAACGTGATTTGTTCACTATGTATGTGTGTACGTGTGCCTGCGTGCGTGCGTGTGCGTGTGCGTGCGTGTGCGTGCATGCGTGCGTACGTGCGTGTGTGTAGTAGCAGTAGTTCTGCTATATACATATTCACGCCTTTGCGAAATGTTTTCACTAAATGTATTCCCTGGTGATGTTGAGACGTGCAGCTTGATAGTAACACTTCATAGTCAAGATATTCATTATTTTATCGCCAAATCTGAAATTCGTTTTGTAGAGTAAACACCTGCTGGAAATTATTATCATGCAGTTAGAAACATGTTTTGTTCAGTGGTGTATTTCGTGTATTTATGTTTTGCAGCATATACAAAGACAACTGTTGTATGTGTGTGTTTCACAGTTCTGGGAGCGTGAGGACCCACTTCGGGGTCGACATACAGCAGTACAGTAAGCAGGACACGGGTAAGGAGAAGTCGCCGGCTGATCTCGTGGCAGATATCAAACGGATCGTGAACGAGGCATCGGGGGAGGATGGCTTGTTTGCAGAGTACGGCATGTCGGGGATTGAAATCGAGTCGACAGAAAAGACAACCACTACGACAACGACCACCACAACAACAACACCAAAACCACCAACAACAACAACCGAAAAGGCAACGACGATTTCTGCTTCTACGACTGATTCAACTACGACTGAAGCAACTACGACTGCTGCAACCACGACTGAAGCACCTACGACTCCTGCAAGCACTACTGAAGCAACTACGACTGCTGCAACCACGACTGAAGCAACTACGACTCCTGCAAGCACTACTGAAGCATCTATGATTGTTTCAACCACGACTGAAGCAACTACGACTGTTGCAACCACGACTGGAGCAACTACGAGTGTTGCAACCATGACTGAAGCAACTACGACTGCTGCAAGCACTACTGAAGCAACTACGACTGCTGCAACCACGACTGAAGCAACTACGACTCCTGCAAGCACTACTGAAGCAACTATGATTGTTTCAACCACGACTGAAGCAACTACGACTGTTGCAACCGCGACTGGAGCAACTACGAGTGTTGCAACCATGACTGAAGCAACTACGACTGCTGCAAGCACGACTGAAGCAATCACGACTGCTGCAACCACGACTGAAGCAACTACGACTGAAGCAACTACGGCTGAAGCAACCACGACTGAAGCAACTACGAATATTGCAATTACGACTGCTGCAACTACGACTGAAGCAACTACGACTCCTGCAAGCACTACTGAAGCATCTACGACTGCTGCAACTACGACTGAAGCAACTACGACTAAAGCAACCACGACTGAAGCAACCACGACTGCTGCAACCACGACCGAAGCAACCACGACTGAAGCAACCACAACTGAAGCAACCACGACTGCTGCAACCACGACTGAAGCAACTACGACTGAAGCAACCACGACTGAAGCAACTACGACTAAAGCAACCACGACTGAAGCAACCACGACTGCTGCAACCACGACTGAAGCAACTACGAGTGAAGCAACTATGACTGAAGCAACTACGACTGAAGCAACCACGACTGCTGCAACCACGACTGAAGCAACTACGACTGAAGTATCTATGACTGATGCGACTACTGCCGAAGATACGACTTCATCTACGGAATCGCTGACGACTGATGTAGAATCCACAACCATTACCGGTAAGTTGTATGAGTACATCAAATATAGCAATGTCATAGATGCTTGGCAGAACCCTGAGTTACCGAGAAAATAATGTTGATTGCTATTAAAGTTCATGAAACAACAACAACATCTAAGACACTGCAATAGTTCATGAGCGCTGATATCGCTGATATCGCTGATAGCGCTGATAGTGGGGGCAGCACTCGCCATATGCTGTATTATCTCCAATTAATAAACGACTTCTACAGAAATGGAGTCAATTGCAACTGTAAAATACTAAAGGGGCGTGGCTATGGCACACCAATTATATAGCCTCCAACGAGGGCGATCCCTGTACAAGCCAACTCTTCTAAATATATGGTGTGTAGTGTCATTGGAGTAACGAGCTGTTGTTGTTTCGTGCATTTATAATATAATCATTAGGAACATATTCTTCTTCTTCTGAGTGTCGGGTCTGTCACATGCATTGGCGAACATGGCCCATCAAACCGCACGGTCGTCTGTAGTTTGTAGGAGTCATGTTGTGCTTCTTTTACACCATGCTGAAAGACTAGCTATTATGTTTATTATTTATCGTCCCCTGGATCTTTCTCGCTCAATCTTTCCTGTTGTTACCATATGCAAATATAGCAATAGTACTTACGTGTGCACCTATCTAACTACTAGCCTGATAGATTAGAAAGCGACTGTTGTTTCACAAAATTGTGCAAACGCTATCCAATAAAAACGTTGCAACAAAATGGTGTCAATCACACGTTATCGAAAGGTGCGCCGACAGGGAAATACAAAATCAGAAGTAAAACTACAATGTACTATATTTTATCGTAAAATGTTGTATACCCGGTACAATTATTGAGTTTTTCTCGCGTTGCAGCAAGAGAGGATTGCACTAATATTACGTGCAAACATGGCGGAACCTGCAACGATACAGCCATGGGCTACAAATGCATTTGTACATCAGAATATATTGGAGATTTGTGCGAGAGAGGTCGGTCTTACAATATATTACAGTGTTTTACTCAATGTACAAGCGAAATGTATAATTGTAAATGTTACCCATTGTGATATTTGCAACTGCGGTACGCCTGTCAAATTCACATTTTCATCCGTATCATTTATGGATTATTTTGACATCATCATTTTGTTTTATTGCAATGTATTTCATGGCTAAAAAAGGCAACTACAATAGGAGCGCGTCGTAAAACAATCCACGAAACCGGTATGCGCCGAAAATGGAACGACGTTTAATAAGACGAAGGTAGAATGTAACATTAGCAATGTTAAATGCAATGTTAAAATACAGACATGACAGAATGTATTTAGACTTACTTAGACATAGTTCCTCCTGTTCCTTTCGGGACATCGGGCGACGAGCTTTCTCCATCTACTACGATCTTTCGCAATTTCTTTGGCCTCATTCCAGGTAATTTCCATTTCTGCCAGATCTTCTTTAAATGGCTTGCGCCAGGTCTTAGTCGGCCTTCCTCTCCTTCTGTTTCCACCTTCAGGCACCCACTCCATTGCTACATGTGCTATTCTCCCTCTTGGTAGGCGTAGGATATGTCCCGTTAGTCTTCATCATCAAGACTTAACTATGTCATGCAGGCTATCCAGACCTGCCCTCCTCATCACTTCTTCATTGGTGATGTGCTCTCTCCACGATATGCCCAATACGAACCGGAAACATCGTCGGTGGAATATGTCTAGTTTGTTTTATATCCTCGCCGTATTCTTCCACGTTTCACAGGCATGTATTTACGTATTACATATCTGTTTGATGTAAAGAGATTGTTTCTGCCTCAACAGAAAAGACGTTCTGCGAACGAGAACAACCTTGTCATCACGGAGGAACCTGTCTCGATGGTGGAGGAAGTGACTACCAGTGTGTGTGTCCAAAGTGTGGTTGCTCCACCGTGGAGCCGTTCATTAACTGCACAATCGGTATGTGTAACATGATACATCAGTTTCGCATTGCATAAATAAGAGATCTTTTTTACCCCACGGTTCCGTATTATACATGAACAAAAACCAATGCAATACGATTGTAACGTAGTTATCTGTGTAGGATAATATAGAAATCCTGTGGTGAAATGTTTAACATGTGGAACCATATTTTTAATTTATGTCTATGAAGATTTCGTTTTAAAATGTTGCTGTTGTGGCTGTTCTCAATCGACATTTCACCTCTACATTTATGCGTGGGCTAAAATTACATATCCACCAGCACGTTCATGTGTACAAACATGACTTTCGGGTACAATAATTAATTACGTAATTAATTAATATACTTTCTTTGTGGTATTATAGCTTGAAGTTGTTATGTCATTTATAGTAGAAAGTCCGCTTAAGATGTAATATCTAACAATGACCAAAGAGGACTATTGTCAGACGTCTTAATCAGTTCTGTACCTTCACGTGCAAGGCTGCAAGCGCCTCTGCGTATGTATGATACAAATACGTTTATTTCAACTTTCATCATACATTTGCATGCTTAAATAATTAATTGTTTTCAAGTTGAAATGGAAATTAATATGGTTGAAGGTAATTAGCTTATGAGAAAACACACCCAATTTTAGTAATACACAACACATTTGTCAGCAATACGTAATAGGAAAATACATATAACTTTAGCATTATTTACGTAATATGTATTCAAATATTTCTGGCACAACGCATTAGTGATACCAACACTAAATCAGCACTACTCGAACTAAATTTCTAAATGGATTTTGCTAAAATAAGAGTGTTCAATTTAGTGTGAAATATGTTGCAAGAATAACTGTTTTTACGCACATATTTAGATTATTCCACATTGTTATACCTGTAACACTGACGCACGTTATTTTCAATTTGGTTCTTGTATACATGCAGTGGAAATGTCCCTGACTACTTGATCAGGTATTGTACACGTGCACATCATCTACAACATCAAAATGCCATTGTAATTGCAGAGGAAGTAAGTTTTGTTTAACTTTGTACATAAGTGATAAACATTTAAACTCAACTATATCAAGAAATGTAAGGCACTTCAGAGTATAAATAAAACATTAGTGTGGTCTTTATATCCTGCATCGCTAACAATCATAACTGCTTTCTTTTGCCAAGAAATGATACGACCCAATCTAGACGGGTAGGTTGTATCCCATATTTCACAGGCATACATCATACAGCATATGGTAATACTAACGTACAATACATGTCATACATAACTTTCATATTTAATATATACCGGACTTTGTTTAGTATTTAAATACTCTTTGATATCTTTACGCCAATGATCTCAATATGTTGCTTCCGTGTGACATTTGCATCGACAATTATACCTAAGAATTTAATACAAGGCACTCGATCAAATCCATCTATTGTCAATTTGAAACTGTCCACTTTCTTCTTCCCGAATAACGTAAACTTTGTTTTACCTAGATTTGGAAGTAATTTATTCACCTTAAGCAAAAATGAAAGCTTAGCTAATTCTGATACCAATACATTTTGCATTTCATTTAAACTGTCACCTGTGTAAAATATATTTGTATCATCCGCAAATAGAATTAATTTAATTTAGTTAGATACATTGCATATATCGTTTATATATATAATAGGAATGACAACGGGCCAATTACAGACCCTTGTGGCACTCGGCATATAATACGCATTTTCTCGGATTTCACATCATCATTGTAAACATATTGATACCTATTTGACAAATAATTATTAATCCAGTCACGTGCTACGCCCCTAATGCCGTGTTTTCTTAATTTCAAAAGTAAAATAGAATGGTCAATCGTATCAAAAACCTTTTTAGATCAATGCATATCCCACACGTAAACCTGCCTCTGTCAATTGAGGACCTAATTTCCTCCATCATTTCCATTAGAGCAAGAGAAGTCGAATGATTCTCTCTGAATCGATACTGACTTTTATATAAAACATTATGTAAATTCACGTATGTCGTTAATCTTTTGCTGTAGGGCTTTTCAAAAAATTTTGAGAATTGAGGCAGCACAGACACTGGCCGATAATTAGAACAATCATTCTTAAGACCTGCTTTGCAAATTGAAATAACGTTTGTTAATTTCATACTGTCGAGAAAAATATCCTGCATAAAGGAATTATTTCATACACATGCTAATTGTTTGGCTATGTTTGTAATAACTGATTTCACTAAATGCATGCATATTTCGTTAACACCATATGATTGCTTATTCTTGAAAGACCCTACGACATTTACAAATTGATTCATTCACCTTTTGGTTTAAGAATAATTTAGCACAATCCATGTCATTACATTTAGTTAATTTGCTAGCCAATTCTGGGCCCACATTCAGAAAAACGTTATTAAATGTACACATCACGTTTGTTGTTCATAATGTGTCCATTAACCATATAGTCAACTTTATTTTTAAAATAATTACTCCTCTTTCTTCGAGTAACTTAATTAAGAATTGTTCACGTTTCTCTTATGTTATTTTTACACTTGTATAATGTTATAATAACGACGCTCAGCACTCCTTATAATGGATGTTTTTATATTTCTTATGTGTGCGTGTGCGTGTATACGTGTGTCTGTGCCTTTGTGGGTGCATTCGTGTGGACGTCCATCTGTATGCGAGCGTGTGCATGTGTGCTTGTGTGCGTACGTACTTGTTTGTGTGTGCTTACGCCTGATAGTACCTGTGCTGTCTTCAGACGAGACAACCATTTGCAAGAAAGAAAAGCGGGCACCAAACAACCACGCTCCTCATCCCTACAACTGCTCCATGTACATTCTCTGTGAAGACGACGGCATATTTGTAACAAGTGATAGCGTCCACGATTCTGCCAAAGGACATGTTTTCAACCCTAAAAACGGACAACACGATTTACCTTCGAATGTAAAATGTTCTAACTTGACAGGTAAGTCTCTATTTCAACCCTACCAGACAGCAGTTTTATCTGCAATGTTTTAAATTATATATGCTACGTTCGCTCGTCTCTTTCTATGTTCTTTCGCTTCATTGGACAATTTGATTCTGATCTACCGATTAGCGACGTATTTTAGAAAAAAACAGGTTAAGAGTTGTCGGAGAATGAGTAAAAAAGTAAAAAAGAATTGAAAGGTAAGCTACTCACTAGAGGGTGCCACTGAGGGTTGCATTCACTTTACCTGGAAATACCGGTTTTGCATGCCGAAATTAGTAACTGCAGATAAGACATGGTCAGTTGAAGAGTTTAAGGTTAAACGTAGGTGTCATTGTGATAACTGCTGTGCATGGCTTGTTACGCCATGAATGGGTGGAAACTAGTTACTTTTATTGTAAGGTATTTGTGTTGATTTCCGTCATGTTAAATGAGTCGGACAAGTTTCACATTGTTATTTTATGTTTGACTGACTAGTTTTAGTAATACCAATTGCCATAGCAATAGCAAAAGATAGCATAGTAATTGAAATAAAATGCTAAAATACATGGAGTACGTAATACGTTTAGTGTGCTATGAATTTGAAGAATATATATATATATATATATCATGTAACATAATAAATATTAACATCGACATCGGTGTGACATTCATTACGTATTCATTACGTATTCATTATGTATTCATTACGTATTCATTACGTATTCATTACGTATTCATGTGTTGTTGTTGTAGCATTTACGCATTCAACTTTCAATGTCATGTATAGTTTACACAAATGTTAGATGTCCGATTAACTCATATAACTTATGTTCTTAACGTGACACAATTAAACTTTATATATCTTATTACTATGTTAACACTTTAAACACTATAAACGTTTAGACAAATGAAACCTTTTAAATATTGGCTTAGCTGCTACGATTCTACAGAGGAACGCTTTTGATGCGATTCAGTACGTGACATAATCAATGTTGCGCATGGCTGATATGTAATAAAAGTATTTGTTACGTTGCAGAAATAAAATTATGTGACGACGTCGAATGTGCTAACAACGGAACGTGTGAAAATACCCTAAGTGGGTACAAGTGCCGTTGCACGTTTAGCTACTCCGGTCTGATGTGCGAAGACAGTGAGTTCTTCCAATAATATTCAAATCGTAATGTGTGCGTGCGTGTGTGTGCGATAAAGTTTGTTTGCATGTTTATCTGCGTATGTAGAGCGCGGTAGTATAGTGTTTATAGCATCAGACTTTCACTTGGAAGATTCCTGGTTCAAATTGTTATAAATAAATTAGAGATCATATAAATAAACTAAAAATCCCGTTTGACATTACTGCTATATCGCTAAAATGGTCAGATTCTGAAGATTGTTCTGATATGTAGTTGAAAGGGTATGAAGTTATTATCTTATTGCCCCAACTACTCGTATTATATATATCACATATATAACTCATCTGGTTTATCTGTTTATTGAAAATAGTTTCCCCATGGATAGCACACACGTATGTCTGTACTATGAACACGTATGTTTGTACTATGAACACATATGTATGTACTATGAACACATATGTCTGTACTATGAACACATATGTATGTACTATGAACACGTATGTATGTAATATGAACACATATGCCTGTACTATGAACACATATGTATATACTATGAACACATATGTCTGTACTATGAACACATATGTATGTACTATGAACACGTATGTATGTACTATGAACACATATGCCTGTACTATGAACACATATGTCTGTACTATGAACACATATGTATGTACTATGAACACATATGTATGTACTATGAACACATCAAAGACTCGATAGCATTGTTTCATGGAATGTAATCTGAACGTTTTCCTTAGGGGTCAGCGCTGCCACAGGCTACCCTACTACTAATATTATGCAAATGTGATATTGATCTTGGGGAAATTGCCTAATAAGCAATGCGCTTCTACTTTGTTGCTCTCCTTTTGATATAGTGCATGCATCTATTTTCATTTGGGCACCTTCGGTCACTCCACGTAATCAACATTCACTTAGCTGTACAAAAGGAATTTAGGCAGTAGGCAATGGTGTAGATCAGTGTAAAATATAATCGTCGCGCGTTAACTTCAGCGTGGCTGTATGCTTCCCAGCTAAATAGAGATGATGTTTGTTTTAAAATGTCTGCCGGTGGAGTGAAATCTAAAGCGTTTTGTTGCAGGACTTTCCATGTGTGTCAATGTTTCTTGCAACAACGGGACTTGCAAAGATACGTCCGACGGATTTCATTGCACATGTACCGAGGACTACGTGGGCATCAACTGTGAAACTCGTAAGTCGATGCCTTTCCTCGAACAACACAGCAGACCCGTAACAAGATTTCGGCGAGGGCGGTCGCTTTTGACATTTTGATCGTACAATTATGCATTGTGTTAAATCCTGTTATACCTACGGAATAGTAAACATGAAGATATTACACTATAGTCTTATTTCTCTCTCTCTCTCTCTCTTTCTCTCTCTCTCTCTCTCTCCTTCTCCTTCTCCCTCTCCCTCTCCCTCTCCCTCTCTCCCTCTCCCTATCCTTATCTCTCTCAGTCTCTCTCCCCCCCCTCTCTCTCTCTCTCTCCATATATATATATATATATCTCCCCCCCTCTCTCTCTCTCTCTCCATATATATATATATATATATATATATATATGGAGAGAGAGAGAGAGAGAGAGGGGGGGAGATATATATATATATATATACATACATACATACATACATACATACATACATACATACATACATACATACATACATACAAACATACATGTACACATTTATATGTGTAAATATATATATACATATGCATATATATATATATATACATATGTGTATATATGTGTGTATATATATATATATATATATATATATATATATATATATACATGTATAAATATGTATATATATATATATATATACAATGTATATATATATATACAATGGCAAAATGTCAGTTCATTAATGTTTCAGCAAAAGTGGATTGCAGTCAGGTGACTTGTGAGAAGGGTGGTAACTGTACAAACGACACGGCCTTGGGCTTCATTTGCACCTGTGAGCCCGGGTACACTGGGGAGAAGTGCGAGACAGGTGGGTCTGACAACACATGCAAAACTTCTAAATGATATATCCATCATGTGACCTATTTCCTAGCAACAAGGCCCGCCGAGCCATCAAAACTAGACGACGAAAACGAGGAGCGTATCAGCATAGCGTTGTATATTATTTTTGAAATTCTGGACCCAGACGTTTTTCTTTAAGACAAAACAAATAACAAAGTGTTTAAGGCGACGAATGTACACGAGGGTTGTATGATCTAACATATGTCATGTCGTCCCATATATATTATAATGCACTTGTATACTGTACTATGGTGACCGATGTTGGCAAGGCAAAACTTGACGGAGGCCACGCTCATGATTTTGATTGTGAAGTAGGCCAACCGCGACGTACTGGATCCATCAATTTATTATTTAATTATAATCGAGCAATCGTGTGCATGTATGCGGGTAAATCTTAGACGGCCTGAACCTAACATTTGGTAAATATTTAACACGACTGTCATCTACCAAGGCACCCCGTCAGGTGACGGGCATTTTTGCTAATACTTATATGCGTGTTTCAGTGATTGTTCAGAGCTACGTTAACTGTTCGCCGATTAGTTAGGGGGCTTTGTGTAACTTGCGTTGCGATAAACTACTCAACATTTACGTCATGACAAATGTCAGATACAGATACTTCGGGAAACCGACTTTGGCGTCTATGTGTATAGGGCGCCACCGGAAGACGGACATTTTTGGCTAGTTACACATTAAACTACATTACGTAACTGTCCAAACTGTCCTGTATTCTCCCACTTTGTAGATATCAACGAGTGTGCTAGTAACCCGTGTCACAAGCACTACGGCCGGTGCGTGGACAAAGTAGACAAGTACGAGTGTGTGTGTTCAACGTGTAACTGTACCTCCAGTGTGTCTCAATACGATGATTGTGTGTTTGGTAAGTGTTTACGTCGGTTCTTTAAAAGCAAATAAAAGGCAATTGTGTGTGCCTATACACGTAAAATAGTTAATAAAAACTAACGATTAGCAACAAAAATCAAGAAGATTATATATGCCTGCAGTTTACTAGAATAACCTTGTTGAAGTCAAATAATTTAAATTGCACGGACATCGCCATTGTGGTAGAAAGCCTGACGTCACCAATGCCTACTCTTCCCAATTCGCCGGTATCCAAACGGAGAATATTATTCTAGTTTGCGTCGTCGAATTTATTTTGGCGTTGTAACTTCTAGCAATGTTACGTCCGCACGGTGCACTGTGTGACATTATAACAGTTGTTACAAATGTATATCTGAATCGAAGGGAATACAAGAAATTAACATATGAGCTGGCATATTTCTCTCGAGGAAACAGGGGCATTCGACGCGTCACCACAGCGTCATGGTCAAACAAGCTCTACGCACTTATTGGTGAAGCATCTGAGGCTTTCTCTCAATATGTCAGCAGTCGGGAACTGTGATATTTCACTAGAATCTCTCACTTTGAAACTAAATTACCACAGGCGTGATATGTTTAATAGTGTAGTTGCAGATGGTCAGATTGCATTAACTGTTAGGTGTCTAGACCCACACAATTGCCTTTTGTTTCGCTTTAATAGTAGTGTTTCTTCTAATTCAGCGTTCATGTGGTGGACTACTTACTTCTATGACTAGTTACTAATATATGATTGGTGTTTGTTCTGATGATTGTGTCTGAATTTAGTTGATGCATATTCGATGTTGCAAAGTTGACGTTTTAGTTTATTTTAACGATTGCATGCAACCCGGTAGTAATATTATTTTATTTATAAATTACTGGCATTAATGTTACATATTACACGCTGTAAATGGTGACTAAATTGTGGTGAGAAAAAAGCTGAATAAAAAGGATGACTAATATGGTGAATTATATGGCGGTTTCAGATGGCTAACAAAAATTCTCTTTTAAAACGTTGAATAACAATGGTGATTAAAAGTGATTAAAATGATGACTAAAAATGTTGAATAATATGGTAGACGTCGACATCTCACAAGAAGCCGTGTCGCCACTACATGGCGACTACATTACACATCGGTATAATATAACATCCACAAAGCTAATTCGTACTTCTTGTTCATACTTTGTATATCTTAAGTCGTACCTTAAATCAACACAAAAAACAGCAATATATGGTTAAGCCGTCCCTTGTTTTTCAGCTCTGTACGACATTAACCAACGATGCATATCTGCCAGAGCGGACCAGGGAGACCACGAGGTATACTTCTTGCCTCATCCCTACAAGTGCAGTAAGTATGTCTGGTGCTACCAGAATGGAACCTACGGAGCCGACCAGTATTGTACGCCAACGATGAAGTTCAATCCGGATCACGACCGAGATGCTACGCATCCCTGCCTTCCTGAAGCACAAGTTGAACAGTGCGTTGAAATTTGAATCCAACTGAAGAAATTGTAGCAGTGGCATTTCTACGGACAAACAGCGATAGAGTGTCGTGTCCCAATCCCAGTTGTGGATCCTACATCGATATGTAGAACATACTGCCATAAACATACGAGGGCTAAATTAAGTATCCACCACGTTTGATAGAGTAATCTGTAAAGAATTGCAACAATTAACGCAATAATGGATCTATCTCTTAGGCAAAGAGAAGAGGCGAGAGTTTAGCATTGAGATGCAATACTCAGGACACTACTGGTCAATGCAGTGCCGCAGTTAATATTGATTTATTGAATCTGTCTATGTTTAAATCTCATTTAAATACATATTTGTTCAGACAGGCGTACCCACCAGTCTAAGTGGTCCGTGCTTTCTGTGTGTACTTGTGTAGTCTGTGTTATATATGTGTGTACTTGTGTAGTCTGTGTTATATATGTGTGTACTTGTGTAGTCTGTGTTATATATGTGTGTACTTGTGTAGTCTGTGTTATATATGTGTGTACTTGTGTAGCCTGTGTTATATATGTGTGTACTTGTGTAGTCTGTGTTATATATGTGTGTACTTGTGTAGTCTGTGTTATATATGTGTGTACTTGTGTAGTCTGTGTTATATATGTGTGTACTTGTGTAGTCTGTGTTATATATGTATGTACTTGTGTAGTCTGTGTCATATGTGTGTGTACTTGTGTAGTCTGTGTTATATATGTGTGTACTTGTGTAGTATGTGTTATATGTGTGTGTACTTGTGTAGTCTGTGTTATATATGTGTGTGTACTTGTGTAGTCTGTGTTATATATGTATGTACTTGTGTAGTCTGTGTCATATGTGTGTGTACTTGTGTAGTCTGTGTTATATATGTGTGTGTACTTGTGTAGTCTGTGTTATATGTGTGTGTACTTGTGTAGTCTGTGTCATATGTGTGTGTACTTGTGTAGTCTGTGTTATATATGTGTGTACTTGTGTAGTCTGTGTTATATATGTATGTACTTGTGTAGTCTGTGTCATATGTGTGTGTACTTGTGTAGTCTGTGTTATATATGTGTGTACTTGTGTAGTATGTGTTATATGTGTGTGTACTTGTGTAGTCTGTGTTATATATGTGTGTGTACTTGTGTAGTCTG
This sequence comes from Escarpia spicata, assembly GCA_963995525.1. Classification (NCBI taxonomy): domain Eukaryota; kingdom Metazoa; phylum Annelida; class Polychaeta; order Sabellida; family Siboglinidae; genus Escarpia; species Escarpia spicata. Next base: position 56,941,194 of record OZ023212.1, read on the forward strand.
TGTTATATATGTATGTACTTGTGTAGTCTGTGTCATATGTGTGTGTACTTGTGTAGTCTGTGTTATATATGTGTGTGTACTTGTGTAGTCTGTGTTATATGTGTGTGTACTTGTGTAGTCTGTGTTATATATGTGTGTACTTGTGTAGTCTGTGTTATATATATGTGTGTACTTGTGTAGTATGTGTTATATGTGTGTGTACTTGTGTAGTCTGTGTTATATATGTGTGTACTTGTGTAGTCTGTGTTATATATATGTGTGTGTACTTGTGTAGAATGTGTTATATATGTGTGTACTTGTGTAATATGTGTTATATATGTGTGTACTTGTGTAGTCTGTGTTATATATGTGTGTACTTGTGTAGTCTGTGTTATATGTGTGTGTGTACTTGTGTAGTCTGTGTTATATGTGTGTGTACTTGTGTAGTCTGTGTTATATATGTGTGTGTACTTGTGTAGTCTGTGTTATATATGTGTGTACTTGTGTAGTCTGTGTTATATATATGTGTGTGTACTTGTGTACTTGTGTAGTCTGTGTTATATATGTGTGTACTTGTGTAGTCTGTGTTATATATATGTGTGTGTACTTGTGTAGAATGTGTTATATATGTGTGTACTTGTGTAATATGTGTTATATATGTGTGTACTTGTGTAGTCTGTGTTATATATGTGTGTACTTGTGTAGTCTGTGTTATATATGTGTGTACTTGTGTATCTGTGTTATATATGTGTGTACTTGTATAGTCTGTGTTATATATGTGTGTGTACTTGTGTAGTCTGTGTTATATATGTGTGTACTTGTGTAGTATGTGTTATATGTGTGTGTATTTGTGTAGTCTGTGTTATATATATGTGTGTGTACTTGTGTAGAATGTGTTATATATGTGTGTACTTGTGTAATATGTGTTATATATGTGTGTACTTGTGTAGTCTGTGTTATATATGTGTGTACTTGTGTAGTATGTGTTATTTATGTGTGTACTTGTGTAGTATGTGTTATATATGTGTGTACTTGTGTAGTCTGTGTTATATATGTGTGTACTTGTGTAGTCTGTGTTATATGTGTGTGTGTACTTGTGTAGGCTGTGTTATATATGTGTGTATTTGTGTAGTCTGTGTTTTATATATATCTAGCGCTAGCGCGCTGAGTTGTTTGCCTAAAACGATTTGCGCTATATGAGAGCTATCCATTATTGCTGTCGTCGTTGTGACTACAGGTATGGATACATTGATGCATCTACTGGATGCGCTTCTTGTTTATGGTCTCCTTAGTTCAAGGATTGAGGTTTTGTGGAATACGTGCAATGTTTCCCGTGGGGCTTTGCCATGTATAATATAAAATAATAATAATAAACTTTGCAGTTTGACTACAATTTTAATACTTATACACTGGTTAACATTGCTGTATGCTACATTCTTCGAATGCTATGCTAATACAGGATTATTTGGAAGCCTTGGAACCTGTATTGATATCAGTAGCAATGAATTTATACATATACGTAAGATGTATATTAAAACTGTCACTTTTATCAATTTATTGAAGTATTGTTTTTAGTAAATATGTGGTTTATATTATCTGCATGACGTTGTTCTCCGTGACCAAACAAATCGTCGTATTATATGAAAACACGAACTGTGGGAAGTTGTGTAGAGAAAATAAATATGTTTAGCACCATGTTGTACTAGGTTTTGCGTGTAACTTTATTGGTGTCGATTGATCTGTGTTTGCGTGTATGCGTGTGTGCGTGTGTGCGTGTGTGCGTGTGTGCGTGTGTGCGTGCGTGCGTCTGTGCGTGTGTGCGTGTGTGCCTGTGTGCCTGTGTGCGAGTGTGCCTATGTGTGTGTGGGGGGGGGGTGCGTGCGTGTGTGTGTGTGTTGTGTGGTGTGTGCGTGTGCATGTGCGTGTGTGTGTGTGTGTGTGCTTGTGCGTGTGTGAGTGTGTTAGTGTGTGAGTGCTTGTCAGCACCCACTGGTCGATGTCGAAACGTGGATTTATTACTGGAATCATTATCCGATCATCGTACCTAGACTTTAGACTTCGTTATCGGCCCGCACAACCAGTAGACTAGCTCGAGACGCGGTCGAGAAGTGTTCCGATACGTATTGAGAACGTTTTCAGCATTTCGTTGCGATCCTCTCCTGCCAGTCTCATCTCAGTCCCGACGTGATGGGCCCGCACTCCTGGCAAGAGAACAACACGGTGTCTGAAGACAAGACGGACTGTTGCGTGCGCTGATGTGAGCAAAAGTCAAAACCGAAAACAAAATGGCGGAACGTATCGTGAGTAGAAGAAGAAGACGAGCAATTATTCTCCTTCTGCTCTTTTTAGTGGACAGTGCAACGAAGTAACCAAGAAACTATTCTGGGTCCGCCTGCATACCATACAATACAGAATCAATGTTTTATTATTGAATAGGTTGTCTAATTATTTAGTCTAATGTGATACTGAGTATTATCGTTTGACCATCAAATGTTATGTCCGAAATGAATTATGAATATGATTTTTTTCGAGAAAAATCTGAAACGTTTAAATGTCACTATCATTATATCAATGATATGCTGATAAAAAGTCGTCAACATCACATACTTCCAATACTTTAAAAAAAACCATGCATGGTGTTCAATAGTCATATACCCAAACAGAGATGTTTTTCTGCAATCAAGTGTGTTGCATGAATAAAAATGACAAAAAATCACTCCACCAACTACACATCCATTTCAGTGCTACTAGGGCCTACATGCTGGCACTGAACATTCTAATTTGCCTGATTTTTGCACTCGGTTCACATAACAAGTGTTTTCGAGTTTCAGATATCACCACGTTCTGTGTACTGTATTTTCTATAACACAAAAGGAAGGTTAACTGTGTTCTGATCCCAATGACAAATGTTTTCAGACTCATTATAGGTGATAGCTATTTTTTATCCATCCACGTCCAAATGCACGTGTGGAAGGATATAAATGTGTATTATGTGTTACTGTATCTTATGTAAGTTAATAATGCGGTATGTTATGTTAGTGCTTAATCGCCAGGTGGCAGCATCGCTATAGCCACAGGTTGGTAGGTGCTGTCTCCGACTGGTTCTTGTCTTGAGCGATGACTTTGATTGAGACTTGGATTTATAAAAACGTATTGTTGTTATACTCCGTGTGTTCAGAGTCTACTATGGTAATTCGTGGTCTGTATGATCCCATGGGGGTTTGAGGTAATCATGGTGGTAAACTTTAAACATTCCCACATTGGTATCAGAATCTGACATGTCCACGCGCTGAAAACTGCTGAGGTTTGCGCGAAGAGGCAAGTTGGTCGGTCACACGCTGACAACTTCGTCTGGCCAATCTCCATCTTCGGATGCACAATTGGCTGATTCCCGTGCCAAGCCTGACACGGACGAGGCCCATTGGGAGTCCGAGTTAACTGAGACACAGTGATGAGCCTTTCCTGACTTGACTTCGGCCTTCTAATAATAAGTATGCTTAACGATTTTGTAATGCTATAACGACTTTTACATTCACAAATGACATTTGCTCACGGCATGCCGACAGGCGACATGGCGTGGTTGAAATTGACCATTTGTTCGGACTTTAATTTAATAAATTTAGCTTGACAGCACTACATTTCGACTGAAATGTATTGACTGTAACACCAGTCACACATACGTCGTTCAAAATTTACGTTTACACATTTTCAAAAAGAAATCGGGGACAGATTTCGGAATTTTCGCCGAAGGAAAAATGGCCTGATGCACAGCGCGTCACACACCGGGTGTTGTTGATCTATCGATAATGTGGCAAGTGCAGATCCGCGACCACCGGTACGTACGCCACAGACACTGCTAATGCAGCTCGTTGGTACACTGACTTTTTATCATTAAACATAGACTAGTAATAGATGATTAGATTCCCCAACGTAGACATATACAATAGTTTGAGTGACTGTACGACATGATACTCTAATTACTGATTGCACATACAGCAATAGTGTAACTATGCAACATAGTTCATTGAAGACATCCCATGAGGCATGACACTGGCATTCATGAACCAGACGGTGGTGGAGTGCACAGCCTCGACAGGAGGCCTTAGGCGCACAGCCTCGACAGGAGGCCTTAGGCGCACAGGAGGTGACGGAGACGATATAGAAACCCAAGCCAAGTGCCATTACGGATTGCACTCCCTGCACTGGGCACTTTGCCATGTCATGAGCCAATATGGCACCATTTACGCTGCCCTGCCTGGACACCACGCCGGGAGCAGCAAACTGATAGAGGCACTACGCCCTGTTATGATCCGGTTTACAGCATTATTTATGCTGCCTGGGCACCATGCCAGGATCAGCAAAAGAATAAAACTGATAGGGAAAATCAGGTCAGAACACACTACAACCTGGCAGCACTGCGCCGCCATTGTTTATTGGTGCAGGCTTGTAGTGTAAGAACACACGAGAGCCTCCGCCGTGTGTGCCACCCACCGCTGACCGCGAGTGAAAGCGACAGTCCGATATGTCAAAGTGGACGTGAAATATACAGTGACCCCAGCAACTATAGTCACTGAGTCTAAGCACTGGTATACCAGAGTCCAGAGGTGAGACCTGGATATGTCATCCAGGCATGCCAGGTGTTCACCCTCGGACAGTGTTGCTAATTACCAATGCCTATACACACGAGAAGCTGCCTTACAACCAGCAAATGATGAACAGTAAGCTGCAAGTGTTTGACAATTCAACAAGTGTATGGCAACTGTGATTACTCTGGCCACTGTGTTGGCAAACAAATAAATCATTGTAGGCCTGCCGAACACAAGTCTTGTATGTCACGCAGCTGACGTTGCCAGACAACGAATAATGAGCGATTAGCAGCAAGTCTACGGATCCTAATGGCAAATGTCTCCAAACTCAGTATAGGTGATGGCTATTTGTTAACCATCCACGTCCAAATGCACGTGTGGAAGGACATCAATGTGTATTATGTGTTGCTGTATCTTATGTGTAGTTATTGTTATGTTATGTTGTGTTAATGTTTAATCGCCAGGTGGCAGCACTGCTGTAGCGACAGGTTGGTAGTTGCTGCGACCGACTGGTTCTGTTGGTGGAGGCTAGGTTACCGGCTTGGCGGACCTCATTAATATGCATGGTATAATGACGCATAGATTCGCAGAAGCGGTTATGTTTTCGTAGGGAGATGTGTAGATGGGCTTTTCACTACCGAACTCCAATATTACAAAATTACAACTCGCAGGAGTAGCTGTTGTATTTCACCAGGCCGTAGCCGGGGGGGGGGGGGGGGGGGGGGGGGGGGGGGTTCACGTGAACCCCCCTTTTTGTGAACCCCCTTCTCCAAAATGTGAACCCCCTTCAAAATTGCATCTTTAAAAATGTTAACCACTAATTGTATTCCATATTTCTCAAAAGCATTAACCCCCTCCTAAATGCTGCTGGATAATTTTCAAGCATTACAAGGAACGTCAAGGAAGCCTGATTTGTGCAGATGTTAATTAATTAAAGGGAGAACCGTTATCTATTAAGTGATCATCACTGAATATATGGGAACCTGGCTGAGGGGTCTGTCTACAATGCCATGTGCGAAAAGGGCAGTCACTAGAGGAATGTGTGTCAAAGGACCATTGCATCCAATTAGCCTTGCAGAAGAGCTTCACACTTTCCCAAGGTATCCTGTTATGTAAGCGCATGGGGTAACAAATACACAAGAAGCCAGGTTTATACCAAACGTAAAATTATGAGTCCTAATTGTAGTCACTCAGAGGTGACAGATGCAGACAATATACTGGTGAATGAACGGGTTGACGATGATTTAATAATTATGAGCACATCAATTAAACCATAAAAAATTATTCATGATTTCCCATCAGAACTCTGTTAAAAGTAAACATGAGGTGCGGTTTTGTATATTTAGTATGATGTTTAAGGTAACTACCGACTATTAAAGAGGCTATTCTAAACCGTCATCAACTTAAGATGTGTTGTGTGAAGTCCATCTTACAAACTACAAACCCTGTAGACAAATTCATCTGGCTTAACACAAATCATAATTTTCATATATTGCGCTGGAACGCGAATTTCGATGAATAATTGTATTTTTATCTTCACCTATTTTAAAATGCGCGTGCTGATAGGAAATCGTGTAATTGTGTGGCTGTATGGTTGCCGAAATACTGTGGTTGCTAGTTGCATGTTTGTAGATCTCAGAAAGGGGAGCCTTACCGCTGATGAGTTGGCAAGAATGTGTGAAGGGCTTTTATTATCAATTAGTATGTCCATTTCGTGTTCCATATAGTTGTAAAATACACTTTATGTCAGGAGGAGTGGAGTCAGTGTGGTATAGAGGATATGGTACTTGATTGTTTGACACCAAGAATTTTATTCAAATTCTACAACAGGACGGTTTATTAACCATATACTATCACTGCGTGTTGGCTTTTGTGAATACAATTGAGTGTAAATTAGGCTTAATCATGAATCAGACAACAAAATGGGACAAATTAAATCTCCACAGATGATATATGAGTTCCACTTTGTATGAAAACGCCCCCCAAAACGACCTCGTTATGGGCCTGCTGGGGATGCTAATGTGGTGTTTGTATATAAGATGATGAAAGAATGGTCCACCAATCTCACACCCACATCATTGTTTTTCCAGTTAGAAATGTAACCTTCTGCATTATGAACCCCCACGTAAAGGTGTGGGCCCTCTGCATTGTAAAAAAATATAACCCCACATGAACTTGTGGCGCTCCCTGGAGTCTGAATTGGTAAAATGTGAGCCACCCATTGTGAAAAGCTGGCTACGTGCCTGTTCACGTTATTGAATCGTTCATGAAATCGTTCACTGGTACTGATGAAATCATCTTGACAAGACAGTGAAAGACGAAAGTTCACATTTGGATGTGATAATAAGAATTGCAATGGACACAAATGACCTATGGTGAAGACAGTTGAGTGCTAAAGGTGAAGGCTGTCTCACCACAAGGTCCTCAGCTGCGTCATGCCAGCTAGTCTTGCACCCAGCGCCTCGATCGTCTCCAACTCTCAGGTCCGTCTTTCCCAGACTGCAACAACAGTGACTTCAGAAAATACCCACAATATTACAGCTTGTTCACCACAAACGCAACTTCCACTAAGAAAAAATAATGTATGTTCATTCATGTCCGTGAACCATTGGTCGGTGACCTACTAATTGGCGATATATTTTATAAAATACAAAAATAGATCTTTTGAGTTATTTACTTATGTGTTTATATACCATGTGCTTTTCCAGAAGGCCTCTCGTCTAACACATATCACTGAGTCGTGATCTCCATAACGGTGTCATTAATGTCCTCGGTTTATTTTATTCAAAGGTAGGTGTAAGCCACTAACTATAAATAACGGAATAAATGTTTTTAAACACATCGCTAATCGGTAGACCAGATCGAGACTACGGGTCCAAGGAAGTGTACGACATGGAAAGACGTGAGTGCGTGTTTTGAGTGTATTTCGGATGAGATGCACTTACATTGGCCCAAGTGAGCGTATTAATATGGCAATGTGATGTCACAAAAAGTATGATATTGTTCACAAAAGTGAAGCATTTTATTTCATGAAGAATTATCTATCGAAGGCTTATAAATTAATTTCTTAAAATAGCAATCAACAGTGACTTTTGCATGGTTTCATTACCCCTTTGTACAACTAAATGATTTGCTTGTTTGAATGGACCTCAACTCTTCTAGCTGATGAAGTCTATTTGGGGTAAGACCACATCAAGGATTCGCCCGCCATTACCCAGTGAAAGAGTGCCCTTGAAAATACCGTTTTGGTGTGACGTGTAATTTTTTTTCGAGCACTTTGACACGGGACATGTTAATCCAGTGAATACTGAATGCACTACTGCATTAGATCTTTCACGAAGTAACAATAAATATATGATAGTCGCTCGCGTATTCGCACGGGGACTATTTTGCAAAACGCACCAACATTTCAAAATCCGTCGCCAGATTGGGGCAAAATTGAGGGTGGATTTTTCTGAAAAAGGAGGTATGAGAATTTCACGAATTTTCCACTACACTTTTGTCAATGGAGGTTAAATATGGTGTGAAATTTTAAAGAAAATGTTAGGACAAATTTTGCAGGAAATTAAAGAAACGTTATAATGGCCGCTTATATAACATCTAAATGTGGTCTTACCCCAACTTGGGCAAACAGCCACTATTACGAAAAGCCTTTGATGTTTCCAAGAATGTGTGTGACCAAACAAACTGTATTAGTGTTTTAGTCAAACGATACATCAGCTTGCTTTATTCCATGCTTCTCGAACACCTCCTTCCACTCCTCCGGTAAATTCTTAATGAGGGTGTCATTCGTGTTTGCTGTGTAATATATGCCTACATAAGCCCTACTATGACCTTGCAGATCGTTTAATGGTAAGTTTTTATACAGCGAGATATATCCAGTGGTTAGAACTGTACTCAAACCTCGATACACTTCACCGCGTTCACTCCCTCACCGACTTGTTCAATCGAACACCTTCTCAATTATACCTGCCAATTGTTTTTTTTTTAATCAGGGTGATTCATCAGCGGTTCCGCACGATGCCCGTGTCACGCTGCCTTGGATCTTGATATCGAAGGACGGTGGGGGGAGTGTTGTTGGAGATTTTTCGCCGGAACTTCACCGGTTCGCTGTCTCGAAGACGGTTCAGCACGTCACAGCACGTTTTCGATCCGTGCGTGGTGTCGCGCATCTCGAAGACGGGGGAGGGGCTGTTGGAGATTTTCAGAGAAAATCCGGGAAATTTACCTGCATCCTGTGAGACCAGGAGATACATCCAAAATCCGGGAGACTCCCGGATTTCAACAGAGAGTTGGCAGGTATACCTTCTCGATCTGAACCGCATTCAACCACGCTGCGAAGACTTTCGAGACGATTCGTAGGCATTACACAAATATCTACCTTTGTCTATAATCAGGTACTCGTTCATAAGCTGGTAGAACTGGAACACAATTATAGAGTGAACGAACGATGGTTCGAACCGGTAACAAAAGGATTCGAACCCGGAATCTCTCGACTGAGAGCTTGATATTCTTATAGCTATCGCATCCCAATTATAGTCGTCTACATGCAGCTTCCTGGGAACCTTTTTATTGGTATTTTAATATCTTCCAGCTGTCGGATCTTGACACCGGAAGACGGGGGGAGCGGGGGCGTGGGTGCCGTTGCAGATTTTTCGCCGGAGCTTCACCACCACTCCGCTGTCGCGCTGTCGGATTGGGAGACGGGGATCTACTGGATATTTTTCACGGCGAGGTTAATAATTTCATGACGTCTAGGGGGCGCACATAAAGGGGGCACATTCAAAAGGTCTAGGGGGGCACGCCACTCTTGCCCAGGCAAATTAAGCGCGGCTTAATGCCAACGGTCTGTAGGGGGCACGTGCCCCAGGCCCCCTAGACCCGCATATGCCCCGGCCCTGCCTCACTCCCTTTAGCTCCCTCGATTTCAGTTTGGACACTTGTTTCAACGTTCCGGACACAGCCTTGAGCGAATCGTTGTCGCGCTTACATTTATCCGGGCGTTAAATAATATCCGGGTGACGTTTCTGCGCGTGCGCGTATCTATGGAAATGTATTTAGCACCAGCTATGACCGTCGCGTTTTCATTTATCCTGGCGTTATGTATGTTTATATGTATATATATATATATACATATATATGTATATATAGGGCCTATATATATATATACATAAATTATACAATATTTGCTTCACACAGACATAAACAATTTCTGTCGTAAACCAGTTTCCTCTCCACGCACACGTCACGTGACTTACTCTTATACTTGGTCACACATCTGAAACAGCAAATTATAATTATGTACTCTAACTATAACGCTCGTATTACGACAACAAACGAAACATATTTAACTACTGGATATTATTTATCACTACGTGATCTACTGGTGCCAAATATTATGCCTTACATTTCCACATAAACATCACCCGGATAACTTTTAACGCCCGGATAAATGTAAGCGCGACAGTTGTATTGTCAGTGTGTCACTCAGCTCGCGCGTGCGTTGCCACCCGGTCCGCTATCTGCAAGGATATCCATTGCACACGGAGCGTACGTCGTAGAGTTATGCCACGAGCTATGCACACACAAACCGACGTCCTTGGCACATTAGTTTGGCCTCTGTAGTAGGCCTTGGCCTCCTGTGCCATTATGTGTTGTTGTATACTCTTGAGAGTCTATTTAAATCAGATTAAATCTTGAGAGTCTCTCTAAATAAGATTAAATCGTGGTAGGCCTAAAGTTGCTTCATATTGTCGATATATATACATATATATATATATATATAATTTCTTCTGTTGGCGCGGTGTTCTCGGTGGTTGGGCTATGAGAGTTTCTCTGATAGCCCAACCATCGCGAACATCGCGCGCCAACAGAAGAAATTATAATATCACGTAGACCTACCATGTACCTATTTTGCGTTTCGATTGTTCCTAGAAAGTAGTAACTAGACCTGGGGCCGAGTACATTTTCATGAGTACGAGTACGAGTATTTTGACGATGGATGAGTACGAGTACATTGCTAAACCTGAGTACGAGTACAATCTCACGAGTACGAATAAAAGTATGAGTACATTAAAAAAAATGAAAATATTAAATAATAACGTATTTTATTAATTAATATAATTTATATAACTCAGCACAAGTGAATATACAATGGCAGTTGATCAATATTTTTATGAGGAAAACTATGACAAACTCTTTATTTCGTTGGCATTCATTTCAGTGGCATCCTATGATCTTATCTATTTGCCAATGCACCGAATGAACATGAGTTGTTCAAGGCTGAGTCTTAATTAGCCTGCACCGTTCAGGGCGGAATTCTTAGAAGTTTGCAATTTATATTTTCTGATCGTAGATCTGGTTTTAGAGAGGGTTAGCACATGTCCATATAACAGGCTCAAAATCCCATTTGGACTTTTTAGCCAGGCTGCAGGTACCGGATTATACTAGTATAGGAGGCAGTCTGACTTGGGCCACCTTATACTTCTACAGAGGAAGACTGGCAGTTCTTGTTCTTAGCAGTTAGCAGCGTCAGCCAGTGCCCAGTGGCATGGTCTCCAGACTACATCAAAGGCATTTCCTGTTTAAATGGTGGGTTAACTGCTAATTGATTTTTTAATGGACATCCCGGTGGCTTAATTGAACAAACAGGTTTATGGCCTGAACTAATAGCCTACGATTAGTGTGCCCTTAACAGGGTGTTTCTGACTGGAAAAAGATGCTGCCTGTTGCCAAGTTTGGATATCATAGTCATGGTTATCAGAGAATGAGGTTGTACTATGTGTATGGATGGTAAGGTGGTATTCTATCAGAAATAACAAAATGTTTAAAAATAGTTTAACATTTAATTATTTCGGGAAAGTTTCATTTTATAACTACAAATAAATTTATTTTCCCCAGTACATATTGAGAAAGTACTCAGATGTACTCGTAATGTAAGCATAAAAATCTGAGTACAATGAGTACGAGTACATGACCCATAAGTTTTACGAGTACGGGTACTTCAAAAATGTACTCGAGTACACGAGTACCGAGTACTTCCGCCCCAGGTCTGGTAGGAACAGCCAGCTAACGTAGATCTGCGGGACCTAGGTGGGCCCTAGATGTGGTACTATGCATGTATGGGACGCGTAGCGTAGCGTAGTGTTTAGAACATCGAACTTTCAATCGAGAAATTCTAGGTTCGAATCCTCATGTTACCGTCTATGACCTTGGGTAAGTTCATTCACTCCACGTACGTTGCTCCATTTCAGACAGATGTATGAGTGAGTAGGCACTGCCTGACAGTGGTGAATATTTGTGTAATACTCTTCGCGTAATGATACATCAATTAATTATACGGCACTGTCAGTAGCATTAAAATTAGCGCCACCGATCGACGTCCGGTGTGGTTAAATCAGTATGGCACTGACGGAGTTATTACGCAGAGAACCATCTAGTGAGGTATTAATTACGTGTGTTCGTAGTGCTGACGTACGTTATGCTGTTTGCCAGGCTGCGCACTGCCCGCATGTGATTCCGTGACGAGTGCATCATTATCAGTACTAAGTGCAAAACGCCTAGCCGTACGTGCCACTGACGCACCTTGCCGCACGTGCCACTGGAGCGCCTAACCGGGCGTGCCACAGGCGCACCTAGCCGTATGTGCCACTGGCGCACCTAGGCGAGCGTATAATGACGCACCCTAGTCTTCTCGGTCGCATAGCCCGCACGTTTGTTCTGTGGGCGTTCCCATTTGGCCATTCGATATAATAACGAACATGTGTGTGTGTGTGTGTGCGCGCGCGCGTGCGTGTGTACATGTACGTGCACAGCCAAATGTAGGTCCAGCTACTTCTGTAGGTCTTGGTGGGCCTCGACGGGATGCAGTTGAATGTCTGACAAGGGTGCAGTTTAAAGTTTTCCAAATAATATGACAATATGCAGCTACAGAAACGCCTTTTCCCTTTTCTAAACCCGGAGCAGGGGCGGATCCAGAAATCGAGTCTATAGGGGGTACAAAAACCTCCACTGGCGGCCGACGAAATCGTGTAGTAGAAATGTTTTTGGTACTCGCCGCCGTAACTTCAGCCGCTCCGCTGTCTCGACTGGACTGGTGATATCGGAAGACGGGGGGATGGGGGGTGCTGTTGACATTTTTTCGCAGCAGCTTCAGTTGATTATAACCTGAACGGGGGCACGGTCATGTGGATCCATTATAAAAAGGTCTGCGGGCACGCCTACACGTGCCCCCACCCCCACCGGATCCGCTTTTGCGGAGGACGGGTATGTGTGTATCGCGTATCTGTCTAGCAGATTATATAGGAAACTTTGTAAAACCTCAAAGACAAATGGTCATGGCACAGTGACAACGCCCCTGGAATGGCCTCAATGAACAAATATAGCTAATAACAGGGCCGTTGGCTTGGAGGGCGTATGCACCTCCCCTGTCCACTGAGGCAAGAGTTCCGCTTTGTGAGAAGTAGTTATGTAAGGAGGGAACTGTAGCTGTGCTTGATTTTAACCCTTTAGTGCCCTTTGTCTTCGAAAGTGTACCCATATAATAAAATACAAATATTATTGAAAAATAATTATTCTGAAGAGAAATGGTTGAAAAGTTCCATATATGCCCAATTTGATCACCAGATTAGACTGCAGCATCCAGTCGAATAACTCAAAGGTAAGATTTAAGATATTTTGTCATAAAAATAATAATTTTTTAGAATGTAGCATGGTGAAATAGACAATATACGTGTATTAGAGAACACATGGAAGCCTAAATGACTGCTTATAAAAAGGTCATTGAACTGTGGCATCCCTGTAGATTTCGTGTATTCTTTTGAATACATTGGGTATTTGTGGAAACGGAATTAGCAGTTTAGGCAATTATATATTAATATACATGTTTGTGCATATCTACCAAATCACTATAGGTTACGACGACATAACACAAGTCGGGAGGCAGTCATTCCTGATGCTGAGAGTGAAATAAACTAGGAAAATTCAGATATTGATGAGGAATATGTTGTAAGTGAAACTGAAAGTGATTCTGGTGTCGGACAAAGCAGTGACTCGACCGGTGGTGATGTTCCACTCCAAGACCTAGCTGAAGCTGAAATAAGGTGGACAAGTGAAAGTGGACAATACCAGATGAATAAATATTTCTGAAGTGACGCTCAAACTAAAAGAATATGTCGCAGACGGAATCATATTTGCAAGAAGCACATACAAATTGTTCCACTTCACGTTTGATGATGACATTCTTTGTCAAAATAGTGTTCCAAACACACCTGTATAACAACTGACATTCTCACGATCAACGGAAGAGAGCTGTAGCAGCAGTATCAAGGAAATAAATAATCGAGTTATTTTGAATTATATTGTACATTGATATTTGGTAAATGGGCTGAATATTATTAGTTTCTGTGTTAGCTAATAAACTCTTTAGAATTTTAAAGTAACTAGGCCTAGCTGTGACTTTTCTATTTGGTGAGGTTCTTGAGAAAAAATCTCCAACACGACCCCCTCGACCGCAAAAAATACCCTCTTGAGACTCTGCGGCTCAAATATGATGGATGTTTGTTGGAAACGGACATCAACAAAAAACAACGACGTTTAGGTGCAGATCCAAGGCCAAGACCAGGGGGTTGGGGCGTGCCCATCCCCCTTTTTGTTTGAACCTGAAGGCTGAAAGAATAATTTTGCGGATCACGGGGAGCGCGCGCCCCATTTTTACTGGCAAAGGGTGCAAAATACAAGATATTTATTCACAGACTACATTCAGTTAAAACTGTTTTGGTAGTGGTGACATGCATACATTATGATAAAAACATAATACATACTTAACAAATGTAAACAATATAATAAATTATGTATATAAAAATTAGTGAGCAGGTATACTGGATGGAAATATAATACTGAAGAATAATGGTGGAGTTGTGGTATCAGCACCCGAGGGGGGGGGGGGCATTTTGTTGATGCAGTTGGGAGATTTTGGCAAACTCGACTGCGGTAGCGTTAAAACTCAAATATTTGCTAGCGTAACAATTAACACCGTTATATAGCGCTAGAAGATGTACTACGCCTAGCTACCGTACGACTAATACACGTGTACGGTCTACGTATGCCTACGTTGTAACGTCGTAGGGTACGGCCAAGCCCGGCTTAGCCTGCAGCCGTTCCGCACCTTCAAACACAGTTTAATTATACACCATTGTTATTGACATTTTGAATAGCCCACGCGGTGTTGTGCATTATGGCACTAGCATTAGCACAGAAAGAATAAAATTACTCATTCCGACAAAGTCGCGTTTCATAAAATGCGCCCGACTCCGAACGTCTGACTAGGCGACCTTGACCTTAGTCACCTCGGTATTGTTGCAATGTTTCCGGAAGCGTCAACGATCAGCGATGGACGGAAAACACTAAACCCATAATATCGCCACCTCCACGCTCCGGTAATAAATGCCACGTTTGGCACTGTGTGGGCCACAATCCATCTTATTAAACAAACATGACGATGAAGTTCGACAGATCACCCAGTTTTGCCCACGATCGTATTCACACGATTGCTTGCAAGCAGTGCGTTTGCGTGTCGAGTGCAGACGTATGTGCTGAGTGCAAAATGTGGCGATTTTTATAGCGAACGCGGTCAACACGGACAGTGCACCAGGAAATTGTCTGTCGGACGACACGTAAGTATGTTTTCGTTTGTCATTGTGCCAGTTTCCCTATGTACGCCTTACGTTCTCGTATAAGATGCGAAGCTAATATTATAGGCGAACAAATTTGCGGTGTCGACTGTATTGGCTGCTACGCTGCCACTGTATAACAGTGTATTGAATTTTCACTGGTAACTGGTAACTCGACGATCAGTGTTACTACTGTTAGTACTGTTACGGGCGACGGTATGCTTGAAATGCCCTTCAGTTCAGGCTCCACTTATCAATCGTCCGTATGATTTGATTTGCCTTCTGTAACCATGGTTTAACTAGGCTTAAATTCATATATATATATATATATAATTTAAGTTGAGATTTAATCAATCATAAAACATAATAATTTGTAATCCTACTCATTGAAACTATTTATAAATGTAAAAATTCATGAATATGTTGTTTTAAATATAACTTGTAATAGGCCTATATAACATGTTATTAATTTAAACAGTATACTAGTATTATGCCTACACAATTAATTTTAAATGGTATGCAGTAAGCTAGTAACTAAGCGTTATGCCTTTTGATAGTTATGGTTATACAAGAGCAATACAGCTTACAGGGCCGTCCGACGATCACCCCACATAAATAATATAAATTTGCGGTTTTCATAAATATCTGAAGTACCTTTTGCAAAATAGATCCATATTGCAAGTTCCTACCACATATTTATTCTACGTTATGCAAACAAATTGTTAGACAAGCTGATTTTAATGCAATTTTCGTACAAAATATCACCAACCCGCAACTAAATATTCACGGCATTAACTATCCAATCAGTTATTAACCAATGAGTTATAGCTATTAACATGATGTTTTGCTTGTAAGTCACGCTCAGTGTCGTAAATCATAATCAGACAGCGCCCATAGCTAGCAGCAAGATCTTAATCTTGATTGTTATTATTATTATTCCCAACACGGATAACATGCAGATCTTGCGAGATTCTGTCTTTTGGGGAGAGATAATCAATGGTGAATGACAATGCTTTCTTAATTTCTAATGATTATGTTAATGCTAACAGTATGAATTTGTGTAAACATAAGATTGACAGAAGAGTGAGGCTAAATAAATGAACAATTGTTGGATTATAAGTATTGATTATATATAAATGATAAGCCAATTAGCTTCCTAATTATTGACTTGCCATCTTGAGCGTATTCATTTATTGTTTTGGATGACAATCTAATCTTGTTTAAGTCTAGTTTAAAAAAAATCCTATCAATGTTAGTACAGTCCCTGGTGGACTAAATAGTAAATATTCTTTCTATTCCAGTCTACAATGTCTTGTAAATAATGCACAGTTCTAGCCATCACTGGCATTATGTATGTCATATTGTCAGAAATGTTTAACTTGACAGGTGAAGTCCTTTTAATTTAGAGGATTGCTAAAACTGTAATACTAATAGCCCTTAAAAATGTGTCCAACCACATCATATTTGTTTTAGAAGTGTATGTCAGTGAGTTAAAATAGCATCTGACCTATGCATTATAAACCCAATATATAACCTGCATGACAACATCCCACCCACAATTTGCAGTGGTGTTGGCCCTGCAAAGTCGACTCAACTGTCAATTAAAGACAAGCAACGACTTGACAGATCTGTAGAAGACTGTAGACAGTAGTGTACTATTGTATGGATAAAACAGTGGCGCCTCACAGTGGACCTGGTCCTGGCAGCAATCCACCATGTGGCACCACTGTTTTATGAATGTATAATATATATTATAAATATATGCAGTGGCATATTAGGAAGTAGTGATTAGTCAGGCTGCTCAGGTTAACCTACCACAACATCTGGGCGGTAAGTGAGAATGTCAAAGGGAGTGGCAGTTGACAACACTTGTGCAATACCGGACTGATGTATTGTTAGTTTGTTTTGTTCAAAAAAGTTACTTTTGTGATACAGTGCGACTATTTTAAACTGTTGACTTATATATATGGTTGTGAATCACCAACAATCTGGCAAAAATTGCAAAAACTTGAAACTTTGTGAAGACAGGAATGGCCGTAGAGCAAACTATCCAATTATTATGGTAGATTCATTGGTAGTGTATAATATATGTTTAGAACTCAGAAGAACTCACAGCTACCAGTGTTTTCTACTAAATTCTTCCCTCTGCATGTTTTAGCTGCCCGCCATAACTTCCCAACATCTACAACTAACTACAACACTGTGATGTTGCAATCTGTAACACGCTGACGTTATATGATATAAAGTTCAAGTACAAGGATGAAATTATCCATTACTGATTTCACAGTATCGATAGATTACACTAATTTCCTAAATAATCACACTTGCAGTCGTACTTGAGCATACATTTAATAGTAAGATGAATAAATTTTGTATTTGAATACATTTCTGGTGCAGTCACCTCTGTCTGATCATTTCTGATATGGAATAAGGTTTGTTACATCATGGACGGTCACAATGACCTGGGACGTGGTGCCCACTGTATTTTAGCTGAGCATAGCCTTGACAACCCATGTTATCTACTATATTAAAAAACAGGATGTGGGTCTGTTTATTTATGCATTTGGCATTCGTTCTTCGGTTTTGCATGTATGGGGCTGACATTTTGTAGGCATGGTAACGAGCCCTTTCTAGTGGTTTGTAGATTTATGCTTTTACAAAGGTAGGAGTCTTGGAGGCTCAATATTTCAAAAGGAGGAGTGGAGTTGCAATGGTGGTGGAATTTAATGTTTTTTATCATATCTAGGTAATAACACCATCTACAGAAATATTGAGCACTGGAGTGGATGTATACAGACATTTAAAATAATGTTGTTTATTGTAGAATATTTTGGATTTTAATCTTGGTGGGTTCAGCATAATTACATAATTAAAATTGGTAATGCCATCTATAAATATGTTGTTGGAAGTATGCATCTGTACTAGTACTACTAGGCCCTTTAGATCAAGTAGTTTTAACAAGGTTGTTTTAATAAGTAGGCCAAGTGACTGAAGTTAGGTTCTGTTTTACATGCACTAATATTTTGGGTCGATGTTCAGTGTTCAAAATCAAAATTATGCCAGCAAAACGTTTGTGTACACAATAAGGTCAAATTTCAGTATACTATACTGTATAACATAATCAATTAGATCTAGAGGCTGTTTTAAACAGAAAATATTAATAGGTGTTTTTCAGGACATGCACCACCAGAGTAACTCTGCTAGTATTTAAGTTCCTATGATACGGTTACTGCAAGTGCAGTACTAATTCTTTTTGAGAACGCTTTTAGCAATATAAAATACATTCAATGTATTACAGTTGAATGCCATGATTGATAGAGCCGATATCTGTTCATCATTAAATGTGATAATTCACTGATCTCGCAATTGGTTCTTATAATCTGGTCGCGCCATTTTGTTACACTAGCGGGGGAATGTCTCCCAGGAGGCAATTTTTCTCGAAACAATCACTTTATACAAAACAACTTGCGCAAACATTTGACATAGATTACATAACTTGGAAAAATTGTAGCGAACACGCGAAATGTTGCAAACATTGTATATTTATAATACGTACAGTCCCCAACTGATGTTATCTTTGATTTCTCTCTCACTAAAAAACGAATTATCACTTCCTGGTGGAAATTATTAACTTTTCTAAAATATAACTATTTACACACATATATTATATATATATATATATTTACATACACATATATATTTGTATATATACACTCAGTGTTTCTCCTGGGTGAAATGATGGGCGAGGTGGTAGGGGTGGTGCACGCGAGCGCCGCAGGCGCGAAGCATTGCTAGGGGGGTCCGGGGGCATGCTCCCCCGGAGATTGTTTTAAAACTAGCTTTAAAATGGTGCATTCTCAGGTATGTTTTAACATTTACACTTGAATATACAGGGGAAGATATAAAACAAGACACTACTCGTAAATGTAGTAATCATGATTGATAAAAGTCAGTAATCATGATTGTTTCATCATGTTGAGGTGTGGTTTCCATTTTACCTCTGCTACTCAGCAGAGGTGTGGTTTCCACTTGTCCACTGGTTCTTGGTTATGGTTATGGTTATGGTTTCTTGCACTAACCCTAGGCCTTGTTACCTCGCTGACAGAGTCAATAAAAAAATCGCTATTTGAGCTTCAACAGGGTCCGGATTCGATAAAAAATACCGACCAGTGAATAGGATTAGGAAGCACGGTTTTTTTGCTTCAAAAGAGTCCGCATTCGACACAAGTGTCGACAAGTGACGTAGTGCCATTAGCCTGCACGGTTTTCACTCCCACCACCGTCATAAACCAAAACGCAAGTTACCGTTTGGGCGCCATTTTACATGAATGTCTAGATTTCTAGTATGTCGAAACTCTGCAAGGTGTCACTATTGGAGACACCGGGATCCCACAATATTCAGTGATTGGACAACTGACAAGTGCTATCTTTCACGTTGTCCAATGACGGCTAAACGATGTTGCTACAAATCTGCGATTTTGCAGGAATATAAGTGACTTTGTGGTGTCATTATGTGCCGCTCGCCGATGCTGAATTTACCGTGAAAGAACGAAAAAAGGGCGTATGAAGTAGTTACGAGGCGGCAATTTCGGCAAATTTTGGGCGAGGCGGCATAGAAAAACGACGAGGCGGCCCGCCTCGCTTGTTATATACCAGGGGAAACACTGTACACTGTATATTATCTAATTTGCAAACAAATATCGCATTAATTACTTTTCTATTTTTTACTTGGAATATTCATGAGCAAAATGTTGTCATAGGCACATTAAATAACACTAACATGTATATATATATCTGGGTTAGCGCTAGACCTACATTCTCTTGGGCAAATTTGGCTAAAAGGAGTCATTTTGTTTTAGCCAAATAAAATATTCTTTAGCCAATTTTTTAAAATATGAATTGTGATCTATCCCACGGCTGAAATTACTGATAAAGTTGCGCCACCTACCGGTGGAACTAACGTGTACACGTAAAGCGAGTGAATTTCTTGTATATTTTGATCGATAAGACAGTCAATTTATTTGTTTAATTACGTGATGAGTGTACATGTGTAGAATAGGTATAGTAGATATATGATGTGAAGTTTGGTGACCGTTTTCATGGCTTTTTGGAGGTGCGGGTCTAAACTGCAAAACTTAAACTTTAAAGTTTAAAGTACAGCATGTTTCTGATTTTCTTCCGACCGTACATGTATTTCGACTCCGGCCAGCTTGACTGTGACATGTCACATGACAGATTCGTGCTATATGGTTTAAGGGATATCCATGTTATCTTTTAACAATAATTTGCCTGTCATTTAAGGGTTTTCTTTAAATTAAATACAAACTTACAATCGTTGTGTCTTGTGCAGACGCTATGCTAGCCTTAGGAAGTTTGGTTGTGCGCGGCCAAATTTGTGATAAGGATTCTCATTGGCTAGAACCCCTCGGCTATTGACCAATAACAGTTCAGTTAACATAAATTGTCATAAAAGCGTCCTTCACAACTGAACGATCAGGCGAATGCAAGAAATTTAAGAACAATTTGAAATCAGTGACATTTAATCAAATAAAGATATAAAACCATCATTTTGCATCAGTAGTTCATGTTTTCGCAAATTTGGCGATGACGTGCATTTTTCTTTTCGCCAAACCATACAAAAATTAGTGCATGGCGAAGCCCTAACGCGAACGCTGTATATATATATGTCAATTGTGTGGGTTGAGATGACCAGAGTCTTACAATCTTGGTGTGATCGAGGTCATTCTGACCTCTGCCATCAGTTGGGTTCCATGAGCTTTGTTGGGTTCGACTATATGTACACTGTATATGAAAGATAACTGAAAAGTCAAAGTGCATGAAATTCTTAATCTTAATCTACCCCCTGGCCCAGACCTGTTCTGGTCGCTTGGGGGCGTGGCATAATGTTTACTTTCAAAATTTATCCTTCGTTTAATGTTCAATTATATCATACTAATTATTTTAAATAGATTACTTTAAATGTTATGTAACTTGTAAAGTGCTACAGAATCAAGAATTGAACCATAAGCTAAGTATATTTAAATTATAAGCATATTTTAACAAGTTTTGGTCCTGTCATATTCAACTTAATAAAACCGACGTTAAAGCCGTTATGATTATCGCTCACTTTCGCCGGTCGGCAATGTTCAGTTTTTTGTTTGTTTAAATGTTGTCGTTTGTACCAATTATACTGTTAAATGATGAAGTTACAAAACATGCTGCCTGTGGGGTTTTTTAATTGACCTTTTAGATTACTATTGGCATTTTATATTATTATAATAAATACGGTATTTAAAAGGAATCATGGTGCAGTTAATTGCCATTGAGACTTTTGAGTGATTGATACTACAGTCAGTTTCTGCCTATCTAAGACTAAGGCTACGGCTGACTGAGTGAATTATAATAAATATAAATAGTTCTTCCTCCCTATAAATAGTTCTTCCTCCCTTAATAGGCCTGTAAGTCTCAATTTAGTTACCGGAGTTGGCCCCGGTTCAACATTTTCTAATTAAATAAAGTAGGCTTTATTATTAAAATTGAGACTCTACTGATCTTGTAAATATAATTTAGTTTTTACTTACGGCAGTTACGCCGTAGGCTTAGCCTTAGCTCTGGGTTTAACATTCTTTACTATTTATTATCTATATGATATAAAATGATATGGTTTTGGTATATTATTTTCTACTAAATATGATACTAATCTAACATAATTATGTCACCATTATTCCTATTGGGTGTTTTCTGCTTGTCTTGCTCTGTTGCTGTAAGGGATATCGATTTTGTTTTATGCAAACCATTGAGATATAATCATTTTAATGTGCTTTTTCCTAATCACACTAAAATTCATCATTCTATTTCAATGTTGCATAGTCTGCCATGTCTTCATGTTTGTTATAATAGAAAGTTACTGCCAATCCCCCGCTCTACGCCAACATTGAAATTAGCAATAATTTTATTACTAGCAGGAGATGTAAGTCTCAATCCTGGGCCATCTGTTAGACGAAACATTCGGGTGGCCACTACAAACGTTCGATCTGTACGAGATAAGACAGCCTCACTTTGTGATTTATGAATTTCAAAGAAAATAAACATTCTAGCTGTAACTGAGACCTGGCTCAGACCACATGATACACATGCATGCATTGCTGACGTTTCCCCTTCTGGTTACACCTTTCATAGGCCGTGGAGGTGGTGTTGGCTTTTTTATATCACAGCAGTTCAAAGTTAAATTACATTCTAACCCTGAATACTCTAGTTTTGAGTCCATCTGTGCTGAAATTTCATATTCTTCTTTCTGCGCACACTTTGTTTGTATCTATCGTCCTCCAGGACATCCGGCCAATTTCTTTGAAGACTCAGGATATGTTGGAAAATCTGGCAGTTATTCATTCAGAATTTTACATTCTTGGTGATTTTAATCTACATTTGGATATACCTTCTTCAATTACAACTACGTTTGATGATATTCTGGCATCATTTGATTTGAAACAACATGTTACCTTTTCGACACATATACATGGCCATTGGCTTGACCTCTTGATAACCCGTTCAACTTGTAATAATATCCAAGCACGTACTGTTTCAGATGGGTTATCAGACCACCATACTGTCATTGCCAATATTAATGGTTCTATAGCCCCTTTACAATCGAAACACAATGTGTCTTACAGAGCCATTCATAGGATTGACATTACAGCTTTAATGGCTGATATCCTTATATCTGACCTTATCACAGATCCAAAAAAACATCTATCTGACTTATATAAACAGTACTGTCAAGTACTCAATGCACTACTTGACAAACATGCACCTATAAAATCCAAATGGGTGTCAGAAAGGCCACCGGCTCCATGGATGACTTCCGAAATTATACTATCTAAAAGGCGTCGTCGTTATTTAGAGCGTGTATGGTGCAAATCACGCTTGCCATTAGATAGATCGCGCTATTCTAAGCAATGTCACCTCTGTAACAGACAAATGGCTAAAGCTAAATCAGATTATTTTACAGATATGGTCATAAATAAGTCTGATAATCCGCGTCAGTTATGGAACTGCATCAATAACATTCTACACAGACGGCCTACTCCATCGCTACCTGATCATGTGTCAATTAAGTCTCTATGTGATTCGTTCTCTAGTCACTTCAAGAATAAAATCAGTATTATTCGTTCTGCTTTCCCACGTCATAATACAAGTAATGTCAATGTGGACTTTCCACAAGTAAATTCTCAACTTGTATCATTTGAACCTGCAACAGTTGATGAAGTTAGGAAAATAATTATGTCCTCCCCAAATAAATCTTGTGCACTTGATCCATTTCCAACAATACTGCTAAAAGCATGTCTCGATACACTAATTGGACCTATAACAAATATTATAAATGCATCACTTTGCTCTGGTTGTTTTCCTGATGATTTTAAATACGCCCATGTCACACCACTTCTTAAGAAGTCATCTCTGTCTAAGCAAGACCTAAACACTTATAGACCTATTTCTAATCTCAGCTTCATTTCCAAAATACTAGAAAAGGTTGTAGCAAGTCGTCTAAGGTCTCACATTAGCACAAATGTCTTGACTAATGTGTCACAATCAGCATATAGGCAGTTTCATTCAACAGAGACTGCCCTCTTAAAGGTTCATAATGACATTAACTTGAACATTAATAATGGTAAAGTGATTGCACTTACCTTACTAGATCTCTCTGCCGCGTTTGACACGATTGATCACAGCATTCTCATTGAACGCCTATTAAAGTGGTACGGCATATCTGGCACAGCTCTAAGCTGGTTTTCTTCGTATCTAACTGATAGATACCAAACTATAAAGATTGGGAACTGCTTTTCAGCTGCACTGCCGACTTTATTTGGTGTTCCCCAGGGTTCTGTTCTTGGGCCTTTGCTTTTTACTCTTTACACCACGCCACTAAGCTCTGTTATACAAAGACATAACTTAGATCATCATCTTTATGCTGATGATACTCAGATCTACATTTCGTTGGCTACCCCGGATACAAATCGCTCCCTTAACCAACTTAGTGATTGCCTTCAAGATATCTTCCATTGGATGACTGACAGCAAGTTGAAATTAAATGCAAATAAAACTGAATTGATCATTATTGGTACTCCAATGCAGCGTTGTAAACTGGATGGTTTTTTCCCTACGCGTATTTTGAATCAGTATATCACGCCAGCAACCTCGGTGCGGAATCTAGGAGTGATCTTTGATAGTAACTTCAATTTCCGACAACATATATCTCAAACATGTCGCTGCTGTTTTTATCATATTCGTGATCTTCGCCGTATTCGCCGGTATATGTCATTTTCTGTTGCTAAGACTATTGCAACAGCGCTTGTTAGCAGCAGACTTGACTATTGCAATTCCCTCCTTTATAATATCGCTAGCAAGGAAATCACAAAACTTCAGCGTGTCCAAAATTGTCTAGCAAGAGTACCCGGTAGTTACAAGATCTTGTTTTTCTCGCTCTGTGACACTTTTGAAGACTTTGCATTGGCTTCCTGTACGATATCGTATAATATTTAAGATCTGTACCATTACATACCAGGCACTGTCCAATAAACAACCATCTTATTTGCATTTATTGCTTACTCCTGTAAGAAAATCTATCCAGCTTCGATCATCTAGTTCTGACCTACTTTTTGTTCCTAGAATCAACACTAACATTGGAACTAGGGCTTTTTCTGTTGCTGCACCAACTCTTTGGAATATGCTTCCTCTTAGTGTTAGATCAGTTGAAAATATTACAAAATTCCGTCGTCATTTAAAAACGTATCTTTACAACCTTGCTTATCCACCGTAGCTCCCTAGCGCCCTGACCCATCTGTTGACAACTGAAAAACTACTTATGGATTTTGAGATTGACCAACCCTTTTGTTTTGATGCGCCTCTGAGCTTGGTTTCCAAGGATTTAGGCGCAATAGAAGTTATCTTGTTATTATTATTATTATTATTTCCAACCTGTCTTCAGCCATGCAGAAGTTCTCGTGATTCAGTGCTAGACTACCATGCCACATCACTTATCCTGCCTGGCTTATCTGATATCAAATGCATACCCCTTACAGTGTTTCTGCCAGCAGGGTAAAAGGGTAAAATTACATACACAAAAATATTTCTAGGGTACAGATACGTACCCAAAATAAATCCAGATCAAAAATTTTTTTTAAACATTCTGTGCAAAGAAACTCATACTTGATGACGTTTTTAATTGTGAAGAATGAGCCCGTTCCATCACATTTATGCTAGCTGTTCTGTGATTGGCTAAACGTGGTACACCCTGTATTCACTGCGGAATTGAATCCTTCACCTCAGGATAGAACATGGTGTACCGGTATATTGGTAGGCTTAGTGTAAAGAATACAGCGTGCTGTCATGACTGTACATTTTTCGCGATGTTTTTGAGTACCCCCGGTATTAATTGTTTCTTGGTGAAGAAAAATAACACAACAAGATACCATACTACATCATGAATCGGACTATTTATTCTAAAATGTGAAGGCAAGTTTACAATTTTCCTGCCGACTGTTATATTGGTCATTCGTTCTCCTACGAAACATGGAAATAATCATTATGAGTCGGGCGGGATTTCCGACTCCAAATGCCAGGAAATCGCGTTTCCGAGCATCTAGAAATCATATTTGTTCAGACCTCTTGCCCATCGGGGTACCTACGGCACCCATGGCAGGCAAAGCATGCCAGTTCCGTACCCAAATTATTATTTTGGGCAGAAACCCTGCTTTAAAAGCAGTTCAATTTTTTCACTTCTTGTCTTTCAGACTAATATCGTGACAAACAGAAACCCAGTATTCACTAAGTATCAAAGTGATGCATATGTTTTGTGGTTCGTTGTTTCAAGACAAGTTCAGCAGATAAATGTCAGCTGGGCATTTGGCTTTTGCAAGCTGCCAAATGTAACAACCAGAAGAATTTCTTAAAGGCCCTATCACACTGTTCAACGGCAAACCCTTTAAAATAAAGGAAAACCGATTCGAATTAGTATCGCCATCTGTTGTCTTGATGACAGTGGTTCATAACCCTGAAAAACTGATCATAGAGGTAGAGAGACGGGAATTGATATATGCTCCATCCCATCCTGATTACAAAAAAACAAAGAACAAGTTGTGGGAACGCATTGGGGCCAAGCTAGACAGGACTGTTATGTGATAATTATTAGAAATAATGCAACAATAGTTTCGATGTCGGTATAAATATTCAGGAGTTCGGACCGTTCGCAGCATGTGGATCGCAGCGTCGCCTATCAAACGCTGCTGTCATGACTTCAAGCAGCTGTCAAATCATTGTGAGAGATAGGGCATACGTGTGCCGTGTTGAATATCTAGTCTTGTCAATAGAGAGTTCAATTATAACACAAAAAGCTCACCATCACACCTGTTCCAACCACATATCTGGTCGACCAAGCATAACTTTGCTGGAATCACAATTGTTGTTTATGCCTTGTGGCTAACAACAGTAGGAGTAGTGCTTCCTCCTCTCGATTGCTTCTTTTGCCCACCATATTTTAAACCATCTACAAGCTGTTCATGTGACAAATTTGCATATGCCGTCGAATATTGCCACGCTCTGTGTACTAGGCTCTGCTCGCGGTTTGCCGCTTTGCCGTTGAGGTTTTGCCATTGCCATCAAGCAGTGTAATAGTGCCTTTAGACCATTAAAATCACTTATTTGTTATTAATTATCCTGCAGACATTAAGTCAAATTTAAATTATTAATACATTACACAGCACTCTATGTGAAAGAACCGGATTCGTGACGAGCAAACGAGCTAAGGAAGCACCTTTAATGCTCATATGTCATAGTCTGGAGACATGCAATATCCAATATTTTCCTATTATTATCTTCTACAGTCTCATGCATCAGTAGTGGCTATACTATCTGAGCAGTTGTGGCAGGAGACGGGCGACAACCCATGACAGTGTTCACGATGTGTTTGTGTGTACAAGAAACCCAACGCCATGTTAGTGTTTGTCATTATTGCCACTTCGGTTGATGTTTTGCCAAAGTTTTTCCAACGCATCCTGGAGAGTCCAAGCAGTTTCCATCGATATCTCTCTGTCTCACGTGTGAGTATTTTCAGTTTCCCTGCAGCTCTCAGTGTCCTGACATTCCATGTGCCAATTGTGATATTGTCTCTTCCACGGAAGAGTTTGTAAGTATGAGTTTTGTAAATATAAATTGAAAATGTTTATGGATCGGTGTACGCCAATTATCAAAGAGACAATGGCATGTTCGACGCCAGAACTAATGTTGTTGGCGACGTATGTTATGTAATACTTCTATCAGTTTCCGCCTGCAGGGTAAAAGGGTAAAATTACGTACCCAAAAATAATTCTATGGTACAGATACGTACCCAAAATAAATCCAGATTAAATTTTTTTTTAACATTCTGTGCAATGAAACTCATACTTGATGACGTTTTTAATGGTGAAGAATGAGCCCGTGCCAACACATTTATGCTAGCTATTGTGTGATTGGCTAAACGTTGTATTCACTGCGGGATTGAAGCCTTCACCTCAGGATAGAACATGGCGTACCGGTATATTAGTAGGCTTGGTGTAAAGAATACAGCATGCTGTCATGGCTGTACATTTTTGCGATGTTTTCAAGTGTTAATTGTTTCTTAGTGAAGAAAAACAACAACAAGATACCATACTACATCATGAATCAGACTGTTTATTCTAAAATGTGAAGGCAAGTTTACAATTTTCCTGCTGACTGTTACATTTGTCATTAATTCTCCTACGAAACATGGAAATGATCACCAGCCGGGCGGGATTTCCGACTCCAAATGCTGGGAAATCGCTTCTCCGAGCATCTAGAAATCCAAATCCAGACCTCCGCCAGAACACCCGTGCCTATCGCCTGCCAGTTCCACGGTCTAAAAATTTACTACGTACCCAAATTATTTTTTCTGGCGGAAACCCTGGGGATGGGTCAAGTACATGCACAATGTACTGGAATACAAGTACAAGTACTTACAATTTTGCCAAGTACAAATACTCATCTAAAATATATAGGCAAGTACTTTGTGAAGTTTAGTCAAGTATAGTCAAATACATTGAACGCTACAATTATGTTTCATAATGGTGAAAGTCAAAGCGATGAAAACACAAAAGCAGCAGCGTTAATTATGCATTTATTCATTATTTATTTAAGTCAAGTAGTCAACACATAAAACACGGGCATTTCGCGTCAACTCTTGAGATGTTCAGCACAATTTGCAGTCCACCCAATTTGCAGTCCACCCAACTACTATTCAGTCATTATCTTAAGCCAAGGCAATTATGTCTACCACAAAAGTCAACAATACAAGTGAACTGGTGGTTTCTGAACATCTGAAGCCACTGTGCATGTAACTTGTAAGTGCCTGTGCTTATCATCCCCTTTACTTATAAACCAATCAACCACCATCACAAGTACCATCAATTATGTTTCATGTTATGAAGCTTTGTACAAAATAAGAATAAATATACAGTAATTTTCACTGTAGCCATTTCTTTTCAATCCTTCCGATAGACCCAATTACTTAACAGAAACGTAAAAAAGTACTTGTAAAAAGCTTTGCAAAGTCCAAGTACTTTGATGGTCAAGTACAAGTCCCAAGTACTGCACTGAGCAAAATGGAAAGTACACTGTACAAATACAAGTCCAAGTACAGTACTTGCTGTACTTAAGTAAACAAGTACTCAAGTACTCGAGAACTTGAACCCATCCCTGACTTCTATTGCATAATTTGAGACCCAAAAATTATGATGAAGGAATGTTAATTGATATGCAAGCAAGATTGATTTAGTCATGAAATGAATGTTACTAGAATCAAAACTCCCAACTCCAGGTGAACTAGCCTGGAGTGTAACAATGGTTTAGACATCTCCGACTTCAAAAACAACAATAACGTCGTCGATCATTGATTATGCAACAACATAAAAGTTAAAAGTAACATGGTATTGTACTGGAATGTGGACTCAACTTTCATGAACAGAACACACATCTGTAGATCCTGGATCTTGTCTTTTGGTTGCTGTCATTATTGGTAGAGATGCCACCAATATATGCCACGACATGTCAACTTACCTTCATTGATTTTTATTTAAGGACATTGTAAGCTTTTCTGATTGTCATGACAAGACTGGTTACAGATTCCTGACTGGTATTGATTCAAACATGTGTAAACACAGTTACTGAGCACTTAATACTTACCTGTTACTAGTACCGGTAACTATTACAATACATGTACTAGCAGCAGCCGCACACAAAGAGTAAGCGGATATTTCACTTCAGCAAACATTTCTTATTTTGAATGTTCACTTTTCAAAAATCAATGTCAAGCATTTGTTGGTTGATTTCCAAGGCTATTTTGGCAACAGTCATGCACAAGTGTTTCCATCAATAAATTGTAGTTGGTTGAATAGGTCGTTTTCATTCAGCTTTCAGAAATACTCAAATAGTAATCTATTATGGGTCTGTCTGTGACTATCATTGAGCAATCCCCTGTGCATCAACTGCAAGGTAATGGAATCTTTGTAAATACTACATGTATGGTGTATTCCTATGTTTTGGCTGCAAACGTGATGTAGTCTGAAAGGGTTAACTGAGTCTGTGTACCCTGAATACAAGACATTGACTGATCTATTGATCTAAGTACACTGTACCAGTACTTAGGGTCATCACCTCACCTGCCAATGTCCCTCGCCAGCCCCCCTTATTTGGACATGCCGCTGCCTGATGTGAGGTGTTTGTGTGTCTACTCATGCATTGACACTTTGTATCCCTGAAGCATAAATACTAGTATGTCTGTTGATTGCTGGATGTACATAACTTGGTAAGTTTTTGTTCTCAAATTATATCTGTGCAGTTTATACGTGCTAAGTTTTAAAATAAAAATGTCAAGATATGTTATTAATGCCACACTGCGCGAATGCCTGATTATAAATAACTGTCTTTCATGGCTGGGTTTGTGGCAGAAGCGGCGGTGTATATTTCAGCATACATGTTATCAACAAGCAATGAATAAGTATGGGTTTATATAAGCAATCAGTTACATCACTGGCTTATTGTTCACTGTGACAGGTCACACAGGTACATTAGTCAGAAACCATTGATAAGGGCTGAGAGTAAGGTCAGGTAGAATTCAGACAGATATGTCAGATTGGGTTGATAAGTTAGCACTAACAGAGGCCATTTACATTCAAGCCAGCTTGCCGGTGAGACTGGGTCATCTCCTGTGTGAAGTTTAAGTGTTGTGGTGCTGCTTGATTTGAAGGTGCGACACAGAGGTAAATATATGCAGTTTCACTTAGTTTTATCAGTGTTTAAAGTGTCAACATTGCTCTTGGTACTGGGCAGTCATAGTAGAGCAGTAAGGGATCAGACTGTGTTCTGTCACTGATATCTGTTGATCACAGGAAGGCAAGCAGGTATATGAAAATATGCAGTTTAAATGATAGAATCTAGATAGCTTATAACTCATGTAACATGATTTTATGATAAAAGCAATTATACCATTTATATGTGATTGATCGACAGAAGCGCTTCTCAAATGTGCCATTTTCATAATTAGTATTGTTGTATAATATTGTATTACCGGTAGGTATTTCAAAATGGTATGTGCCATTTTTGAATGTGGATTTATGATGGAATACCATCACAAATGATCTGTTACTACTGGAAGTAACTAAAGAGTCTTTCTGGAATGATGTATTAATGGGCTATTTAACTTTTGCAAAATGTATTTCTTACAACAGATGAGACTTTTGCCAATCTTGTCAAGATGGCTTCTTTAGTTCGGTCAAACCAATCGATTGTATAATCAGTCTGAGGGTGTGGGTATAGTTTGATCACCAGGTGGCAGTACTGGTGTAACACATCATGACTGTTGTAGTTGGTCAACATATTTCATTTAACCAGATGCAAATGTACGCACCTAAATTTGTAATACAAGTAATCACCACAGGAAAATTGCAAGACGAGAGGAGTGTATAATATTAATAGTAAACAAATGTGTGGAATATATTTTAGTAACTGTAAACAGTATGCTGTTGCAAAAGTGACTCATTACAAATTTCATGTATAACTTCAAAATATTTTCTTACATGTAACAATAAACAATTTGATTACATCATTTGTACTCTTCAATAACGTCTTTTTATGTTGTGTTTATATTTCTGATAGTAAGTGAACCATTTATATAATTGTCTAAACATTTCCACAATTTAACATGATACATCTAGATATACACTTAGCGTTTAAAGATGTTTGTGCACACGTGTATAAATGTTTTAATTTCAAAATTCCTTTGGCATGTTACATACACCAGGTGGTATATTTTACATTGACAAAATGTGACAGTTATATATTGGAGTCACACAGAAAGAAGACACTTGAAACTGAAAGAAGTGACACGGATATGAAAAACAGACAGCGATTAACCAAGATGACTGGAA
Source organism: Escarpia spicata (assembly GCA_963995525.1). Classification (NCBI taxonomy): domain Eukaryota; kingdom Metazoa; phylum Annelida; class Polychaeta; order Sabellida; family Siboglinidae; genus Escarpia; species Escarpia spicata. The sequence goes on from OZ023212.1 coordinate 56,972,904, forward strand.
CTATACTAGTAATGTCATGCTAGCAGAGATTATATGCTGAATGCTCACCTAAGCAGCTACACTTAATTCCTGCATTCATACTTTGCAGAGTCAATCAACTGTTGGCAGTTAGACAGGTCAGTGAGCTATTGCCCCAGCCCCAAGGTATCAGTGGGCTACTGGCAACATGTGGCATCTGTCTCCATTACACTTTTCAGGGATACAACTGTTGTCAGCATAGTCTTGGCAGACTGCACTATAGGTAGTTTCGGCTGGGCCGTGGTAGAAGCATGCATTTCCAAGTAGGACATGCCCCTGAACCATGGCTGTGAGTGTAGCCACTGCGGTCGAGGTCTCCTCGGCTGTTCAAGGTTGGACAACAAGTGCAACGCAACCTGTACAGGCCGGATTTCAAGTCTCAAGTGTGCACACTCAAATTTGCCAATCCTTGGAGTTTGGTAATAGGTAGTTACATGAGGTGCATGGGTTAATTATGGTAGCATTACCACAGCGGCTGTTGGATCTGGCCAGTTCTGATGCCAAACTACGACAGGCCACTGGTCACGCAGCCCTTACATCAGTCAGTCCACGTTAAATAATACATATTTAATATCACTGGAACGACAAGATAATGTTCTTTACAATGGTATAACATTTCAAAAAGTATTCCTTTATTTCACGAACTTATCGTTCGTTATTTAGTGATGGTGCGCGCCAAAAATGTCATGCAAACTGACACTATTTGGATGGTCATGAGATCTGTTCAGCTAATTAGAAGACGTGTTCATGTTCACTGCAGACGTTGCACAAAGTTTCTGCAGTAAACTTAACAAAGTTATGTTGAATTATCGTGTAAACATGAATTTTTGATAATGTTATCACCTAAAATTCAAGTTTCTGCAATTCATATGGCTAAGTATAACTAGTATAGACATTAATTATGCAAAGTGGGAATTAAGTGACATCTAATTAAAGTAATTAAACTCATGTAGTACAGCCTGTACTATGATAAGAAGTACTAAACATTTAATGATAATGGTTTTGAAAAAAATTTATAACACAAATGGGGAGTCCACATTTACTATGTCCGCCATTTTGTTTTATGATTACATAATCAATTATTCAAATTATGGCAACTAAATGAGTTCTAATGAAAATTTTTGTGTTGTACTATTTTACTATACCTCAAATATTAATGATGTACTTTTGATAAAATACATATTCACAAATTGGGATTCTACATTTAATATGTCTGCCATTTTATGCAAATTATGCCATTAATTATTCAGATTGTGGTAATTAATTGATAGCAATGAAACAGTTTGTGTTGTACTATTGTAAACGTCATTACAAAGTTAATTACATGCTCAGAACAACAATTTCTTCATAAAAACATTGGGAATCCTCATTCAATATGGCCATCATTTTGTAATAATTATGTTAATGGTGCACCAATTTTGCAAACAATTTGGCATTGAAACAAGCTTTAATGAAACAAGATCTGTTACACTTTCTAAAACCCTGTAAATATACTCTAAACAATTAATGACATGACGTGAATTGCATCTTATTACAGTCTAGGATCCAATATGTCGGCCATATTATGCTAATTGGGTCCTGAAATATGCAAATTAGGTTGACGAATATGTAAGAAATAAATTCCTTGTGTGAAAATACTTACGTACAAGCATATTTGAAGTAATTGCCTCAATTAAAAACGTGTACTTCAGAAGAAGAAGCTCCTTATATGCATAACAAAACATGTTAAGGTAAGGCAGTTTTTATTTTTCATGTGGTAATCCTAATTAGAGGGTATGTTTTAAGAAGTGTGTTGTTATATTGTGGGGTGTGGATGTGTAGTAATTAGAGAATCGAGCTGTCAATCGACAGATTATACGTGTGAATCCTCCGAATCGAACCTTAGGCAAGTTCATTCTCCAGTTCACTCGGCTATATCACTGAGTACCTAGCTATAGACAGTGCTGGATATTTGTGTATGAATAGTGTTTTCGCAATAAATGCAGCATGGCTGAATGCTTCCCATAGAAGTCGAGATGGTGATCAAATAAGTCTCGGTCTCGGTGTGAAGTGTAAAGCGCTCTGAGCAGTCCTAAGGACTGTATACCTCAGTATATATTAGACATTACCTTTTGTATAGTGCTGTATCATGTCTTTACATTACACCTTGTGATACCACGATCTGTAAATAATAAGAAATATTTTAGTCTGACAAAATGTGAACTAAACTGTGCCATGTTGTGTTGCAGATAGCATAAGAGAAGATGGGGCGCTACAGTGGTAAGACATGCAAACTGCTGTCAATGCTCGCCCTCACCGCGGGATTCTTCTTCGTTGAGATCATTGTCGGTTACCTAACCAACTCCCTCGCCCTCGTGGGAGACTCTTACCACATGCTCTCAGATGTCATAGCGCTACTCGTTGGCTTCTCCTCAGTCCGGGTACGTCTTGTACTATTATTACTTTTATGAGCAAAAATGTCTCCTCCGTATGGCGCAACATACACACAGACCTTGTGATGTCGGAACACTTGTAGAGTAATGCGTAATGTTATGAACATTTCATTTAATGCCCATCTAACAACTGGTACAAACCCTGAAACCATTGATAAACCCTTACCATATGTGGAATTTTGAGAAAAATAAAGGCCTTCCTTTTCTTCCGAGGGGTCTAGGAGGAAAACATTAACAAATCATACATGCACACACATACGTACGCACGCATGCATGCACACACACGCATGCACACAACACACAGACACACACACGGAGAACAAAATATAGATCTAAGAAAGACTCTAGATGCAAATTTAGTGGAATCATTGTGTCACTTCATAACCAAACCAGATACTCATTATGCTTGCTTTCCATCATCCATGCAGATATCACGGTGGCAGTCAAAGAAGAACACTTACGGCTGGGCAAGAGCGGAGGTGCTTGGAGCTCTCGTCAACGCCGTGTTCCTCATTGCACTCTGCTTCACAATCTTCATAGAAGCTCTCCAACGACTCTTCCATGACGAACACATCAAAGACCCAAAGCTGATGCTGATTGTTGGCGCTCTCGGTCTCTTCATCAACCTCATCGGACTCTGTCTCTTCAGCGGACACGGTCAGTATCGTCTGTTCTTTCTCCCTTGGGATCGCTTGCTGGGGTGGGGGCAACATCAATTAGTTTGTTCCGTCATCTTGACAAGTTGTCTATCTTTCTGTCACGATCCTCTGCCATTCTCTCCCATTCTGTGATTTCAAGATATCTTGTTTGAAGGCTTCGTATTGCCATCTCCCTATCTTAATCTTGGCCTTCCTCTTCTTCTGCCACCCTATTCTGTTTTCCACATGTGCCTCGTCCACCTCTTCTCACTCATTCTCTGTATATTGTCCAAAAAAAGCGTTTTAGTACCAGTTTGTGTATTCGGTTTGGAAAACTCAATACACAAACTGGTACTAAAAAGCTCCCAACACTATTCTTGTTTGTTGTGAAGCATGATTTGGTTCAAGTATGGTTGTAAACAAATTTCATTATAATTTATTGTGCTATGAACTATTGTGAAATCAGAAGTTTCCCATGGGATTGAATTAAATCCATTTGGTCAACTAGTTATACAATGTCATAGCTGAACTGAACTGGTTGAACTTAGATGTCAATGTCCTAGGACGTTTACTTATTTAATATCTTATCTAATCACAGATGCATTGAGAATGAGATAACAATCATAGTGGAATTTTCATAATTGTAATTTTGTTCAGTATAATCATGTTCCAACCATTACCACACATACTTTTAAGGTTTAATGTTTTCACTATTAAAAAGGAGACCAGGTATTATCACAGAAAATGGACAAGTTCAATGCATGCATTAGAATCTAATCTAATCACTGATACACTGAGAATAAGATAGCATTCATAGTTGAATTTCCATAATTGTAATTACAATTTAATCAGTTTAATCCAGATCCAACCACATATATTTTTCAAGTTTGAAATGTTCACTATTAAAAGGAGACCTGCAGTTTTTACAGAACATTGCCAGTTGTTTGAAAAACGTATGCAATATATAGAATTTGAACATGAGAATAATATGTTTGAAACAAGGCCTATGCTATTTATATTCCTAATATCAGCAAGCCCAATTTAAAAAACAGTAAATTAAATATATATATATAATAAGTATCAATAAATGTGCATGCCAACCCTATGTCCATAGAGACAAATTAAAGTAATAACAGACAACAGTTAGGGGGATTTATTGTAACAGAGCTATTTGTTAAAAACTACTTTGTTGTTACAGGGCACAGTCATGGTGGTCACGGACATAGTCACGGTGGTCACGGTCACAGTCACAGTAGTCACGGTCATGCTAGCGATAGCCATGATGTGGACAGCTCTAGTGACGTACACAGTCACGAGCCATATGAGCTGACTAATCTTAAAGTCAAACAAACAAACAATGGCGTGCTGGCGAATGTTGTCATTGATTCGGACGATGAGGGTGATGGAGACAAGACTGACGACGAACTGCAGGGAAACAGCGAAGACAGCACTCCAGTTAAAGCTAAACTAGGTGAGTCTCTTTTTTCCCACCATTGTCATCATGTAGAATGTTTAAGGTTGAAGTTGCTTGTCTGAAGTACAATTGTAAATCTGTGCACAGTGGTATGTTGATCTTTGTTTCACATTGGAAAGTGGCTCGACATAATGCCTGAGATTCTATCAATTGATTTTACCCACTTCAACATTTCTTCAGAGCTAACTTAATTGGCTAAGTAAATATCTACATCCATCTTACACAATTAATTTCCATGGAGTTATATAAATGTACTGTCTTTGATAAGTTTTTCATTTCCCTGGGTGTAGAATCATGAAAGGAGTAGATTTATGACCAACTGCACTAATAAGATTTTATTTACACCTAAAGTCTGCATATTGTAACTGTGACAAGGGTTGAAATTATAGATTTATTTTGTACCTTGTGGTTGTCAAATGGTCTCATGAACAGAGTTGTAAATTAGCCCCAGAATTCTGAGGAATGGAATTGAGGCCAGCCTCACTCCTGACAACAGGGAAACTAGAGCAGAACAAGAACTCTCCCTCCTTCCCTCCCAATCTCCATCCAACATTCTGTCTCTGCCCACAGCCTCCAGTTCCCAGTTGAACATGCGTGGAGTCTTCCTCCACGTGCTTGGAGACGCCCTTGGCTCAGTCATTGTCATCATCAGTGCTCTAGTCATCATGTTTGTTGAGGACGACTGGAAGTATAAAGTTGACCCCGGCATGAGGTATGTTGTCGTCACATTTAATTCCCCCTACATACTATGTAGGCACATGTCACACACAAGACTTGAGCACTACCATATATCTGATAACAATATTTTTCATTTCAGCATTCAACCGAACCTCACTTCATAATCACTTTGGTAATGCAGCCACCTCATAATTAAGGTCATCCTACTACAGCCTAGAATTATTTCCATAACAGTACAGTATTGGAAACTTGTCCCACTAGGCACCTTGCAATTCAGGTCACGTTTGGCTATTCCCGAGGGTGACCTTAACATAACAGTGACGTTACACTGTGGTTGTATAACTTATATACACTGCCCAGAGATATGAGATAAACAAACGGTTAACAAAACATGGCATGTATTCTTCTGATGTTATCTGTGTGATGGTTAAGATATTTAGTCAGTTGACTCTGGATCTATGTTGTTTCATTGCTTTTGTGAGCTGACCAGGACAGTCAAGTATTTTTTAAATGTTAGTATAAATCAATGGTAAATTTGTTGATTGTTTTGTTTACATAATTATCATGATGTGTTTCTGTAACTCTGTACAGTTATTAGTATTTTGCATACACTGTATCTGCATTTTGTACAGTCCTGTGACTTGATATATTTTCTTTTTGCAGTATGTTCATGGTGGTGTTGATTATGTCAACAACAATTCCACTCTGTAAGTACCTGAATATACGCAGTATGTTGTACACACCTGACACAGAACAACTAGCCTGGCCATTGTCATTCATATGTTCTTTCTCTTGCGTTTTTTTGACTTCGAATTCAAAGGAGTGCAGCTAGGACTTGTGCATATGTTCGCACCAAGAAATTTTACAATTTCAAATAACTGTTATTGTGTATGATTTTGCTAAAGTACCTAATTAATGAAAGCGTCACTATAAGATAACATGTTATTTCTATGTTTATTTGCATATATTGTGTTGATGAATGTGGACCCTTTTTTGTGGGGTACCAATGACAACATGCGATATCTTTGATAATTGAGATTTACCATTTGTGTAAGTATTTTATCAACTAAATACTGAAATGATTGAGAACATGGCATTGCCTTCATTTTGATGATACATTTCCTGTTGCAGTGAAAGAATCGGCACTGATTCTCCTACAAACTGTGCCGACACATCTACGGGTTCATGAGCTCAGGAAAAAGCTACTACAGGTTGGTTGTTTGTTCCATGGCAACTGTTCCAATTAACAGATTTCATCAACAATCAGTTTGTGCTGTCTTTCGATCAACGAATCTATCACACGATTGTTTAATTGATCATTTTCTCAACATCGGCAACATGCATATACATTTCAGTTCATTGAAACAAAACTTTTCACTTGAATTTGTCAGTTTATTTTAGCAACACATTTATGTCTATGTCATCGAAGCAATATCAAGTTTGTAAACAATGCCATTAGGTGTGTTCATAATGTTATTGAGTGTGTTCACATGGCTGACATTGAGTGTGTTCGCACTGACATAGTGTTCACACTGTCATTGAGTGAGTTCACACTGACATTGGGTGTGTTCACACTCATTGGATTCACACTGTCATTGGGTGAATACACCCTGACATTTAACGTGTTCACACTGGCATTGCGCATGTTCACCCTGTCTGGTGCCATTGAAAGTCTTGTACTGGCATTGAGTGTGTTCACACTGCCTTAAAATGAGTGATTTCATACTGACATTCATTGAGCACCCTGTCTGATACCACCGAGTATATTCATACTGGCATTGAGTGGGTTCACACTGTCTTTAATTAAGTGTGTTCAGTTCACACTGATTTTGCTTGTGTTCATACTGAAAGTGAGTGAGTTCACATTAACATTGAGTGTTAACACTGTCATTAAGCTAGTTCACACTATCAGTGAGTGAGTTCACACTGTCAGTGAGTGAGTTCACAATGTCAGTGAGTGAGTTCACAATATCAGTGAGTGAGTTCACACTGTCAGTGAGTGAGTTCACAATGTCAGTGAGTGAATTCACACTATCAGTGAGTGAGTTCACACTGTCAGTGAGTGAATTCACACTATCAGTGAGTGAGTTCACACTGTCATTACTGTTCACACAACAATTAAGTGTCATGTTCTGTGTTCAGGTGTCGGGTGTGATCGCAGTTCACGAGTTTCACATTTGGCAACTGGCTGGTGACCGCATCATTGCGTCGGCCCACATCCGCTGCCAGAACCTCGCTGACTACATGCGCATCGCGGACGAGGTGAAGAAGTTCTTCCACAACGAGGGCATTCACTCAACCACCATACAGCCAGAGTTCATTGAGGTATGTTTACTGTGATCGTAACACAAAATTTAACAAATTTTTACAAAATCGCGTCCAGAACAAAAACGCAGATGGCAAGTGGACAAGGAAGCCACTGGCATATAGAGTTCAAAATGTTTGTATGTGTGTAACCCACCCATCCAAGAAATTTGCCATCCAGAGAATTAATCTATGGCAAGTGGGCAAGGACGTGTTCAGCTTTGAAAATTTTACATAGATAAAAAAGTTGGACTCAATAAGCCAAAGGCTTCATTGTCTGCTTGCCATCTGGGGTTAATTCTCTATGTGGCTATCACGTTAAAACCAAGTAAAGAATGTAATCCAGTTTGCTTGGTATGCTTTAAAACTACCTTAGTTAAAATCAAGATTTTCTCACTCACTCACTCAGTATTTTCTAGTCGAATCCAACATGCTGTACATCTATGGGTGCACACTCATGAGAGTGTGTGGTGTGTGTCGGTGTCTATGCCTGATTATGTGACTACATGCAATATCAGTAACTTGTACGTTGTTCACCTTCAGCTGGAGCAGATTCCGTTATCGGCGGGCTTCGACTGTGCCCTCGAATGTCCTGACAAGCTGTGCTACCCAAACACCTGCTGCGGCACGAAGAAGAACAAAGACTCCAAAAACCCTGACGTACCCCCTGCTGAAGCTAGCAACCCCCCTGAGAACTCATGTCAAGATGGGCACGCCCAGGATGCGAGGGGTGGGGGTGATTCACAGGCGGTATCGGGGTCGGCCATTGTGTTGAATCTGGAGAACGTGTGAGACATGTCGAATGTAGGAAGACTCAAGGCAGCGGTGTCAGCTGCATGATTCAAGTTTACTTTGCGTCATTCATCATGATTCTGTGATGCTGTATGGGGAGATGCGAGGCCGTTGATCCCAACATCGTCGCATACTGCAGGGTGGATTATGCCTTCTTTTCATAGGTTCGTCGTCATTGTCTCAACATCGTCATTGTTTCATCACCATTGTTGTCATCCTCTCTGTCATGACCGGCGTTGTTTCATCATCATCTCACTCCACTTCTCATTGCCATCTTCATGTTTTGTCAAATACCATCGTCATTGTCACTATTGCGCGATTATGCACATTACTAACTTAATCGTAGATGTAACTGGTATTGTATTTGTGTCTGAATGTAAATGTATGTATTCATGTATGCCAGTATTTTTACATTTAATCCCCATAATGAGGTGTGTATGAGTTGTCAGCTTCCTGTTCATGTATATTTTTGTACAAATGTACGCACGTGTCATGTGTACATACACAAATGTATCCACTGGATGCCAACCAGCCAGTGAACTTTGAAAGAGCACTTTCTGAGCTAGTTACAGTGTCATCCAGCTGCCATTATGTCATTTACCCTAGGACAACAAAATGCAAGAACTGCATCAGCTGCCATTTTAAAGACAGTTTGTGCATCCTTGTGATTCATACTTGAGATCATAGTTGATATGACCGGTGTACACACAGTGTACGCGGGACATTTGTTGTGTGCACTTAGTGTACTGCAATCGACGACTGTATGTACATCACTTGGTGATGTGTACGTTTGTGCGATAAACTTAATGTTGCACAAGTAAATATCTTGTATACCTGAGCATAATGCAAGTACAACGTTTATCCATAGCTGATCTGTACATGCAGAGAATATCTATTTATTTAACCCGTTCTTAATTGTACAGTAGCTTGTATCATCGTGCGATATTTTTTACAGGTGAAGTACACATTGGTATTTCATTTATTGATTTTTCAGAATTTATCAGTTTTTCAAAGGAGTGTTTTATTAGCAAACAGACAAAGAAAAAAGAATTGAATGTTGATCTGGTGTGGACCATGTTAAAAATGTCATCAGTTTGTGTCAAAAACAAAAATGTTGCAGTTGATATTTGTTATTTACGAAATCCTTTGTTGTATAAAACATTCCGTCTGACAACTTGAGGTTTCATCGACATTTGTGGTGCAGCAGAAGTTTTACTATAGATTTCCGAGAAATTAATAATTTTACCTTTGAAAAGTTTATGGATTGTGGCTTTTTCTCATTTTAACTTCACGTCTATAGAGATGTTGTTGTCGGTCAGATTCTTTGTGTGTCTAAAGAAGCTGTGTATGGACAGGTGGGAGGTGTGTATAAAGTTATGAAATTATATTTACATATTACTGTGAAATAACATACGTTACAGTTGCACCAAATGTTGCTTTTGTTTAAGTGGATGTGACAGTTATAAGTTCACTTTAATAAATAAAACTGAAATGATGCCACATGCTATTGGGTTGTAACTTGTGTTGTGTTCACTGAAACCGTATCGTGAATTCTGATCTTTGTCTTGTTTCATATGGGGCCCCTTCAATTATTTTCTATAACATCCATTGATTATTCTATAGGATGTTTGTGGATATTTTTCTATAGAATATTTTGTAACACAGAATTCTACAGATTCTGTACTATTCTGGGTTTTTTTTATAACATTTTACTATACTCTGCAGATTTCTACAGAAATCTATACCTTTCGATACAGAAATCATTTGTATAGAAATTTATAAATTTCTATAGATTTCTAAATATTTGTTGCTAAGGTATTGCAACTACATTTCAGACTTCCTGCATATTCACTACCACATCTCTGTTGTTTCCACCTTTTTCGATTCCTGTTGCCTTCCTCACATGATAGGGGTGTGGAAGAGTCTTCAACGCCCTAACCCCAACAGTTTTTTTTTTACCTTACCCTCTTTGAGAGTCCACATCCCACTTGTTTTAAGGCCTGTTTGGGAGAAATATGGATGTTACAATACTACCTATATGGTGGCTAAGGGGCAGTAAGGAAATAATGGCCACTTACATATTTATATTAGAGGTTTGGGAGTGATGTGGGTGATAGCACATGAACTTAGAGGGAGATGGTCTGTTCCTCTACCTGGAATTAGCCAGCGTAGGAGAGCAAGAATGCAAATGTTTTGCCAATTGATACAATGTTTAAAAACTCACCCACACACAGACTGTTAACAGAACGTTGTGAAGCTGGAAACTACTAAAATTTGAACATCATGAACACTTTCGATATCGCATGACGGTTGTTTTGGGTGTGATTCGTTTTTCGGAATTCCGATATCTTTCTATTAAATGCGTGAAACCTTCTTTCAAGCCCTTATATTGTTGCTGTCTTGGAGATTCTCCTGAAGTAGCTTTGTCTTTTCTATATGATTGCGACCACATCGAAAACGTCAGGCTGAGCGCTAAACGAACCTGCAAAGAAGCCGCGAAGGCGGCAAATAGACTACTGAATGTGGTCTGTAGGCTGTCTCGCACACCGACAAACACATGGTTGGCATCTTCTATACATGCAACGCCTTTGCCTCAAAATTATCTGGTTGAAATATAGAACGTTCGGCATGAATTTTGAAGGACGACAGCTCTATGTCGAAATATCCACTGTGGGCGCCAAATCGACAGTACAGTTACATTGTAATAGGCCCCTATAAACGTTGTTGCATATATTAGTAATTTGTCGTGATGCGTATTTATTACACACAGACGCTGGCCCAGTAGGCAGTGGGGAGCATATGCCCCCAGTTTTGCTTGAACAAACGCTAGTGTGGGGTAAAGATGGCTGTATTTTGTGGAAACTGAGACGCGCACGAAATTGCACATAATCGTGAATAATAAATTATTCGACTAATACCTAATTAACCCATATGTCGATTATTGCTGATCTGGTGAACTGTTGATCTCCACGCCCAACAAAGTAGCCTCGGCAGCCGCTTAATTAAGTTACGCAATCAGCCAGCATGCATGTACATGCCCAAATTAACTAGATTCTGATGTCATGGTTGGCGTTTGGTGTGGTGTTGAATACAAAGATTTAAATGTATCAACGAGAAGTGACTGGTATGAGCTCACAGCAAATCTGGTATCACTGATGACCAGTTGAACATTACTAGAAATCATCAAACCAGATGATTTTAAATATATCATTTAGGCTCTGAATCAATCTGATACTGTGTACAAACAGATGTGGACATTTCGTTATTTCTACTGATTTGTAGAATATAGTAAACTTGAAGTGAAAGATTAGTGTTTCGCTGACTGAAGGAACTAAAAATAGGAATTACCCAAAGCATCTGTGAATTTATTTATTTCTAGTTACTCTGGTATGATTTTAATTTACGTCGTATATATGTGTGCTATGTGCAACAGTAGAACTTTAGCCATGTTGATATTGTATTTATACCGTACCATATCACTTAGTTTCAACGATGTATCTTAATGAATTTTTTCCGCTCTACAAATGTACTTATTATTATTACAAAACGAACTGAAGCTAAATTCCTCTAACTAGCTATGATACTTCGTTGGGAATAGACGAAAACTGACTGACACCAAATGTACACCTCAGGATATGCTTCTACAGTCAGGAACATGATAGTAAATCATTACATGCAGTTCGCTCGCCTCGTTATCTACCTAAGATATATAAGCCAAAATAAACTAATTGATTGAGTTTCCCCAGTTCCACACGTGAATGAACACGTTAATTCACGTGATTACTCGTTCTCCTAGATCCGTACCAGTTTCCCCAGTTTCACACGTGAATGAACCCGCGAATTCACGTATTTGCTCGTTCCCGTGGAACCGTACCAGTTTCCCCAGTTTCACACGTGAATGAACCCGTGAATTCACGCGAAGATACGTACCGGTGGAGCCGTACCAATTCTGAACCAGTACGACACGTGTCAAACTGGTTCAAAACTCGTGAAAATAGGCAGAACACATGTAATCACATGCATACACGTGAATGCACGACTGGTGGAGCCGTACCAGTATGAACCAATATGGTACGTGACAAACTGGTTCAAAACCGGTTCCTTTTTACTGGGAAATGTCACATTTTTATTCAACGTGAACTATAAATTGTTCGTGGTAAATCCACTATGAACCGCACGTGACATATCAGTGAACGCATTTACAAACACAAACAGGTTGGTTCGTGTACCCGCGGGCAACTCCACATCAGTACAGCTTTGATTGCGACAAGGTGATCATTAACTTGATCGAAGTTTATCTGCTCTACTTCTCCCGGCTGATAAAAGAAGATTATGTTGTGATCTACGCTGTGAGACGCAGTCGTAGTGGCTGATCTATGCATATTATATAGTGTTCTTTTCCGTCGAAATCGGTGTGAAAGACAGCAGTTCCATGATCGTTACAGTTCTGATGAAGTTGAACCCTTGTGTTCAAATCAGTCTAACCATGGTGGTCAAAGGGCATGGGATGTAGGCCTACCGTGTCCAGCGGAAAGCCAAATTTGGCATTCACTTCCTTGCGATTAGTGGACCATTACCTGATGGAGCCGGTCCATAGTGTTTCAATGACACAAAAATGGTTCCCTATACAACCGAAAGATAATCTCATGCTAGTTCTCATGTAGTTATTCCCGTCACCGTACCCTTCTCTGAAGCCGTAGGCCCTACTCCCCAATTAAACACAAGCTTTTGGCACAAGTCGTCGCGAGTTTTTAAAGGGCTTCAATATTGCGAGAGGTTTTTTAGACATTCACGCTAGGACCTTGTAGTCACTTTTAGATACAGTTAATATTTGCTAAGAGGTCTCGTACGTCAATTCTTGGCTCACAAAACATCCAACTACACCCGCTTGAGGCTTCTAAATCCCAACTGCACTCCTCCTCTAGCGGACAAAGCGAGGGGGTACACACAAACACACATACTGGATCCACAAAATACAGCCACCTTTACCCCACACTAGCGTTTGTTCGAGCAAAACTTGGGGCATATGCTCCCCACTGCCTGCTGGGCCAGCGTCTGTGTGTCATAAATACACATCACGACAAATTATTACTAATATACGCAACAACGTTTATAGGGGCCTACTACAAAGTAATTGTACTGTCGATTTGGCGCCCACAGACCCGGCGCCCGGGTGCGAGTGCACCCCCTGCCCCCGGGTCACTACGCCACTGCAGTGGATATTTCGACATACAGCTGTCGTCCTTCAAAATTCATGCCGAACGTTCTACATTTCAACCAGATAATTTTGTGGCGAAGGCGTTGCATGTATAGAAGATGTCAACCCTGTGTTTGTTGCAAGTTCGTTTAGCGCTCAGCCTGACGTTTTCGATGTGGTCGCAATCATATAGAAAAGGCAAAGCTAATTCAGGAGAATCTCCAAGACAGCAACATTATAAGGGCTTGACAGAAGAAGGTTTCACGCAGAATTACATAACAATGATGGGACATGATACAGTAGACATTGTTTAATGATTTGAGAGATTTAATTTGTTGGGTTGCTTGTTCCTTTAATAGAAAGGTATCGGAATTCCGAAAAACGAATCACACCCAGAACACCTTCGATACCGTTTGAAGGTTGTTTTGCTATCTGCTGTCTCCGCTCTCTGCTATCTCCTCCTCTCTCACTCTCACTATCTCATTCTGTCACCATTCTGTTTAGACGTTGTTTTATATTATTTATGGCATTTAAACGGTGTGATTTATTTGTTGCTTAGATGTAATTCAGCTTACTGCAAAACATTTGCTCTTTACAGGCACATACGAAAGGCTACGTCTTACCTAATTAAAGCTTTGGCCAGCAGAAAGATAACCGGACAGCATTTGGCCCACACCTAAAAACGTTTGCGGAACGCTGGTGTAATGCTGAGGTTCCCCACACGTATAGCCACAAACGTATGCCGAAAGGGTCATGATACGCATTATGTGCTGTGTATGTTGACGTTGTGGTGCTGAGGCGTACCTAGGATTGACATGTTGGGGGGTTTCCAAACGGGTATCACCGTCATAGTGACGCGGGAACGAAATACATTTTTAGCCGCTGCGCCACTGTAATTTCAGGTTCTCCGCTATCTCGGCTGTGAACTCATCCGAAGACGGGGAGGGGGGTGCTTTGGAAACAAATGTCGCCGCCGCGTCGCCAATTACTTGTACATTGCCATGATATTAGTCATACAACAGAGCGAGCGTTTGGGCGGTTTCCGGGCAACCAGAAAACCCCCTGGGTACGCCACTATAGTGGTAGGCCCTATTCAACGATTAAAGCTACGATTCCATAATTATGTACGGATGCGGCATGCGGATGCGTCATGCAGAATGCGTTTTGCGTGATTCCATGCGTGCGGAACGCAATGCGTTTTCTCTTTCCGATTCTGTCTAGATGGCGTGTACATTCAGCATAAAAATATAAAATAGGGTGATGACGCACTTCTTCCACCAATGCATGCTTCTACTTGAACTGTTGGAAGTTTCCGAAACGGCATGTTTCAATACTCAGTACCTACGCCGCTATTTTGACGTCACTCCTGGGAATTTCCTGTCCGATTCGTGTGCGGGTACGATTTGAATCGCTACATGGAGCGATTCGATTTGCCGCATCCGTAACCGCACAACAAAACGCATCCGCATCCGTACTCATGGAATCACTCCTATGACTTCCCACTATAGCCATTTGTTGTCGCATGCCGCATGCCGCTTCCCCTTGCCGCATCCGTGCATATGGAATCGTAGCTTTTCTGTCTCTATTCTAAAGGAAGGTTGTCAGGAATCATGCAACCAGGGTGGACATTATTAACCGATATTTTGCTGATCGGTTGTCTTAAATGTGGGAACATCGCGACTACGCTGATCATTAAACAGCTTTGTGGTTAAACCAGTCGGCCTCTGCGGTATTGCCAATAGAACATGTCTTGAAACTGGATATTTTATTTACAAATTGAACATTTCGCGGACGACATTTTCAAGTTACTTTAACTGTTTTGGGAATAGTAAACACTATCCCAGTCTTAAGATCATTATATTAATTATTATAAAAAACGAAGACCAGAAAACCTCCCTTAAAATGACCACCTTTATACGCAACAATTTCATAATTTCAGTTTAATGACGCTAACCACACACTCACAAGTTATACTTGGGTGAGATTGTTGACTTATCTACGCGATCGCAATGCTGAGTTAATTACTTTTAAATCAAAACTCATTCGTCTGAGTTTGTATCGTGATTGCGTGTCGCTGATGTTATGCTTTGCTTGGAGCAGTTGGTTAGTGAAGACGTTCCTTCATATGCGGGGTGGTGGACTTCCCCAATGTTGACCAGTTGTTTCGTCATGTTGAACAAGCCAACAGGAAATAGCATACAAACACTACCTGAAAGCCTTAATATCTCAAGGAAGAGGGTCGTATACAAAGTAGATTCCAGGTTGTTTATGGGTGAGCGGTGTAGGTTTGCCAAGGCGACAAGGCAATGCCAAAATTGACGTAATCTGCTAAGACATGGACGTTGTTGTAGCGGTAAATGAACCTCCATTCTCACAGGGTGGTCTTTCAGCTTTAGTTAACTAACCTGGACCACGAGTAAAACGTAGGCGTTGCTAAGCGACCAGTGATTTCACACTAATGTTGGGGGGTGGCCCAACGCCTTAAAGCATCATTCCCGGAGTTAGTCTCTCCTGAGTTGGCCCGCGGATATTCTGCCACAGTAAAGCTAGGCAGATCCACAACGTCGAGGAGCATACGTCGCGTCGCGTCGCTTCCAGTCGGGTCGTACCGCGTCGTTTCAGACGGTTGTAACGGGTTGTGGCACGCGGGATGGATGCCGCGAGAGCGTGAAGTAGCCCTCCATGGCTTTGTTGTAGTCGGCTATGCCGACACTGCTACGGAAAGGCCGATACTGGTAGAACCCCTTGTATTTGTAGTCGGGCGGAGGCTGGGTCGGGTAGCTGCAATCCACATTCCTGAAGTCTGCAAGAAAGATGACAGCTCCGATAACCACATCCTTACAGTTCGATCTATATATGAATTCTTGCCCGGTTGGGCAAACAGTGTAGAACGAAAAGGTAACTCAACATTTTAATACTTCGTCAAGATGCTTGTAAAAACATTGCTAATCCTGGAGTGATATCAGAACCAGACATGACGTCAACATCTACTCAATCTTACGTTTGAAGGCCAATACAACAACAACAACGACACTGGATGCCCTCTGTCTTCTGTTCCAATTCCGAGGAACAGCTGCATTTAGCCTCAGAACGCAAGAAGCCAAAAGCAACCTTTATGATGAACCGTTTGTGCAAAGTGAGTATTAAGCTGCGCGATTCTGAAAGGGGTCTTATGCCTTTTAATGAACGTTACAATGGTGCCACATTTGTTGAAATATTTTCAGTAGTTTTTGATTTATTGCAAATAGACAAACAAACTTAAAAAGCAACGTTTTAACAAACGGATTAATGTTGACTTGTAACGTATGGATTCGTAAAATACATGTACATGTATATGATTAGTTTTGGATTGTTTACTGAGGAAAAAGACTGGACATTGAAAGAAGAGATTATAAGACGCGCGTTTCCGCCAAAATCTCCAAACAGTTATTTTTGGCTCGTGTGCAGAATAGGCCTGTGTGACGTAATATCCGGTTCGCCGTGCATGACGGGTCACATTTTGGCTCACCCAAAGTGTAAGTTCTGTTGGGTGGTGTAAGCATGGTGCAGTAGGTGTCGAAAGGGTCTCGTCCAGTGCGTACAATCGCTTGTCTCGATGTCCTGTTGGTGGCGTATGAAGGCATGAGTCGTCGCGCGAAACATTCCGCCGCCATTCGTTGTCTCTCTTTCTCCTGGGCCTTGTATCGAGCGTTACCTACGTGCAAAAGGAAGCTTTGACCAGCACAGAAAACAAGGGAGAGACTGCTAGGAGTAGTTTTACGATTACCATTGTTGCGTTAGCTGCATTAAAGCAGTGTTCTCCTAATTTTGATTTAAAGAAGATCAACATGGAATAATTTAAGATCTGTACCATTACATACTAGGCACTGTCCAGTAAGCAACCATCTTATTTGCATTCATTGCTTAGTCCTGTAAGAAAACCTATCCAGCTTCGATAATCTAGTTCTGATCTACTTTTTGTTCCTAGAGTCAACACAAACTTTGGAACTAGGGATTTTTCTGTTGCTGTCCCAACTCTTTGGAATATGCTCCCTCTTAGTGTTAGATCAGTTGAAAATATTAAAAAATTCCGTCGTAATTAAAAAAACTTATTTTTACAACCTTGTTTATCCACCGCAGCTCCCTAGCGCTTTGACCCATCTGTTAACAACTGGAATACTACTTACGGGTTTTGAGATTGATCAATCCTTTTGTTTTGATGTGCTTCTGAGCTTGGTTTCCAAGGATTTAGGCGCAATCGAAGTTATCTTATTATTATTATTATTAATAGTCATTCGGAGCTCCCGGTCATTTGTCGCACTGACAATATAATATAAATGTATGCATGTAGGCCTATATAATGCTGTCGACTGCAAGCTGGAGATGTGTCACGTCTTTGACGTGTCATTGTCTGCAGCTATGCTATTTGGCTATGAATAAGTATCAGGGTGCAATCAATTCTAAAAAAGGATAGAACCCTGCGGTCTTAAAATACTGGTACTTTATTCGTACACCGTCGACCCGAAGAAAGTAAACAGTAAGCCACCGAACTCTCTCCGACCTACCGTTGATGTAGAGGTCATAGCCGCCAGTGGCGTTCCACGCTTCTGTTACGTTCCTCCAGTTGGCTCCCCAACGACCAATACGCGCACTGCTGGACAGAGGTCAGATTACACGAGCTGGAGTCGGACCGGAGGCAAACGTCACAAGTGTTGACGTCTTGGCGTAAAGTCATATCAATTTTAGCCGTCCCACAACGATTTGTCCTCTTCCCTTAGGCCTATTGGCCGAATACAACCTGGAAAAGTGCCGTGTTGCCCAGTTTGCGGGCTTATTGCGGGATTTAGAGAGAGGCGAGTAACAAAGTGGAGATACGTGACTAAATATTACAGAGGTAAAGGCGTGTGATATTGTTGGCAGACAACTAAAACATGTAGATACTAAATGAACGTTAGGGAAGAGGTACGTCACAGGACGAAGATTTATATTTAATTTTCAATGTTAAAAACACACACAGCGGCTTCCTAGGGTGTTTTTACACCACGAAGTAAGCTTGTCAATGAACTAACTCGTCGCAACAGTTAAATTGAATTAGGCTTTTCAGTCAAGTTTTTTTTCTCAAAATGAAAACCCACTGGCGACCGAGGCATGGTCTGCCGATTGCACATGTTGTCAGGACTATCGAAGAGGAAATAGGGCCTCCATTAGGCATAGCGCAACGCCCCACTTTGGACACTGTTATCGGAATATTTCCCCCAACTAGGGGTGTAGTTCCTACTGTTCGCTAAACATATCAATGAGCAGCATAGGTTAAGGGATAGCTCCGATGAAAATTCTTGTCGGTACTTAGGGCCGTTTTGATCACGGGCGTTAATTCGATTCGCTTCCTCTGTGCTATAATTATAGAGGGCTGTGGACTGCATACTCACTGGAAGCCTAACCCTAACTAACTCTTACTCTCCTTATCCATAACTGTGTAGACTAATAACCTTATATTTTATTAATAATGAGACACACACTAACCATTTTCCTGTCGTTTGATTAGTGCCAACGACTACGTATTCAACACTACGGTGTATAGTATCTATGTAATGTGAACGGTAGTGACCAAAACCATACGCGAATCCAGCGAGCCTGGGAGACACGAGCCCCGCAGACATTTGGAATTTGACAGCGCTATGCCTGCGTTAGAATACCGTGCTCCCTAGGCGTGCCCCCGTTACGTGGCCCCCATAGATGTTCTGAAATTAAGAACGCACCCCCGGCTCAGCACGTCCACAATTAATTTGGTTCGGCCGGCAGTGTTGTTTTGTGAGCCACATAGGGGTGCAATTAGAGGTGTTGTCCCCATAGGCTACCCTCTCTGAATCCATCCATGAAAACGGTCCCAAAGTGCTGAAAAACAAGCTATTCCTTCGCAAAGCCTGCTCCTGGGTAGACTTCGTGTTTCATGTATATACAGAAAGAACTACGCTCTTTGTTGAGGGAATGTGCCGATAATAATGACCTAAGTGGGGGGCGTAGGACTATACCTTGACAGGTACACGAAAGCCCACACAACAACGACTCATGGAATGATATTCTATCGATACAATGAACAAGCCAAACGTTTTCCAACGCAGCACGAAGCAGTTCAACTCGATTTCGGGTGATCACTGCAAAACAGGATTGCCATATTTATCGCATATTTCTGATGGAAAGGTTCCTCAGTGCCACTGAAAACATCAGAAATATCATCGGAAACCAACCATAGCTCATTGTAAAGAAGGAAATTCAACAGGCGCTGAACCAAACGTGCACGATCGTCCGTTGTACGTGAGCCCTGCACGACTTTGTCGACTTAATCGAAACATCACGTAGAACTCTTTATACACAGCTGCAACTTCTTGCAGCGTTGAAAACAGCTTGACTAGTTCATCGTAGCGCGACAAAAAACATAATAATATAATTATGACTTAAGTGTAACTCTTAACAAATTACAAATTGGATGTCTTTATCATAATGAACCATTTGATGTATGCAGATGATCTCTGTATTTTTTCACCTCGTGTTTCTGGGTTGAGAAAACTAACAGATTGTTGTGCCAAGTATGGCGAAATGTTTAACATAACATATAATGCCAACAAATCATATTGTATGGACATGAAAAAATAGTCTCCCTGTCACTCTCAATAATCGTCCGTTACCTCACACTATTAAATGTAAATATCTGGGTTATATAATTAAGAATAATTTTACTGACGATGACGACATTGCCAGACAGAAAAGATCCCTATATGCTCAGGCCAACGTCTTAGTTTTTGTGAATTATTTTTATACTGATATACATTTTAGAAGTCCTATATTTAAATACCCAATTGTATACTTAAAGTTCAGCGCACATTATATATATATATATATATATATCTTATTAACCATCTATTTTTATTTCATGTGCATCTATATCTTTGTATTTTAGTTATTTATGACTTTTTTTATTTACTTGTATTGTATGTCCATATGGACTTTTGTCTGAAATAAAACATTATTATTATTCTATTTCGTGACGATTTAGTTTCATACATATATATATCAATAAATCGTATTGCAATGGGAACTTTTTTACAATATCGAAATAAATGTACAGATATCATAATGGAAGCATCGAGCAAACTCATGCATTGCGCCTCATCTTGTTATTATAGCATCTCTCTTTAAAAAACGACTATATACATTGTAATGTCATACAACGTGTTGTGTGGTGATATGTAAACGTCCAAATAACATTTAAAGGACATGGAAAATAACATTACAAATTTGGTAGTTGAATAAATTATTCCCATATAAAAATATTTGCATGACAATATGAGATACAAAAAGTTATTTATTATACTTAAGAAAAATGGTTCCTTGTTTGAGAATGCTTCTGTGGAAGTGTACGTTCAATTGGAGTTTTCTATCGAAATTTGCTCAAGGAGATGTCATATGTCATCCACATTAAAACAAACAAAAAACGTAACAAGGAACAACAGTAGTGTTTATTCAATTTATATATAGTGTAAAGATACCACTTGTGTTCCGCAAAAAAGTTAAAGAAAACAGTTAATTAACGAAAATATAACTTACTTGCATTTTGGCTTCCTTAACGTTCTCATTGGTTTTAGGTCTACACTTTCATAAAGCTGCAACTTTGTCGAAAATGACCAAAATGTTTTAACCATTTGAGGTTTTGAATTTCCAAATAGGTTCATTTCACCCATTTGCTGCATTTTCACCCATATATTATAGCGATCCATCACTGGAGTAAATTTGTATAATGACATACTTGGTGGTTTTAGACGCAGGTTCGGTTTTAATAGTCTTCGGGTTATGTTCCTGGAATTTTTCATATCGTTCCATATCGTGTAGATAGCGATCGTATCGACGAGTGCAGTCAATAGACTTGTGGGTGGGCGGAGGCTCGAATCTCTGCAATTCGTTGACGTCTGGCGGATCTCGAATCTAGGCGTAGTGAAATGAATGTTATTTTATTGTAAACTGATATAGACTATATGTCTATCTGTCTGTCTGTCTATCTATCTGTCTGTATGTCTGTATGTCTGTCTATCTGTATGTCTGTCTGTCTCTCTCTCTCTCTCTCTCTCTCTCTCTCTCTCTCTCTCTCTCTCTCTCTCTCTCTCTCTCTCTCTCTCTCTCTCTCTCTCTCTCTCTCTCTCTCTCTCTCTCTCTCTCTCTCTCTCTCTCTCTCTCTCTCTCTCTCTCTCTCTCTCTCTCTCTCTCTCTCTCTCTCTCTCTCTCTCTCTCTCTCTCTCTCTCTCTCTCTCTCTCTCTCTCTCTCTCTCTCTCTCTCTCTCTCTCTCCCCCCCTCTCTCTCTCTCTCTCTCTCTCCCCCTACCTCGCTCCCTATGTGTGTATGTATATATATATATATATATAGTCTGTACCCTGTAAATATACATACA
Organism: Escarpia spicata; assembly: GCA_963995525.1. Classification (NCBI taxonomy): domain Eukaryota; kingdom Metazoa; phylum Annelida; class Polychaeta; order Sabellida; family Siboglinidae; genus Escarpia; species Escarpia spicata. The sequence goes on from OZ023212.1 coordinate 56,994,857, forward strand.
GCAATACAAAATAAGATAACTTGCAGTGATTAAGTTAGGTTTCCGTTATATTATTATATATCATATCCATTATGTTTCCGCTTTGTATATATGTGTGTGTGTGTGTGTGTGTGTGTGTGTGTGTGTGTGTGTGTGTGTGTGTGTGTGTGTGTGTGTGTGTGTGTGTGTGTGTGTGTGTGTGTGTGTGTGTGTGTGTGTGTGTGTGTGTGTGTGTGTGTGTGTGTGTGTGTGTGTGTGTGTGTGTGTGTGTGTGTGTGTGTGTGTGTTTATATATGTATATATATATACACACATATATATATATATATATATATACATATACATATATATATATATATATATATATATATATATAAGCGGAAACATAATGGATATGATATATAATAATATAACGGAAACTTAACTTAATCAGTGTATTTATCTTATTTGTTATTGCCGTATGTATATTTACAGGGTACAGACTTATCATTATTCGTCTAGGCTTAGTGATAATTAATTCGTCTAGGCTTTATATAAATGTTTTAATTTTATAAGTGATCTTCAAATAAAATAGGCTACACACCCGCACGAATGCGCACGCATACGCACGCTCGCACGCACGCAAACGCATACACGCTCACACGCACGCAAGCGCTTACACACACACACACACACACACACACACACACACACACACACACACATACACACACACACGCACGCACGCAAGACAAACGCATGCCACACGTGTTTACGTTGTCTATCTCATGCACGTACACATAAATTAGGCGGCAGCGGCGGTGGTATACGTCTGATTACTGGTTCTCTAAATGCTTTGTTCTGAGCCCGTCGTCTCTCGAGCAGCAAGGCAACGCTCTGGTTCATGGCCCCGTACGTCGTCCTACGATACACATGACGCTTATAGTGAGGCAGCTTAAGGCCACATTTTGACATTATCAGGACATGCTGGACAAAAGCACCAATTTTTTCCCTAACAATCTATGTGCCATAACATTTCATAATGTTATTGGAACCAAGTCATGTTACTTTCTGGAGCCTGTTTCAGCCATTTAAAACATTTTTAAAAGAAAACATTGAAAAATTATGTTTTTCAGTTAAATGCTTCGATTGTCGGGTAATTCGGTATCTATACATAATGTTGCAGGTTAATCACGAATCTTCTATCGGCTTTCCATTCCGAGCCATATTTGGGTTACCTGAGGGCAATAAAGGGTTATTTTGCTTCATTTTTAGCCTGTTCACCACCGGATGCACGATGGTTTTAGCTGATAAGTAGTATTTAGAACTGGCTGACATACAAAAATCTTATCCAGATAACATTGCTGGTGTTTGATAACTTGCTGAAATATAATCATCGATACAGGGCTAACGCAACTGCAACGAGATAACGCGTGATGACGTCTGCAAGCCGCGCACATATTTGTGTCCATGTCACTTATTACTCATGTTTGCTAGGCGGCACTACATACGCAAACCGGGTGTAAACAACACCGTTTCCATTCACCACGTTCGGTAAGTTTCCTATTTGACTGTCAGACCGTGATAAGATGCTATCTTATTGTCCGTTATTGTTGTTATATTCCATCACAACACTATACTAGATACACACTGCTTAAATTCATCCATATAATTACATCTAAACAGATGAGACTGTTCTTCAAAACATGGACTTGTCAGACCACTGAAACTACTCACCCGGGACGATCGATTCGAACTCTTATTTAGTTATTATTCATCATAATCAATTTAGTAAATGTTCTTTAAAAAATGTTTAATTATTAGGTCAGTCGTACTCTTAATGAACAATATATCGATTTGATGGCATATTTAATGTAATATCCAGTAAGATCTTAAGACTTGCACAAAGGATAACCAATTTGTATGAGTGACCAAACCATGTAAGATTACTTTAGTCCCAAAACCCCGATCGGCGTCTATGACGGTTTATAATACCACTGACTGAGCTGAAGGATGACATATTCTAGCGAATACTTCTTTCTATTTCAGAATGTCCATTGTGTGCAGTTGCGCACAATGGACTGGACTTTGTGCGCAATATGTCAGCAGACAAACTCGGAAACACTCCTTGTCCCCTTAATGTGCATACGGACAGCTCAAAGGCATACTCAACGTTTTTGAACAATGTCGGTGAATGCAGGCAGTTAGGGGGACATCCGGTCCCACTGAAGTTTAGTGAGGATATGGATAAGGCCCAGTTTATTCAGCATCGTGCACAGTGGCATAAAACATGTCATGTCAAGTTCAGTGGGGAGAAACTGTAAAGAGCAAGGAAGAGGGAGAGATCCGCTAGTACTGAGAGTGATGCTACAGCCAAACGACGTCAGCGCCGCATGCCCGCGGATACTGGCACGTGCATATTCTGCAACAAATATGATGGGCAGTTACATGTCTTTGCAACTCTTCAGGCAGACACCAACATCATAAACATGGCCGCTGATCTGCAGGAAACAGCTATATATGATTGCTGCTGGTGACCTCGTTTCGATTGATGCAAAGGTAATTTTGCTTGTTTGACTGGACTGCGAAATCGCCATCGTTCCTTTCTGAGGAGAAGCCAAGACTACATTGAAACAGACGTGGAAGAAGAGAAACTGAAAGCAATAGTCTTTGTTGAGCTCATCACGCATGTTGAGAATTGTGTAGAGGATGGAACCTTCTATTTCAAGTTTTCATCGCTGCGTAAGCTCTATGAAAATCGCCTGGCCGACATTGGTATTGGTAGAGAGAGAGAGAGAGATCAACAGTCTTCGTTTCAAGGAACAAGTTCTGAAGTACTTTCCGCAAGCACAAGAGCAAAGTGGTGGCAAGAAATATTACTTATCTTCAAGCAAGGCTTGCAGGAACTGATAAAAGACAGTTTGAAGTCAGACTATGACGGGGATGCACTGATTTTAGCGAAAGCTGTCAGAATTGTGCGTGACGATATTTTCCGTTCTAAAGGGTTTAACTTTGATGCATCGTTCCCAACTGGATGCCAGCAGGATGCAGTCCCCACAACTCTCAAATCCCTGATAAGCATGCTTTTGAATGGAGCTGACCTCAAGGACCAGAATTCTGCAGACTCCCAAGCATGCCTTACGGTCTCGCAACTGATCATGTATAATTGCAAGAAGAGGACTCCAACTATCATGAAGGAAGTGGCTGCTGCAACTGCCAGCTCTCGACATTCGTTGGAGCATGAACCACCCTTGTACCTCTACCTTGGACTAAATGTTCACACACAAACTAGGTCCAGGAAGTTGATAACACAGCTGCACGCATTAGGTTTGAGTGTTAGCTATGATCGGGTACTTAAGCTTGAGGAACATCTGGCTACCGCTGTATGTGAGAACATCAGGAACAAAGGTTCTGTGAGTCCTGCCCAGCTACGCAAAGGCCTATTTACTGTTGGTGCGTTGGACAACTTGGATCAGAACCCATCAAGCACCACAACCAAAGGCTCATTCCACGGTGCAGGCATCAGTCTCTTTCGGTTCCCTGCCAAGTCCAATACGGGACAGCCTCAGGAATGCATACGACTGCCTTCTAAAGAAACAAAGAAGAATCATTTGCTGCCTGATAGATTCCCCGTTGTATCTGCTGTTGCACTCAAGACAAACAGTGCGGCTGTACCCGATACATCCAATGCTATTATCTCCTTTATATATGTTTAATGATTATGATGCTTTTCATGTTGTTAGAGACAACAGAAAAGGTGGAGGTGTGGTGATTGTTAACAAGAAGCTAAATGGGCGATTATGCGAAACAAAGTCACTAATAGTTGATAACGTACTAGAATGTGTTACTGTTGAATGTGAAATTAACCGACACAAAACTGCACTGGTCAGTTGTGTATATAGGTGCCCTGGGTCTAACATGGTTTCATTTAATAACAATATTGAACAATTGTTTAGTCGTATACGTTGCACCAAAACCATATATGTATGTGGTGATTTCAATATAGATGTGTTTAAATGTGATAGTCATAGTGGAACCAAGCTATTTGTAGATCTTATGTACAGTCTTGGTTTATACCCTTTAATTAATAGACCTAGCAGAATTACTACTACCTCTGCAACCCTTATAGACAACATTTTTACTTCTGAACTTGAGTGCAAGATTGATAGTGGTCTATTAGTAAATTATATCAGTGATCATCTTCCTGTATTTGCTCTGTGCCATTGTACTGTAAAACGTAATGTGAACGAACATTCTAACAAGTGCATTCGTCATCTTAGCGAAGAAAACATCAATGCGTTGAAGTGTGACTCAATGCAAAATTCTTGGCATACTGTTATCGGTAGTGAAAATGCAAATATAGCATATGACAACTTTCTTCATGATTTTACACAAATGTACAACAAACATTGTCCTGTCAACTGTACGACCTAAATTATTAACAATTAGTTTTAAAAAACCGTGGTTTACTGAAGGACTCAGAAACGCATGTATCAAGAAAAATCATTTGTATTAAGCATTTCTGTCATCCAGATCAATTATCTCGGAAAGTAGATATAAATCATATAAAAATAAATTAACAGGTATTCTCAGTTCCACTAAGAAACAGTTGTATAGCAATTTACTCGCACAGAAGAAAAATGACATTGTTGGCACCTGGAAAGTACTTAAAACTGTAGTGGGAACACCTCGCTTAGGAAATCACTACCCAGATCAGTTTGTTAATGATGGCATAACCATTAGTAATAAGGAAGATGTAGCGAACATGTTTAACAATTATTTTATTAATATCGGTCCGGAGCTGTCAAAGGATATAACGGCACCAACAAATGTTTCTATTTATGACTACATAGAAAACAGAAATAGTAATAATTGATTTCTAACTCCAGTTAATGAAGATGAAGTTATCCGAGCTGTGAACAATTGGGAAAGTAAAATATCCACAGATTGCGAAGACATAAGTATGCATTTGGTCAAAGAAGTTATTAACTCCATTGCAAAACCTATCACTTATATTTGTAATCTATCTTTCACTACTGGAGTATTCCCGGAGAAAATGAAAATAGCAAAGGTTATCTCACTCTTTAAGTCTGGGGATAAGTATATGTGCACTAATTATAAGCCTATTTAACTATTACCACAATTCTCAAAAATATTAGAAAAAATTTCAGTTCTCGTTTAGATAGTTTTATTACCAAACACAAACTAATAAACCCAAGCCAATATGGATTTCAACAAAATATGTCAACATGTCACGCAGTATTATATCTTGTTGATGCAATAACCCAATCACTGGATGCCAAAAAATATGCTATTGATGTTTTTATCGATTTAAAACAGGCATTTGACACAGTTAATCACAAACTGTTATGTAAACAAATTGAATTTCTTGGTATCCGTGGTGGGGCATTTAACTGGTTAAATAGTTATCTAGAAAACAGAAAACAATTTGTGTCCATTGACAAATGTAATTCTACTGTGCGCAATATTTCATGTGGTGTCCCACAGTGTTTGATCCTGGCCCCCAAACTATTCATTCTATACGTTAATGATATGTGTAACATATCTAATCTAGTAAAATACATTCTCTTTGCAGACGATACTAATATCTTTTATGCAAATAGTAACTTCAATAAACTAAACGAAACTGTATGTAACGTTCTGGACCAAATGTAAACATGGTTTGCAGTAAATAAATTAACTCTGAACATATCTAAAACCAATTATATGTTATTTGGAAACCGTATGCTAAACAAAGAAATTAATATAAAAATACGAAATGTTAATATCGAAAGAGTAAGGGTCACCAAATTTTTGGGTGTGTTTATTGATGATCTACTAAATTGGAAAGCTCATATAAAATACGTACAATCAAAGCTTTCAAAAAGTACAGCTATAATGCATAGATGCAATCATCTACTTGATAGAAATAGTAGACGTATTCTATACAGTTCTCTCTTTTTGCCGTATTTAAATTACTGTGCAGAGATATGGGGAAACATGTACCCAACAAATACTAACTGTATTTTCTTATTACAAAAAAGAGTAATCCGCATTATATTTGGTGCAAGATGGTTGGATCATACAAACTCACTTTTCCAACAATTACATGTTCAAAAATTTCCAGATATCATAGAACTGAAAACATCATTATTTATGTACAAAGCTTACTACAGCTGTTTGCCATCAAATATTCAGTGTTTGTTTACTAGACGGGAAATAGCATACTCAATGCGAGCTAATCATGACCTAGAACGACAGAGAGTCTGTTCTACCATGCGATCAATGTCTCTTTGTGTAAAGGGAGTGCAATTATGGAATTCTCTATGCGATCATTTAAAAACTACTAATAATATTACTGAATTTAAGCGTAAATGCAAGAACCTTTTATTTGAGAAATATCTGGTTGTGGAAATCTAAATAAAATCATACACAAATATAATCATGCCATTCAGGAAATTACAATATGTGTAAAGATGTGTACTTATCACATACTTTAAATTTTGAATATGCACATATTCCATTGCATGTTTTCAATTACTGTAGCTAGATGGTTAGATGAATAGCAAATTCGAATAATATAATATTGATGTCTCAAAATACATGTACGTATGTATGTGAATGTGAATATATGTATGTATATATGTGTGTATATGTGTGTATACATACAGGTATATAATTATATATAAATTTATGTTTTTGTTATGTATTGATATATGTAGATTTAATGTGGCCGCAGCTTGTTTGATGTTGGAATAAAGGAAGATGGATTCATATATAAAAGGTTGGTAAGGGGCATATTTTATTGCCAATCAGTATGCACATCAATGCATACCCATAAAATACACTGTACCCGTATATAAGGAATTGTGTACAAGAAAGTGTTGCTGTACACAAATAAACAATCAGTACAATATATACACAGTGCATCAAACTGCTAATCGACGACATCAAAGGTGAGGGGCTACATGCCGCCCCTCCAAACTCGATATAATTAACATTATTATAAGTGTACAACACATCGTAATAAACAAACGTCGGTTCCTTGTACTTAACCATCTATGTAAATGAAGTGCCACAAGCAGTGGTGGAGGAGAGGAGGAGGTGGTCAAGACAGAAATATAAACGACTTACTCTGATCGATTCGAAATCGGACTGGGAAAGATTGAAGATCTTCTCCCATGATACCAAGCGGTGGGCTAGTCCACAAACCAATAGGGGTGGAAGGTTAGACTGACACAATCCATAACGAACATAAACATACTTTTGGCTGTGCCAAGAAGTTGTTATTTATGTTTTTGTTATGTATTGATATATGTAGATTTAATGTGGCCGCAGCTTGTTTGATGTTGGAATAAAGGAAGATGGATTCATATATAAAAGGTTGGTAAGGGGCATATTTTATTGCCAATCAGTATGCACATCAATGCATACCCATAAAATACACTGTACCCGTATATAAGGAATTGTGTACAAGAAAGTGTTGCTGTACACAAATAAACAATCAGTACAATATATACACAGTGCATCAAACTGCTAATCTACGACATCAAAGGTGAGGGGCTACATGCCACAGGCACTGCTCATAATGAGGAGTGACCCCCCCCCCACCCAAGGCAGTATATATGTCAGGGGTAAATTTACACAAAAGTCAATGACTTCGTATTTACCCCCTTCAAACATTGTACATTCTCACTTGTATTATAGTTAAACTTATTTGGTTGTCTTGTCTTGTATATATATTGTTATCAATGTTCTGAATAAACGTTCATTCATTCATTCATTCATTCAATAAAGCTTTGGATGGACGTCTGGAGGAGGCACGTGAAAAAGAGAAATGTTGGCTGGAGCATGCGTCCAAGCTGATCGAGAAGGAGGAGTTAACGAAGAGAGATGTTGTGGCCTGGTCAGCCTACCATGCCAGTCATCAGGACAACATTGCTAATGACAGACAACCCGCTCTCACACAGTCACTATGTTTCATCGGAAATGTGCATATTATTATGTTTACATTTGACGCAAACATGTGACATATAAAACGTGTATTTCTGCCAATAGGCATGTTTGTCAGTGGAGTGTATACTTTTCCATACATTTGAAAGTTCTGTAAAAATCTACAGTCCCACGTTCCATAATGAATACAGGTTCGTCGAACTGTAATTCGTGCTAAACTACATATGTTTGTCTAACAGTATTTTATCATCTGTCATAACTATCATATTAATAATAATATAGGGTGTAACTCTACAAAAATAATATGATTAAAATTATTGCTTCCGGTGTCATTTACGAACTTACTCGGTAACGCTGAACTTAGAGTCGACTTCAAAGTCTGGCGGTGGCGGCCATTTTCCAGCCATGTTGGCGGTTGACGACAGATGGTGCACTCACGGTGGATTAGATCGCTCAAGTCGTCGAGGTCGAACTTAAGTCGCGATGCTCACGCGCGAGACGACAAGTTCAACCTCACCCACCCTGCAAGTGTGGACAGATCATCGTTTTACTTGTTGGATAGGATGATTGTGTTTGTTTGTATCATGTGAGTGAGTGAGTGAGTGAGTGAGTGAGTGAGTGAGTGAGTGAGTGAGTGAGTGAGTGAGTGAGTGAGTGAGTGAGTGAGTGAGTGAGTGAGTGAGTGAGTGAGTGAGTGAGTGAGTGAGTGAGTGAGTGAGTGAGTGAGTGAGTGAGTGAGTGAGTGAGTGAGTGAGTGAGTGAGTGAGTGAGTGAGTGAGTGAGTGAGTGAGTGAGTGAGTGAGTGAGTGAGTGAGTGAGTGAGTGAGTGAGTGAGTGAGTGAGTGAGTGAGTGAGTGAGTGAGCGAGCGAGCGAGTAAGATCGTATTTTTGTGTCACTGCCTCACCCAGCAACAAGTGGGGACAGTTTCGCATGTGTCGCTGGCTGCCTTTGTGTTGTCGATGGTAGTTGGCAATGTCTCGAGGTCAGCATTGTTAGCCAGCTACGTCACCGGGTTTGACAAGTGTGCAACTGCCAGCTGCACAAGTACGGGCCAATCGAAGCATGTGTCCAAACAGACACAACCGAGCTGTGATAGCAGACAAGCTCAGTGGCTCGATCATACCCGCATTTGCGGTAAAAGGCATTGTTGGAGATCCGCTGACGGTATCTGATGTCGATGACATGCCTCAGCTGACGACGATGAAATGCGTCAAACATTGCACACTCCGTAGACATTAGTACCATGTGTCCATACTGTGGCTAATCACAGGGACTATAAAGACGTTTTTTTAATTTATAGGTAGCGCCGCAGCTTGAGCTCTTCTTGCATTGTGTTTTGTCTGATCCAGAGAGACCACATCTTCAAGTAACGATCCTAACTTCCGCAGCTTGTGCGAGTCTTCTTCAGCTCGGTTGCATGTAGGCAAAGAAAGCGTAAGTTGTTTTTGCACCCTGTAAAATATATTTGAGCAAGGACAAGGACTCATTTGTGGAACTGCGTAACAATTGCATAACTAGACTATATAAGTACATCTTGCTAAGGTATTCTTTCAAGTATTCCCCCTCCTATCTTCGGACAGAACTCGGTAAATGTCACACTGGATTCGTGCAGCAGTTTGACAGCTGCATTCATCTTGGTCGTTGTTATCATCTTCGATGTTGCCATCCGCCACATCGTCGATCTGGCTCAGTGGGTTTTGAATCAACGACTTTTGACACTCGGAAACTACTGGGAAGTAATCTTGCCTAGATCCACCTCGGACTCTTCTGAAAACAGTTGGATCCAGTGTAAAACGAAGACACCAAAACGGGGTGTTTCAATGTCCACGACCCAAACGTCAAGTTTGTTTTAGAATGACTGAATTAATGTTCTCTGCTGGTTCGATGATTTTTCATTTCGTCATATCAGCGCCGTAATCAATAACATATACATGTTGAGTCTGCTGAAAGTGTCTACTAAATACTCCAACATCAACAACCGCTGCGCGTTTTCGGAGTTCAAAAAGCGGCCTCATCTCGAACATCGACAATCCGGGGAAGAAACTCTTGAAAGGCAGTGCACCGTCGTGTAGATTGAAACTATTTCGAATTCAGCTACCATCTTCTGGAATAACATACCATACCGACGCAATTTTAAAAGATTCATCCTGGTGTCTGCATGGTAATCTTCAGTCTTCAGATTGTTAGGTAGCATAGAACTCCTCGCCCAAGCTTCTCGGCCGGTGTAAATAGAGACAAGCGAGTATTGCGCAGTTAATGTGGAAATCTGTTGTTACACCAAATGTAAATATATATATACACAGCCTGTGCCATGACAATTAATGTTGATTATCGAAATGTTGCACTTTCAACGACATGTCGGCTGCACAGACGTACCGCTCAAGCGGTAAACAAAACAAAATGTCTTCTCTCAGAGCAATCCCCTGCGGATATTTCACAAACCAAACGAATAATGCAACAGAATTGATGTTTGGAAGCACTCGAGGAGTTGATTGCTCCATGCTCCGATCACCTGCTACACTAACATGGTTCTGAAATATTGTTTGGTTGGGGTTCCACAAATTAACCCTATACGTAACGACATCGGTCCGTTTCGAACTACTTCGTTTGATTAAGATAGACCAGTCACCTATTTTAATCGAAGAACGAGTGTATTACGTAGCAACCAGATTTGACGATCTTGAAATAAAATTACAACACTTTTATTAATATATATATTATATGACGAGCAGGAGGCTACTTTCCGATGCACACGCCCCGACTGAAGCGATCGAGAAGGAAGGAAGACAAAAAAGAAGAATGCGATATGCTAAAAATGGATTATAGGATAAGACTCCGTGAATTGACTGAACCATCGATCAACACTAAACATTGTAGCTTTCAGTTTTACGTAGAGTATTCGTGATGCGTCGTGGTAAATTTGTTATAAAGATAAAATTGAATGCAGTGTGCTCTTAAAACTCTTTCATTGACGTGCACACATGCAAAATCATTATTTAAAAAATATGTATCTGTATTGTAATTATATCGCCTGACACGTATACGACTACGTGTTACGACGAACCAATAAAACATGTATATTGAAAGGGTATTTGCTTATATATTTTATGCTATCAATATTGTGCCGCCAGAACGATGGTGGCACTACATACATAGGGGTGCATTTGTCAGTTCTGCCACGGACGTTAACGAGAACCAGTGCCGTCTTACCAAGTGAGGCTAGACGTCGGTCCAAGATCTTCACGGAACGTCAAATGCCATAATGACGTCATAAACAGGATGCGACATCATGATATGCTCGCGCATGTTACCAGTTTACCTACATTTTCAACGGTTCTGAAGTACACGCTTATTTATGCACTTCGACTTGTGTTTCTCATTCGTGTCCATCTCCCAGACTGTCACACAATGTGCTCCCAATCTTTGGCGCATATGATGGCGAGGTCGTTGGCAGAGCATGCGTTCTCTATCGTCTTGCAGACCCGAAGGTGTTGCATGGTCTGTCTAGTGGCACAGTCACAGTCCTCGGGGTCGTATATTTGAGCATATTGGTTCTCGACCGGCCAACCGGTGTGCGTAGTCGGTTTAGCGCTTTCCATGTGATCCAATCGTTCTCCGCACCATCAGGGAGGTGTTCCTCGGCGCGGATGTTCATGTGCATACTGGCGTCCAGAGAGTCGTGTTGTTCTTGTCACATCTCCACGCGAGTTGTTGATGCAATGGTGTCGATGGGTTCCGTTGATGCTATGAAGCTCCTCCGAGATTTCCGGCGTGATGCAACTCCGATGTGTCCGTGGAGAGGGTGTTTTGCGACAGTGTTCTGCCGTGTTCGTTCTGTTCGACTTGCCACCGCTCTCCTAACGGTCTGGTGGGGCGAATCCGGCAAGTACGTGCAGACTGTTGTTGACATTCAGTGTCGAGTTCAATTTCTTCGCGTGGGCTGCGCGCTCCTATACAGGGCACCAGGCTGTAGCTAGCGGGGGCAGGGGCAGTTGCTCCCACCAAAAAAATAAAAAAGTGCCCTTTTAGTTTGAAAGTGCCCTTTTTGTCTGGCCTATATTACTGATGTAACTGCTGTTTTTGTGATTCCATACCCACTTATTGGTCAAAGTGCCTTACTTTTATAAACTGGCCCGCACTATATCTCCCAATCTCGGCGATGCATACGAGCACATTGCATTGGCGAGTAAATGCAGCCTGGACTGCATGACCATCCCATCAGGGTGGAATTAAATATGGCGCCGTGTTGGGCTGGTAGCCAATTATGCAGACCTGTATTGGAAAGGTGCAGTTTCAACGTCATCGCGCCAATGCTGGAGACACGGATCAATTAATAGCTGACTATTATCTCATCAATATATTTTACCCATTTATTGATCACGTCCTCAACGAGTTGGCTGAACGATTTTCGAGTGACTACCATGTGCTCACTGCAGCTCAAGACCTCCTGCCGTCCAACCTACAGAAACTAGATGACACAGGACTAACTGAGTACTACAGTAGGTATCTCAATTCGGCTGAACAAAACGAGCTTCCTGTGGAAATCGTAAAGTGGCGAAAGAGTTACGATGACTCTCAAGTTCCACGACTGTCGTCTTCAAGTGAACTGATTTCGGCATGTGGTCAAACATTTGCCGTCATCAACAAGGTCGTAAACTTCTTCCTCACTACACCAGTCGGAACCGTTGCTTGCGAGCGGTCCTGTTATGCCCTGCGACGACGCAAGTGGTGGAGTCGGTCAACAATGACAGAAAGACGGATCTATGGCCTCAGAATGTTATATGTTCATAGAAAATCAAACTATCTTCCCACCCCTGAAGATGTTTATTTGTGTAAAGCCAATTGGCGAATCACTGCACGCGAGAGGAAGTGACATTATAAAACAAGTTCAGATGGGAATAACTGTAAGACCGATATTCCGTATATAATGCATAGCTGTCGATTTTGTTAATGTATTGTCATTTGATATTAATTATTTTTTCGTGTATTTTTTTATTACCACGCAGCATGTGATCGCACTGAAACAATATACTTGAGCCGTGGGCGATATTCTTCAGAAAATACGCTAGATTGCGTCAAGAGGGATACATTTTCTGGGAAAGAAACCCCCTCATGAATGTCTATGCTTTACTGTAATTTGTTTACTGACCTTATTTTAGATTAGCTACGGCCCTAGCAATGCATACTCGGCAGCTGAGTAGCATAGCGCTGGAGCGGATGGTCTGAATGTCGAATCTGCTACCCACTTTGAGATTCTGAGCTTACGGATGATGTTATTTCTGGACCCAACTTTCCCTTTGGTTTTTTATATGCGCTTTGGACGATAGTGTTCGGTCTAGTGTGACACCAAGATACACCGGATAGGCACAATGGGTTAGCTTGATACCATTCCAGTTGAGGTTCAGCTGCCTGACGCATTCGCGGTTTCCTAGGTGGAAAAGGCTCACTTGTATCTTTGTTGGATTTGCTCAGAGTTGGTTAATGTCGAAATACTCCAACTAGCCCCACAAGTGTTTACAGTAGTATTTCCTCGACCAGGGTAATGTATGTGTCCTGGATAGTGACAGCGAGATCATCCGCATACACGAACTTGCGCGTCTTCAGATGGATGGGCTGATCACTCCTGTATATATTGAAGTGTGGCGGTGCGAGGACACTTCAATTCCCTGTGGTAAGCCGTTCCTCTGTAATCGCCATCTGCTCCGCTTCCCTCCAAGTTCCACGTAATACCGGCGGTTCTCCAGGAGAGTGCGGATCATGCATACCAAATGGTGGTCCGTTGTCATATTGTAGACGTTCTCGAGCAGTCTCCCGTGGTTGACGGTGTCATAGCCTGTATTATGCTGCCAAGAGTACTACGCCTGCGATTCTGCCTCGTTCGAAACCGTCCCCCGATGTGCTGGGTGAGGTTCAATACCACTGCAAGACTTGCCTGGGCGGAAACCTACCTGCTCCGGGATGAGGTGCTGCTCTAAGATGGGGGAAGAGGCGGTTTAGTATCATCCGCTCGTAGAGGTGACAGAGGAGCGACATTGGTCTGAAGCTTTTCAGGCTTGATGGGTTCTTTCCGGTGTGTTCTTGCGCACGAGTTGAACAAGTTCAAAACTCAACCCAGCGTTGTGGATCCGAAGTGCTTGACCTATTCAGTTACGATTTTCATCAAGTCCAGCGTCTTTTCCATTCTTGCGGTGTTTTAGTCAGTTTCTCAGTTCGTTGTCGGTAAAGTCGTCATCGAAATGGTGGTTGCTTCAGCTTCGTTTGCTGTTGTGCGTCATATCAAAGCTAATTCTTACTGTTGACAGCAAGCCAGTGGCAGTCACCATCGGATTGCATAACATAATGGTAATTAATATTCAATTAAAATTTTTGTTGAAAGTTAATTGTGATTTTGTTAAATTAAATTAGCCTCTGCCAGTCAAGTTAATTAATTAAATGAATTGGTGATTCTCTAGAAAGTTAATTAAATTAACTCAACTGAATTAACAATTAACTCAAAATGAGTTTAATTGTATAGGGCCTACTACTCCTACGCAGTGAATGTAGGTCTATACCATAGGCGGATACAGGGGTCCTGGGTGACACGTTCCCCTAGACCTTTGGAATTTTGCGTGCCCGTTGACCTTTTTGAATGGGCCGTCGTGATCATGCCCGCTAGACCCTTGGAAATGTGCCCACGTTATGGTTACAATAAGCTGAAGTTATGCTGATGCGGCAGCGAAAACTTTCAACAGCAACCCCCCCCCCCCCCCCCGCGTCTTCCGATGTCATAGTCGAGCCAGCGGAGAAGCTGAAGAGCTGAAGATACGGCGGCGTGGCAGCGAAACCTTTTACATCATTTGTTTCGGCTGCCAGTGGAGGTTTTGTCCCCCCCCCCAGACCACCCTCTCTGGATCCGCCCCTGTCGACATGTTATAGGTACTGATGCTTATACTTTTAGACATTATTTGGAATATAAAAAAAACAGGAATTGTGAGAATATATTGTCAAAACAGTTTTATTACCAACACTCAAACATGAAACATTCACACGTCTACACTCGATATTTCCTATAATAATTCATTCAAAGTAACTCAGCTATGCCTCTATGAGGCAGAAAGTAGAAACAGCTGTGTCTCATAGCTGAGTATGTGAAACTATTATCATTGCAACAATCTTCGTTTGAAACATGAAATACCCGTCATGAAAATACTGGCATGGAATACAAAAATTCTTAGTTGTAGATGCTCATGACTGATTCAAATATACGCACATTCTTAAGTGATTTAAGTGTTCAACAAACCATGAAATACCCGTCATGAAAATACTGGCATGGAATACAAAAATTCTTAGTTGTAGATGCTCATAACTGATTCAAATATATGCACATTTCGAAACGATTTAAGTGTTCAACAAACCATTAACCAATTTACCTTAACGTTTACTGTGCACAGTTGTAGCTAAAGAATATCACCGGGACATTTTTCACATTAAAATACACACTTTAGCAATCAGGTAAATAATACTATGATCTAAACATTGTATAACCTAATAATATGTTGACCCATAACTTAAGATCGTTACTGATTGGTAAGTGATTTTTATTTTTTATATTTGAGGAATGTTGAAAACATATCTTGCCCCACGTGTGGTGCCTATTTGCATTGTTGCCGGGTTATGACAAAACTCCCTGTACTACTGCTATCTTCT
The DNA here is from genome assembly GCA_963995525.1 of Escarpia spicata. NCBI lineage: Eukaryota > Metazoa > Annelida > Polychaeta > Sabellida > Siboglinidae > Escarpia > Escarpia spicata. The sequence goes on from OZ023212.1 coordinate 57,010,455, forward strand.
CATGATACCCTCTCCACAAATCCAGATTCGAACGTAGCCCATTTCGCACAATGAAAACGAGAGACAACCATTGAGTCATTATGATGCATAAAATGCAGTTTGGATATTTAAGGTATTTTCGAAATGGAAAACAATCATTATGATATATGTTTGAATTTTAATGCCATGACAATTTTTTGGAAATTACATAATTAAAACCTTCTCTAAACAGACCTACATAAGTTCGTACAGTTTCATTATTTCTTGTTCTAAGGCAACAGTATTCTTCAGAACTATGTAATTATAAGTACTGCTTATCTAAGTAAGTTCATTCATAATAATGTCTATAATAATATTTACATGTTGTTTAATCAACAATGTTCTTCACAACTGATCATACAATTGTAATGTATTGTTTACGATTCAATAGTTCAAATTTATTTATTCTGTTTGATAATTTTTCTAATTCTTGAGTTCATGAACGGACATCACTAGTTGCGTCCCGCCCTCTCCAGTTTCCCGTCGGTGAGTCTGTAGGCAGGCAGGTAGGAGATGATGCCCTTGTCATCAAGCACCTGTAGGGAAGGGTTAGGGTGCGTTGTCTCCATGCACCCAAGGGATGTATACCTGGAACAAAGGGATACACATCTCAGTGATATACCACCATTAAAGGTTAAACAATGACACATGGAATTGCCACATTTGGTGTCAGAAGTGGGATCCATCCATGGCTATTTTATGGAGGCGCATACTTATGAATCATTAATGTGTGATTGTTGTCAGCCATGTTCAGATTATCCAAAATTATTGTTATTATTATAATAAACAAAAAATATATCACAGTTAATTTAGATAAATATGCTGTTAGACAATACTGTGCAATAACAAAAAGTGAAAATACTAAATACAATGACGGGCCTTTACAATAACAGTCAATGAGGAAGACAATAAGAGCATTCACAGGATGGTGGAGTGGTTTCTATAAAATATTGTGAGTTTGTAATTATTAATGAAATGTTTTTTTGTGAATCATAGTTACAGATCATTAAGGGTGACGGTGGAAGTAAAGTGTTGACATGTTTAGTGGAGACTATATGCATGCCAGTGAAGAAACACCTGGAAATAAAATAGTCGAGTCGTTTCGTGAAGATTGTATAATTATTAGTTAATGTGTTATTAAAAATACTGTAGAATTTCTCCCGATATTCTGCTATTTAGGTAAATTTCCAGTGGTTGTAGAAACCCTGCAGGAGAATTGGTGAGCTACAATCTCGCATGTAGCACAGTTAAAAGGTTGTTTAAGAAAATGTTCACACATTTTCTGTTCTCATTTTGCCCCTACCACCCTCCCCCAGAATGGAAAGAAGAAAGAGATGAACTATGATAAAGCTTTATTTGTTCACAAGGTACATATACATAGCATGCATTTTTACTTAAAAACAGTAGCATTTAATTGCATAATACCGATTGAACTGGAGTGAAATAATAGCTGCAACATGTATAATAAAACATCTGAATAATATTCCTTATAATTTTGGCTAAATATGCTTTAACCTTTTCGAGTATACCTAAGTTATTTTATATATTATTTTATACCTAAGTTACTTTATTTTAATCCTAGATCATATCTTTATATTGCATTGATAATTATGTATATTGCTGTTTTAAAATGTCTCAGGTTCTGCCAGTGCAGTAGAGATTCACATTACACATCACACACACATTACAGCATAATCTCTGACACCAGGCTGCTCCACCCAGCCACCCCAGTGATCAGTGATAGGGCAACGTCCACTATCCAGTTATAAATAGAGATCAGTGGTTGTTATAAATAGAGATCAGTGCAGGATGCTTACAGCAGTAGGGAAATAGTAGGAAAATTGAGCATTTTGGGGGGCCCTGAGGTGCCCTTAGAATGATTCAATCAGATATAGATTTCTTGTGTATAGTAGCACTACCACATGAAATCTCTATAAAGAATCCAAGAAAAAGATACTGAAATGTTTTTGAAAAAATAGGCAAAATGTGAAAATTTATAGTTTCTGGGACCCTTTCAAAATGGCAATCAAATACAGATTTCTCGTGCCTAGTGGCAGTATTCTAAGATGTCTAAACAAAATTTGAGAAAAAGTGGCTGAATGGTTTCTGAGATATTGCAGGTAACGGCGCACAGCAGACGTGGAGTGATGGCATAAGTTGGTCAAAGGACTAAAAATCACTTATACTAGACAACCCCTGGCATTAATCCCATAGACATGTACGTCATCTCACTTAGTCCTCAACCCATGATTACACCAACTAACAAAACTTCAAAGATAAATTCGAGGAAATGCCTGATGCTACCCAGCCACCCAGCGACTATGGCTAATAACAAGTAATTAAAACCCATATGATGTCTCACAACATCTCGATATAAAAGATCACGATTTGGTTGGATGTTGCTTCGATGCAGGCCCTTAGCTAGAGATCCGCTATTCCATTATTGGAATGGTTTTGGAATATCGCTGCACGTTTTTCTTTGTCAAATAACGGGTTTTTTGGTCTTTAAATACTGTTTTTTTATTTTTTAGATATACGACGACCTTGTGTTGGACCATAACGCGGTTTTATTTTCTCAATAACAAGGTAAACTAAAGTAAAGGTAACTTCTTAGCGCAGTATCCAATCCTCATGACTGCTCAAAGCGCATTACACTTTACTCCCTGGCAGACCTGCTCAATCGAACACCATCTCGACTTCTCTAGGAAGCATCCAGCCACGCTGCAATTAATGCGCGAAGACTATTCGTACATAAGTATCCACCACTGTCTATAGCCAGGTACTCATTCATACAGCTGAGTGAACTGGAGCAATGTATAGTGAATGAACTTGCCCAAAGTTCAACATCACCGCACAGGATTCGAACCCGGGATCTCTCGGTTGAGAGTCCGAAGCTCTAGCCACTGCACCACGGCGCTACACATAAGATCAAGACAGTGTTTGCGTTGTCATAAAACGGGCCTTGTACTAAGTTTGAAAGCTAGTGCAGGAGTGTGTATTTGAAATCTGAGTATTTTGCGTGCCTTGAGGGAGGGTGCAGCTTGAGGTTTTTGGAGAGCCTCAACCCCCTTAATATTCACCACGTTCCGGCACCAATGACCAAGCCACGTGTAACAGGGTTTTTCATGAGCATAACAGGTATATAAAAAAGAGAACGAGAACGGGTAAATTGGAGAATTTCACAATCATGGCTTGCCTTGATGAAGTGTTTCAAGTTTCAAAAGGTCGATATGCCAGGGGTACCGATGTAGTCGGTAGCCCCTGGCCCGAGGAGGGTTTCTGGGAAAGGCTGCCTTACCCCTGATCGTAGAGACTGCAGTAGGGCACATTGAAGTTACGGAGGAAGGTCCAGAGGTCATTGTAGGACCAGTGTAACATCGGATTGACCCGCATGAACTGTGGCCAGTCCACATCCGTCATAATGAAGTTGTCTAGGTGGCCTGAAAACAATGTTTCCCATCAGAAATACACAGCATGGGTTGTGATGTAGTAAGGTGTTTAACATCTGGAGAACGTTTCACTAATGAGCTCATCAGGAAAATTCATCATTAAACAATTGCTAAATTTCAAGAGTTTATTAAAAATGCTAAATGTCACTCTTTATCACAGAGGACACTATTTCCATGACACACTGACAAGAGTGTCACGGTGGCACACCCTGGTGTTGACAGTTATCAGTTTACAAGATCATTGTGAACAGACAAAAATTATTTTAAAGAGCAAAGTCAAACTCATAAAAATTGGGAATTATTTTTAACAGATCATGAACTCTACCTGAAAAGAAATAAGTTAAATCAGATCATTAACTCTACCGGAGTATGGATCTGTGATCCTTGTTCCCATGATGACTGTTTCTATCTCTGGATGAAGTTTCTTCAGTTCCCACAATCCATCCTGGATCTTTCCATTGATACTGATCACATCCAGATTGTATCTGCGAAGAAGCAACAAGAATCATTATTATACGTGTAACACCAAATGTCAGACATGATTTCTTATTGCTTATGTGAATGCATAACATCCTCATAAGTCCAGGGTGGTAGTTGACTACACTACCTCTGGCTGATATCCTATGCAATGTACGTAAGTTTGCTTAATGAGATGTACTTCATCCTAGTTTGTCCTAGTGTGTCTTCACCGATCGTGATTCTGACCACGAGAACCTTGAACACACCTGCACTCAATACTAAAGGACAACTCCAGAAAATCCCAATAATTATCAGACAGACCATTCTGTGGTAATGAAAAGTCTATTAATTACTTCTACTTCCAGAACATTACATGTCACATAAGCCCTGACTGGCCCAAACCCAAACCATGTTAACTTGAATGGCAATGGGATGACTGGGTAGCGGGCGAAACAAATGTCCACGTTTTGACAAGACAATATGCCAGAGGGAAGTGAGACTGATTTAACCCCCAGAGCCCCCTTGCACAGAAGGATGGCTTAAACAAACCCAAATTTTGTGTTTACGTTGTTATTGTTTATGATTAATCAAATATAAACAAAATACTAACTTGGGTTAACAGTTCTTTAAACTTTATACCAAGTTACCATTAAAAAAATCTTTAATAATAAAGAGTTCACACAACAAATGTATGGCATCTAACATTACAATGGGTTACCTTTTACAGGATTCTTTAATAAAGAGCTCAATCTCGGGGAATGCCTTGCCTTGCCGTATGTATAACACCTTCAATTGTCGAGGGTCATTTGGAAACTTGCTGAAACATAAAATATAATACATCAACACCTGTCTTCACAACTCTTGTGTTGTTATACAAACTAGGTACATAATGTATGCCACAGAGTCATGTATCAACAGTCATATTCATTTCAATATCATTCTTATTTTGCCTACAGTAATGGTGCACACTCAGCTGTTGTACTTCTGAAAAAGGAACACCAAACAGTTTCGCTACATCTGAAGACAAGTCTTCTGATTTATATTTTATTTGTACACCTGTACTTCTAAAAAGAAATGCCAAACACCTTCACTTTGTTTGAAAGCAAAACTTCTGAGTTGTATTTTAGATTCAGAGGAAGTCTGCTGCCATACTACTTACAATGATAGACATTAATTATTTACTAAACTAATTTAGATGATATAATGTGTCATGGCTGATGTTATATAATTATTAACAACCATAAATCACATGCATATATACGGAGGTTCCCCCATGGTAGTTTATGGCACTTGTTTATGTAACCTCATTTTCACTGTTATAACTAGGTGTTTACCTGAATTTTCTACATCAATGTGACCATTTTATTACCCTACATAACTTCTCACATATAGTGTTCTAAAATATTGCATTTTAGCTGCATTTAGCATACTTTTGAAGTCCAGATATTGCTTCTGTTTGCATCTGATATCACGCATGTGTAGCGCAGACCGATGCAAACTAGGTAACCATTTGGACCTTATAATATCTCTAAACACAATATTTTTATAACATTATATACCTGAAATGCTGTGGAAGAATAGAATGAACGCTTTGAAGTATAACATTGTGGCAAAAAGTAGTCATATTTGTAAATTGAGTTGGGCCTGACTTACACATAAGTGCCAAGTTTCATCTTGGTGTTTTACCTAGAGGTTTATCATAGACATAAGAATCAGGTGGGAGTGACAGTGAGAACTTACTGCTTGACGACAGCGTGTACTAGGTGAAGTAGAGCTGTACAGTCCTTTCCTCCATTGAAACCAATACACAATACATCCAAACTGAAACATAAGTACAAACTACATTGTATATTTGTAATTCACAGAAATCAGCAACTTGGTCACAAGCTAGGTGAACACAATATGGCTTCCCTCAGTGACATACCTATACTTTGTAGTACACAACAAGCAAGATTAGGGCACACTGCACGGCTTCCCTCAGTGACATACCTATACTTTGTAGTACACAACAAGCAAGATTAGGGCACACTGCACGGCTTCCCTCAGTGACATACCTATACTTTGTAGTACACAACAAGCAAGATTAGGGCACACTGCACGGCTTCCCTCAGTGACATACCTATACTTTGTAGTGCACAACAAACAAGATTAGGGCACACTGCACGGCTTCCCTCAGTGACATACCTATACTTTGTAGTGCACAACAAACAAGATTAGGGCACACTGCACAGCTTCCCTCAGTGACATACCTATACTTTGTTGTGCACAACAAGCAAGATTAGGGCACACTGCACGGCTTCCCTCAGTGACATACCTATACTTTGTTGTGCACAACAAGCAAGATTAGGGCACACTGCACGGCTTCCCTCAGTGACATACCTATACTTTGTAGTGCACAACAAGCAAGATTAGGGCACACTGCACGGCTTCCCTCAGTGACATACCTATACTTTGTAGTGCACAACAAGCAAGATTAGGGCACACTGCACGGCTTCCCTTAGTGACATACCTATACTTTGTAGTGCACAACAAGCAAGATTAGTGCACACTGCACGGCTTCCCTCAGTGACATACCTATACTTTCTAGTGCACAACAAGCAAGATTAGGGCACACTGCACGGCTTCCCTCAGTGACATACTTATACTTTGTAGTGCACAACAAGCAAGATTAGGGCACACTGCACGGCTTCCCTCAGTGACATACTTATACTTTGTAGTGCACAACAAGCAAGATTAGGGCACACTGCACGGCTTCCCTCAGTGACATACCTATACTTTGTAGTGCACAACAAGCAAGATTAGGGCACACTGCACGCATGTTGACATGGATACACACAGACATGCACATACTCATGCACTGACACACACGCATGCACGCACACACACTCACATGCATATGCATACACACTCACACACACACTTTATTACTAGTAGTGAATAGTCACTTGAACTGCAACCAGATGTCCTAAATATGGCAACGCTCTAGCTGATGCTATTTAAACATGATTTAAACTGGTTCATAACATGCCCTTTTCAGAATGGCAAGCAACCCACACATAGATGACAAACTGTTGGACTCTCGATAACTCAAAGGCTTCCTTGTCCACTTGCAATGTGGACATTTTGTATTGCAGTCTTGTTAAAACTCCACACCCACACCCTTAAACTGTACAACACATTATGCAGTGGGTAAAAGTGCTACCAAACAGGTCATGCAGTGGGTAGAAGCACTCTCTTCACCTAACCCAATTCTTAATGAAATCACCTGTATTTGCTGAGCGCCTGTTCGACCACCTCCACGGCGTGTCTAACATGTTGCGCATAGACAGAGTTGTCTCGTGACGTCACAAGCCCGTAGATCCACTTACCAGCATGGCCAACGGGGTCAGGCTCATAGTTCACAAAGCTCTCTGCATACAAATTCATAACTATTATCAGCGTAGTAATTTTTTAATTTACAACTTTCATCTATTCAGGGTTTGTACAGTGGAGCAACGATAAAACTGCATGCTGTTCTCATGCTTCCATTAAAATAAAATACATGCTAAAACCGACTTATATTTAGCATAATAAAACATACACTTTAAGCTTAATTACAACATACCTGTACAAGCTCACATGCTCCCGTTATAAATCAGTTACAGTATTTGATCTTTTAAAACTAGTTCCCACAGTGGCACCCTATAGAATTAGAGGTGAGTGGTTCACCATTCACTGTTTCCATAGACAGAGAAATGAACATTATGGGTGTCCGCCATTTTATTTCTGAAAACTTAGAAAATTGGTGTCACATGAAATGTACATCTGTACTTCTGTTGTCACGTAATCAAAATCGTGGTTGTCACATTTTATTTCTGAAAACTTAGAAATGTGACAACCACGATTTTGATTACGTGACAACAGAAGTACAGATGTACATTTCATGTGACACCAGATGTAGGAGTCACATGACAACTGAGATACACATGTATAACAACTGCTATACATGTTGTGATAACAGTGATACATGCCACGCCCCACTACTGCATTCTAGCTATGTGGTTCCAGATTAGCTCACCTGGTGGCAACTTTTTTCTAAAAAGAGCCTCAGCTTCGTCAACTCTCTTTTTGTCTGGGGCTTGAAGTGTCACCTTCACCTTGTAATAGCTGAAACACATATCGCCACGGTAACAGATACATTTGACCAATGAAACACATAACATTCTTATGAGCTCATAAGATCAGGGACTGTGTCACTAACATTCTTATGAGCTCATAAGATCAGGGACTGTTTCACTAACATTAGTATGAGCTCATAAGATCAGGGAACTGTTTCACTAACATTATTATGAGCTCATAAGATCAGGGACTGTGTCACTAACATTCTTATGAGCTCATAAGATCAGGGACTGTTTCACTAAAATTATTATGAGCTCATAAGATCAGGGAACTGTTTCACTAACATTATTATGAGCTCATAAGATCAGGGACTATTTCACTAACATTATTATGAGGTCATAAGGTCAGGGACTGTTTCACTACATTATTATAAGCTCATAAGATCAGGGACTGTTTCATTAACATTATTATGAGCTCATAAGATCAAGGACTGTTTCATTAACATTATTATGAGCTCATAAGATCAGGGACTGTTTCACTAACATTCTTATGAGCTCATAAGATCAGGAGACTGTTTCACTAACATTAGTATGAGCTCATAAGATCAGGGAACTGTTTCACTAACATTATTATGAGCTCATAAGATCAGGGACTGTGTCACTAACATTCTTATGAGCTCATAAGATCAGGGACTGTTTCACTAACATTATTATGAGCTCATAAGATCAGGGAACTGTTTCACTAACATTATTATGAGCTCAAAATATCAGGGGACTGTTTCATTAATATTCTTATCAGCTCATAAGATCAGGAGACTGTTTCATTAACATTATTATGATCTCATAAGATCAGGAGACTGTTTCATTAACATTATGAGCTCATAAGATCAGGAACTGTTTCACTAACATTACTATGAGCTCATAAGATCAGGGGACTTTTTCACTAACATTATTATGAGCCATAAGAACAGGGAACTGTTTCAGTAACGTTATTATGAGCCCATAAGATCAGGCGACTGTTTATGAGTTTATAAGCGTGATTTTCCTGATGGGCTTGTTGTGAGTTAGTCTACAGGTCACTCAAACATAAACCACTCTTTTCAAGGGAGAACTTTCTTGTATGTACTGAAATGCATGTATGTATGTATGCTGGGAAAGGCTGTAGTGATACAGTATGCCAACATACAATACGTATTGCAATATTTGTATAACAATATTATATGTATCAAAACACATAATACACAGTTTAAGAGAAACAGTTTATTTGTACTATATTATAAATAGCTCTAAAAATAAGATCTATTAAGAACATGATGTCTCATGAAAACTTTTATAACTAAATCCTTAAATACCTATGAGAAAATCTCCCACGAATCCTTCAACTGGATATATCAATTTAAAAACTGCCACCTTAGAAAAAATGTGTGCCCTCTGACTTTGTGTGAGGTTTGACAGGCAGTCTACCCCAACTGGGTAGACTGAAAACAGTCCTATTTTTGACAACTTTACAACACGATAAAACATGTTTTCATGTCTCTTGCGTGCCACAATTCTTGTAAAATGTATCACATCGCTTGGTCCATCGGTGCATCAGTGAATAGCTACACCCATAAATAAAGCTGTGCATGTACAGACGCGTGCGTAATATGGCAACAGTACAGCAGTTGTAGCACTACACATGGAACAATAGACGTATCACGCAAAACTTGTCACACAACCTGTGACATTAATATATGTGGGACAAGGAAGGGTGATGGAGGATGAGGGAAGCAAATTTTAGAAACCATTAAAATCACTCTATTAAATGATAACAAAATAAGTGAAAGTGGAGGAATATTGTTTCAACCCTATGCTGCAATTAGATTGAGAAAGTGAGTAAGCAATATATCCCAAAGCGCGAATGAAAACAACGAACAAAAATACAACTGTTAATTACTAATACCTTGGTTTCCTTGAGAGAGATGGCAAAGAGGAATCGGATTAGAAAATTGAAATCACATGGAAACATACAGTTCAGTGGAAATAAAGCTGTATAAACGTAATAAATCGGATGTCTTAATTCCACAATGCAAGTACAAAGCATACATTTAAACATGTTTGACAATAACATGACAAATGAGACTAGATAACTATTATACCATACTTAAATTAAAATAACATTTAATTATGTTTTCATTACATGTAGCTAACACAGAAATAATACTTGCAAAGTAATATGTTTTTAATTAAGATAGGATTAAAGCAATCTGAATTAGCAGCCATTTTGATTAGCTGTCTCAAAGCTATCATTAACATTTCGTTGTCCATGAAATGTGGAATGACGTAAAGATGTGAATAGATGTGAACAGACAGATGGATTGCCAGGTGGACGGATGGACATGGAGAAAGATGGACAGATGGATAGAGAGACATATGGACGGACATACGGATAGACAGATAAATACACAGACCTGTAAAAATGTTAATTGCACATATGCTACAAATAGTATGAAATCAGCCATTCGACCTACATAATTTCTCCAATTAATATTTATCATTTCACATTTGGGGATGAAAAATAATCACAAAATTCATTACGGATGGAAATTTGAATTATGCAGTTTACTGGATATATCAGAAAATCAAGTAAGCATACCTGCTTCCAAATTCTGGATATGACCCAATAATGACTTTGTCTTTACACTCTGCATTCAGTTCATTCAGCGTATCTGTGATTGACATCTCATCTTTAACAATGTACAGCTCCTTGACATAGAACTCAGAGTCAGGGTTGCGGAACAGGTCCTACGTAATAGAAAACACAAGACAAGATCATTTAAAATTATGTTGAAATAAATAACAGATACATATTACTTTGTAGTACATCTAATTATTATTCAGCTGGCATATTAATGTGTGCGTGTGTGTGTGTGTGGTGCGTGCGCACGTGTGCGCGTGTTAATTTTTTTCTCCCACACGGTTTCAATCTCGGGCACCAAACATTCAGGGATTAATTTACACCCCTTTGAAATTCCCCGTGGATTAAATGTTATTACAGGTTTTAGGGTTCGTACCACGTGTTAGACAGATGTAAATATTGATTGCTCATAATATGACGCAGGTCTTCTGCAATTGCTCTGAGGTCTGCTGAATAGCTGGGCACTTTCTACATAATCTGTGATTAAAAAACTGCTTACATTTCCTTCATAGCAAACGGAATGTATGAATACTTTAGGATACCCATCTTCTTTGTCTGTTGTAAATGTAGTGCCATCCGGTGGATGGGCATTTTATCTACTGGTAGTACCCTTCAATGCAGGAACATTAAAAGAGAATGCAAGCATTTATGAGGAATACATAGTTGCATACAGATTGATGCAATACAAATACACATTCCTGCTAGGGACAGGTATAAATGGCCTAGATTTTACTATGAACATTTTTTATTTAGAAATTGTTAGTTTCCCCAAGTGTTACCTCGAGCATGTTGAAGGATCGCTCCAGGAGCACAGGAATTCCGGGAAACGCGTAGACATTCTTAAGAACCACCACTGGGAACTTGCTCTGTTTCCCCGTCATTCTGTCTATCCCATAATGCAATGTTGCTGATTCGGGAATCTGAAAAATGGCACGTACTGAAGTTACTAATCGGGAAAGCAGAATGTGACAAAACTGCAACATAATTTAACAAATAACTGTGATTTTTTAAAGACTAATGTTATCTCCAAACATATGAAAGGCATTGAAATAGAGTAAACAAAAAAGTTTTATATTATTGGTAAACGTCATCATTTCATTGGTACAAATCAGTATTTCACCACATACACTAGTACAGCTGTCTTACCTTAAACACATTTAAGTCAATGGTGTTCTGCTATATTCTTTAGAGATATCTTCAGAATGGTCATGGCAATGTAAATTCTTTTAGAACTCATTTTAAACGAAAGCAATTAGTAAATTATTGTGTGATACCAATTAAACATGTTAAACAGGCACAAAGGAATAAAACACTTCTAAGAGCATATCAAACTAATATTATAAGACAAATAGTTCAACCATACTTACATAAGCCATTTTAAATTTTGGCGAAGATATATCATCCATGCCAAAATGTTCCTTTAGTAATGCGATAAGCTCAGGATGTGGCGTTGTCTTCTCCCCAAATGCTTTAGCAATAGCTGCAAAGAATTCTCTTGAAATTACAACAATTCAAATAAAATACCTAACATATATGTATAGAGAATATTTTTTTTAATTAAACCAACATGGCTGATCTGTGCCTATAATACACAAGCGCAGAATAATCGCATAAAAATATATGGAAAACATGTTTGTTTACTGATCATACAATGTGAATTTGATATCTGCGATAATAAAATAAAATTACACATGCACGCAGGAGAAAGTTTTCTTCTTTTTTTGATGTTACCTATATGTAATAACAGTGATTGCATACACGGGGGGTCTAGGACATCATTGGCAAGTCAGCCATATTGTACATAAGAGATGAGGGTCATATTTTTTTGATTTTACACGTACGTAGTTTGTATATGATTTCGTTCAAAATTCCAAGTGTTTTGCTCAAACAAAAAGTTTTCTGGTGAGTAGTAACAACTACACGACGTCCAGTGACTCAGTGACCTACCTTCGACCGTGACATCGTCGTGGGTAGGCCCAACACCCCCAGCGGTGATCACATGTGTAAATTCCTGAGAGAATTCCGAGACCTCCGCTGCTATACAGCTCTGGTCGTCCGGAACAACAGCAATCTGCAGCAGCGAATCGAACAAAAATATTCTTGCTGAATAATCTGTATAATTTTCATCGATTAAGTAAGTACTGATGAAATTTTACTAATATCTACTCAAACAAATTGAAATATGAATATATTTTAAATATGTTCCAATCACCATTGTCTACCAAAGCAAATCATGAGCTAGAAATGGTGATCACTACATTTAAGCCGCAGTTGTTTAACATGTAAAGATATTGTCAAGTTCCTGTTTCGAGAATCTAAATATAAATTACCTGGTACATTGCTCAATATCACAGTAACAAGACAATGCAAATATATTTAGCTGCATCGCTGGTTATTTCTGTATGGTTTAAACAGTAACTGAAATGTGGCTAGTCGATAAAAACGGTACGTATTCCAGTAAGGTGTGGGAGTTGTAAACCGACCTTCTTGACATCTACTCCAAGTGTGAACAGCCGACGACACAGGAAATGTGAGTTGCTGTCAACAACTTGTCCTTTTAAGATCTCATCACCTATGACTGAAATGCAAGTATTTATCGTAATTCATGCTATCAATATATAGCCACATTTTTATACTGGTGAAATGCTAAAATATTGAAGCCGAGTCTGTGTTTAATGACATCACATGGTTTCTCTACTTACTCATTTATCTGCTACAAATCTTTCCAACCATGTGTTTGTCCTAAATAACTGCAACAATTCCCTCCTCAAATTCTACATGTACACCACCCTAATATCTTCCTACAAATGCTTGTTTAATCACACTCTCTGATTTAATGCCAATACTCAGGATGGATTCTACATTATTTAGATTCTACATTATTTAGATTCTACATTATTTATGAATTGATGTATATATATTTGCTTGAAATGATACAGCAGTTCTGAATAAAATAATAAGACATCAGATGGAAGGGTTGCACTTTGGACCCTCGACTCAACCCATAACATGTAGGCCAACTTGATGTCATTCTTAGTGTGTATGACTTTAGAACTCACGACTGCCTTTCTGCTGTGAACGATTACCGGTAGATCAGATTACGTTACGGGTTCAAGATCTGGGACATTTTCTTTTGATGGATAGGTTTTCAATAGCAGGAGGAATAGATCCTTCAATACAGAAAAACAAAAATTTGCAGTTTGACGAGTTGTTAATCTACACTATGAAGTATAGGTAAGTTCTTATATAGCGCAGTATCCAGTCCTCAGGACTATTCAAAAAGCTTTACTCCCTGGCAGACTAGTTCAATCAAACACCATCTCAACTTCTCTGGGAAGCATTCAGCCATCCTGCAATTAATGCACCATTACTGTCTATAGCCAGGTACACATTCATACAGCTAAGTGAACTGAAGCAATGTAGAGTAAACTAACTTGCCCAAGGTTCGACACCACCGCACAGTATTATAAATAAAATAAATAAATAAATAAATATACTTATATAGCGCCAACTCTAGTTAGAAACTATTCAAGGCGCTTTACATGAAAAATAGTAATAAATCAAAACAGTAATTAAGTAAAAAAAATGAATTAAAAAAAAAATGTATATATATATTTAAATATTAGTATTATCGTGTCATATAAACAAAAGATAATTGATAAAAGCTTAATGCCAAGTCTAAAAGTCATAGTAGCAGTACAAATATTGATTAAAAGAGAATGTTTAAAAGTGCTCTTAAAAGTCTCTGTGTTCATTACATGCATTTAAAACAAGTAGTTTACTCCGCAAATCCGGGACTGCTGCGGCTGCTGGAGTTAAAATATAGATTAAAATAGAGTGTTTTTAATGCGCTTTTAAAAACTGCTTCACTGTTTAGTTCACGCATCGATGTGGGTAAATCGTTCCAGAGGTCCAGAGCTGCTGCCATAAAACTCGCGTCTCCGACTTTGCATCTTGTTCGTGGTCTCGCAAGTTGACGATTTCCCGCTGACCGAAGGGACCTGGTTGGCACGTAGAGGCAGACAAGCTCGCTCAGGTACACAGGCCCACACTTGTTGACAGCTCTGTGCACGAATACCAGGACCTTGAAACAAATGTGTTCTCGTACCAGCAGCCAATGTAGGTCCTGGAGCACTGGCGTGATGCTTGCGTATTTGGGCACTCGCACGATCATTCTGGCTGCACAGTTCTTGTCCATGGTGCCGTACAGGAGGGAGTTGCAGTAGTCGAGCCTTGATGTCACTAATGCGTTGACTACTCTCTCCCTCGTCTGTCTTGGCAGGAACTTGTTGATTTGGCTGATGTGATAAAGGTGGAAATAGCAGGACCGGATAATCACTGATGTGTTGGCAGACATGTCCATATGACAGTCCAAGACTGCACCAAGATCTTTAATCTGATGTACAACATTGATGCTGAGATCGTTTATTAACTTTTTTGCACAATCGGAAGGAACTCGGTTTTCTGGTCGTTCAGTTTGAGGTAATTAGAGGTCAGCCAATCCCAATCCCAGGGCCTCGAGTAATGCCGTAGGATTAAGCGCAAAGGCACGAATCAGCTGCAGGTCATCAGCATAGTGATGAAACGTTACACCGTGCCTTCTGATGACATCGCCGACTGGTTGGACGTACAGAGAGAACAGTACAGGCCCAAGGACGGATCCCTGCGGCACTCCTGTTTTAAGAATGTGATGTTCAGATTCACTTTGGCCAATTACAACACGCTGCCTGCGGTCTTGCAGATATGATTCCATCCACTGGAGGGCGTAACCTTGAATACCATAGCGCTTGCTGAGCCGATTGAGTAGAATGGTGTGGTCAATCGTGTCAAAAGCTGAACTCAGGTCAAGAAGCATGAGCAGAGTGCCTTCTTTGTGATCCAAGGCCACCCGGACATCACTGCAGACTTTCAACAATGCGGTTTCTGTAGAGTGAAGCTTTTTGTATGCCGACTGAAAAGGTTCAAACCCACGTTCTCTCAGTCGAGAGTCTGGAGCTCATACCGCTGTGCTACTGAGCTAAACAGGTTTTTATTATATCAACTGGTATTAATGTATAATCCGCTGTGGCTTTTTCTCATTTTTTGCACCATGGCTTTATGCAAAGTAGTTGGTAGAATTAACAGTGTTGCATCATGGTTGCTTCTCTCATGTTCCATAATTCATACTATACTCCCATCAGTTGCGTGGGTACACATAACACTTCAACTTTGGTGGCTCACAAATAAGAATGTGAGGTGCATCAATGTTTGTCACATATTTTATTCACAAAACAATTACAATGATGACAACCGACAAATAAATTTACTCGTTTGCCTCCCAATGAACAATCAGTTCATGTTACGTAACTGGTCGCCTTGCTGACTGTTATACATCAATCAGTCTGTTTGATATGTATTATAGGCAAGTGTCATTCTTTTTGTTCCAACTGACCAACTAAATTCAACATTTTGAAGAACAATCAAGTCTTGTATTGAGAGTTTAGAGAATGAGGTCCCAGCGCGGTGAGTCCATGAGATTTTTAAATATTCAATTCCCTGCGTAAGATTTTTTACTTCCCCTGGCATAGACACCAGATAGAAGGGACCAACGGCTTCTAGTGTCCACGTACGGAAAAAGACAGATTTCATAGAGCAAAAGCATATGAAGTATCATACAACGTAACCGGTTAGGCACCTGACTTTCTACCAGTTATTGGTAAAAAATCGTGTGTCAAAATATCTCCAAAGGTGCTTTTTAAAACTTACTGTGTCATGAACTTCTTGTAAAGCCTAAAGGCCCACATATACACTACAGATCTCCGAACTGTGATTCACACGGCTAAAACATTTTTACGCATAAAAACAGTGTCCTTATCATATGATATGGCGTAAACAATTTTGCTGACGGTCCCGGCAAAAACCGACACATAAATCGTAATCTCTCTGCCGATTCTACGCTATTCATCGGGTACAGCCTAAACATTACTCGGCTTATCAAACACGGTGAATATCCGATACTATACGTTTCGACAAGTCAAAGCGTTCGGTTCATTAAATTAGTCGTCACTCCACCGAGGCCGAGCTGTCAGCTCGCCTGACCTCGTTCGCCATTGCGTCACGTTATAATATCGTCCAGAACTTACTGATGATGCCGGCAGTTGGATTGACTGCCGACGCTTTCCGCCAACCGTTTTCTATTGACATTTGATTCACATGTACACGAACAAACCGCGGCCGGCATTGAGAAGTGAAAATTGCCAGACGATGCATAAAATAGGCGCCGTCGCGGCACGTCAACAACACCAAGGGAATCCCGTATGCTACCCACTTTACACGTGAGCGCTCATCTGACGTCATTAGCGGGGTTGCCCTACGACCAAGGCTTGGTTAAGGGAACAATCGGTATACCGTCGAATTACGATTAGAAAGCTTCGCAAAAAATTGGTTTTGCTCAGAAAGAATTCGTCCATGCACGTTCGTTGCTCCTTTGTATTGTTATTACAAATGGCAAGTCATATTTCGTTTAAATTTGGCACATACATGAAGTCAATGTTCCAAATTTTAAAGCTGTCTGAAATGTAAACAATAATTTCATGAAAACTCAAACCCAACAAGTATCTCCAACATGGTAGCTTGTTTGTGTACATTTAAATTGTGGAGCATGGCAGTGTTTGTTAAAGCTCTCAATCGAAAGAATCAAAATCCTTTAGCTGCCATCTCAAAGCTTGGGCTATTTTGTTCACTATACATTTCCTCAGTTCACTCAACTATATAAATGAGTACATGACTGTAGATAGTAGTGGATATATATATAATTAAGCAACATTTTGGTGCAGTAATTGCAGCATGGCTGAATGTTTCCAGAAAAAGTTAAGATAATGTATGAATGAAAGAGGTCTGCCTAGGGTGAAGTGTATTACCAGGTAAAGCACTTTGAACACTCTTTTCATACATTATGGTAGATGTAGGAGGAACATTGTTGTTAGTTGGATGCTACGTTAAACAAATGTTACTGTGAAATGGACATTTTGTATAAAAGTGTCATTATTTTTTATAAAAACTGACACAAAAGTTACTTCAGTACCTTAATTTATTTGTTATAAAAAAAATGCTACATACAAGCAATATATGTACATCCAACAAGTTTTCAACATCACAGTCAAACTAGAAATGCTGAAGGACAACTTCCCTTGAACAATACCCATCAAAACTGATGCCTGTCAATTTCTGCACTGACAACACACGAAGGAATGTATTTTATGTATAACAATGCAAACAAATTTAACACCATACTTGCGCCCGGAGCAATTATACAGTTTCCTAAATGTACAGACACATTAAATGTACAGCAAGTTTCAGGTACAATTAACAACCCTTCTGAGGAATCAACGTAGTAACTGTTAACCGGTTATTATACTCACATTGTACATTGCTGATAAGTAAATTGCATTCACGGACAACTGTCTGATTGTGTTTCATGTATATTATTTGTGGTATTCATCTTAGTCTGAAATAGGTTTCACAGTTATTACAACGCAGTCATAAAGAATTTGTTCCGACAGTTCAATTATATAAAATGTCACACAAAATCAATTTAAACTGACGTTTTAGTTGATGATAAATACTTGTTATGAGACCGAGTTATATAACACTACACACACTTATTGTATTAAAATGATAATCTGCCAAAACAACTTAGCATAAACACACAAACTCTCCAATTTAAGAGAAAAAAGGATGCCAGCAATATGACATATATGTAAAATAACTATACCAGATGATTTGACTACTGCTTACAATGGTAGGATACACATCAATCTATGTACATAGACCCTGACTGCATACAATGGTAGGATACACATCAATCTATGTACATAGACCCTGACTGCATACAATGGTAGGATACACATCAATCTACGTACATAGACCCTGACTGCATACAATGGTAGGATACACATCAATCTACGTACATAGACCCTGACTGCATACAATGGTAGGATACACATCAATCTACGTACATAGACCCTGACTGCATACAATGGTAGGATACACATCAATCTACGTACATAGACCCTGACTGCATACAATGGTAGGATACACATCAATCTACGTACATAGACCCTGACTGCATACAATGGTAGGATACACATCAATCTACGTACATAGACCCTGACTGCATACAATGGTAGGATACACATCAATCTACGTACATAGACCCTGACTGCATACAATGGTAGGATACACATCAATCTACGTACATAGACCCTGACTGCATACAATGGTAGGATACACATCAATCTACGTACATAGACCCTGACTGCATACAATGGTAGGATACACATCAATCTACGTACATAGACCCTGACTGCATACAATGGTAGGATACACATCAATCTACGTACATAGACCCTGACTGCATACAATGGTAGGATACACATCAATCTACGTACATAGACCCTGACTGCATACAATGGTAGGATACACATCAATCTACGTACATAGACCCTGACTGCAGACAATGGTAGGATACACATCAATCTACGTACATAGACCCTGACTGCATACAATGGTAGGATACACATCAATCTACGTACATAGACCCTGACTGCATACAATGGTAGGATACACATCAATCTACGTACATAGACCCTGACTGCATACAATGGTAGGATACACATCAATCTACGTACATAGACCCTGACTGCATACAATGGTAGGATACACATCAATCTACGTACATAGACCCTGACTGCATACAATGGTAGGATACACATCAATCTACGTACATAGACCCTGACTGCATACAATGGTAGGATACACATCAATCTACGTACATAGACCCTGACTGCATACAATGGTAGGATACACATCAATCTACGTACATAGACCCTGACTGCATACAATGGTAGGATACACATCAATCTACGTACATAGACCCTGACTGCATACAATGGTAGGATACACATCAATCTACGTACATAGACCCTGACTGCGTCTTTACACACCACACAATGACACACATAATCAACCACAAAATATTTCTTGGACTAAGATTCCATTCAAAGATACAACATATTTATCATAACTGCCTTCAACTTAAAGTAATAACTTTGTAATAAATTTATAACTGGTTTACAGCATAGGACAACATTTAGACTGGCAAATATGCTTTTATGACCAATTGTTATCAACCTAATTTTGTGTAGTCTGGACTTAAATATGTATGCAGCATAGTTCATTGTTGACAACATGCACCAGTGAAGTCTTCTCACCCTATAACAACCAACTTATTCAGTTAGATTTACCCAACAAAGAAACCTTATCTACAATTTGCAATACTCTCTGTGAAGCCGTGATATGTACAATCATCCTGCAGTCTTGCAAATCAAAGTTACTGGAAGAAATGCGACATTGTTTAGACTACTGGGTGTACCCTTATTAGAAGGCAAAAACTGACATATTTTTGCACCTCAAATATTTTTTGAGCGTACTGTATACTTAATAGCAGGAACACAGTATTTGTACAAGAGACATCTGGACAAGAACACTCACTGATGAACAAACAACAAGAAACCACTTTTACATCCCAATTTAACAATTAAAAATTTCTGTTGTAGCGGATCAGTTCTTGGGGGCCCTTAAAGATGAACATAAACAATGTCGATATCCTGAAATAGTTGCTGGCAGTTCCTGTGTATTATACTCCCAGACGACTCCCCTGGCGCAAGCATGGGCTGAGGACAGTTACATGCTGTATTTTGGTCTGACGTAGCTCGGCTCTGACATCTGGCAGTACTCGTTGAAGATGAGTTTGAAGAGGAAGAGGTGAAAGATGGCAATGAGGAGGCCGATGGAGGCCCAGAAGAGCATGGGAAGGCCCCCGAAGTGATGGCCGTGCTTGTGCAGAGAGATGACATGTTGCTCGTGGGCGGGCGCTGTAACAGATGGCAAGGTACAGAGTTAAAGGTAAGTTCTTATATGGTGAAGTATCCAGTCCTCAGGACTGTTCAAAGCGCTTTACACTTTATTCCCTGGCAGACCTGTTCAATCGAACACCATTCTGACTTCTCTGGGAAGCACTCAGCCTTGCTGTAATTAATATGCAAAGACTATTCGTACACAAATATTCACAACTGTCTATAGTCAAGTACTATTTACACAGGTTGGTGAACTGGAGCAATGTAGAGTGACCAAACTTGCCCAAGGCTCGACACGGCAGCACAGAATTTGAACCCGAGTTCTCTCGATTGAGAGTCCAAAGCTTTAGCCACTGTACCACTGCGCTCCATGAGTTTCTGTCAGCATCAACAAATGTGTTCAACCTGATATTTGTGAAATATAGATAACTAGCTTAGCAAACCAACTTAGCATTCATCCTTGTTGCACTATAGTGGAGAAACAAACTCTTACCCTCAGCCACTTGTCTGAGATGCAGTGCGTCCTTCATCTCGAGCATGTGAGTTCTGTCGGCCGTGATGTACAGGATGGCAGTGAGAGGGTCTGTCAACTTCACAGGCAGCTGGGTTATCTGTTTCCTGCCCATCAAAGAAAATATGAAGGTAAAGGTAAGTAGTTATATAGCGCAGTATCCAAGTCCTTAGAATTGCTCAGAGCGCTTTATACTTTACTCCCTGGCAGATCTGTTCATTCAAATACCATCACAACTTCTCTGGGACGCATTCAGCCACACTGCAGTTAATGCGCGAAGACTTATTTGTACACAAATATCCACCACTGTCTATTGCCAGGTACTTATATATACAGCCGAGTGAACTGGAGCAACACTGAGTGAACAAATTTGCCCAAGATTCGAAATGGCAACGCAGGATTCAAACCCAGGTTCTCTCAATTGAGAGCCTCACGATCTAGCCACTGTGCCACTGGGCTCCACACACACACCTGTCACACTGTAGAGATTTCCAAGGATATTATACAGATTGTTGCAAGGTATACAGCCGCATCCCATTTTATAAGGATTTGTTCTAAAAGCAAAAATTCAAATATGGTATCTACAGTGAAACCTGCCGTAGCCTGTCCATGACGAACATCTGTCTACAACTGACAGATTTGAAAGTCTGAAATAAAACTAGTTTATTTTTCAAATAAGGAAAATTAAAACAAGATATCTAGCATGTGCAACTTACGAACTATCTCTAAAATACACACATACCGAAACTGCTGTAGGTATATTTCCTTGTCTAATGGACAGAGACTTGGCGGGATTGGGAAATGGTGAGAACGTAAGGTGAGAGACAGGGGGAGTAGATGGGGAAGGTAGTGAAGGGGGAGTAGATGGGGAAGGTAGTGAAGGGGGAGTAGATGGGGAAGGTAGTGAAGGGGGAGTAGATGGGGAAGGTACTGAAGGGGGAGTAGATGGGAAAGGTAGTGAAGGGGGAGTAGATGGGGAAGGTAGTGTAGGGGGAGTAGATGGGGAAGGTAGTGAAGGGGGAGTAGATGGGGAAGGTAGTGAAGGGGGAGTAGATGGGGAAGGTAGTGAAGCGACAGAAGGAAACTCAAACCCTTAGGACCCATATTAAACCAGCATCACCCCAGACTTTAAGAACAAAGAGAGCGCAAAATGTGCACCGACATACCCCAGCTTAATGGGTGGATCCTGACATCCCGCGTCACATGCGTAGAACGGCATGTCATTGCGGTCAAGCGCAACATAGAGGACAGCTTTGTTGTCGTCGCCCACGATAACGGAGATGTTGACATGTGTGTTGTTTCCGTAGTTGATGCGTCGGAAATAGTAGTCGCGGTGGAGTTCTCGTGGGTGAGTCTTGAACTCCAGGTGACGGTCCCCGAACTGTAGCTGGCCAAAGCTGAGCAACATCGCCTGTAGTACCCCATCCGCACCTACAAGATCACAGTCATGTCTCGCAATCAATATAACATCATCTGTAGTACCCCGTCCGCACCTACAAGATCACAGTCATGTCTCGCAATCAATATAACATCATCTATAGTACCCCGTCTGCACCTACAAGATCAGTCATGTCTCGCAATCAATATAACATCATCTGTAGTACCCCATATGCTCCTAGAAGATCACAGTCATGTCTCACAATCAATATAACATCGCCTGTAGTACCCCGTCCGCACCTACAAGATCACAGTCATGTCTCGCAATCAATATAACATCATCTGTAGTACCCCATATGCTCCTACAAGTTCACAGTCATGTCTCGCAATCAATATAACATCATCTGTAGTACCCCATATGCTCCTAGAAGATCACAGTCATGTCTCGCAATCAATATAACATCATCTGTAGTACCCCATATGCTCCTAGAAGATCACAGTCATGTCTCGCAATCAATATAACATCATCTGTAGTACCCCATATGCTCCTAGAAGATCACAGTCATGTCTCGCAATCAATATAACATCATCTGTAGTACCCCATATGCTCCTAGAAGATCACAGTCATGTCTCGCAATCAATATAACATCATCTGTAGTACCCCATATGCTCCTAGAAGATCACAGTCATGTCTCGCAATCAATATAACATCACCTGTAGTATGGTAACAACACACACTACTAGTACCCCTCTGCTCTTACAAGTGGTGGATATTTGTGTATGAATAGTGTTTGTGCATTAACTGCAGCATGGCTGAATGCTTCCCATATAAGACGAGATGGCGTTCGATTGAACAGGTCTGCCAGCGAGTGATGTGTAATGCGCTTTGAGCAGACCTGAAGATACTACAGTATATAAGAACTTTTACACGATCACAGTCACAACTCACAATTAATACGTAATACCACATCTAATATCACCTGTAGTAGCCTATATGCTCCTACAAAACACATCTCATCTCACAATCAATATCACATGTAGCATCACTGATATTGCCACCGTGTTCATCTCATCTTAATGACTCCCCTGCACCTGTCACCCCCCCCCCCCCCCCTCCCCGCTGCACCCCCGCCACACAAGGTTGCCAATCAAACCTTTCTCTGAATTAGATACAGTGACAAACCCAGCCTGGTCAAGTGCCTGGGAATCCAGGAAGTTACTACTTTAATCATCAAATGTAGATACACTTTGTTTCAACATATTGTGTTGCTACACTGTAACTCCTGTCAGCAGTTAAGGTCGTTGGTTAGTATTTCAAAGGGATGCTTGTTTTGCACCATTCAATAAGTTACATTGGTGATATGGCAGCTAGAATGGTGGTTTTATATATATATATATATACATGTTTCGTCCATATTTCAGTAGTTTTGTATGTTTACTATCAATAAATGTACCTTTTATAACAATTACACATCTATAAAACACTTTCATTCATGGATAAGGTGTGACTCTTTCAACCAATTGATGCGATTATTTAATCTTTGACAGCCATTTACAGAAATCCCCATTTTGACAACATAAACTTATAACACCCCAGAACTAAAAATGATATGGTAATCTGGTTTTGATTGTTGTGTACTTCTGGATATTCTCCACAATCTGTATAAAAACATTTTGGTTTTGTGCTTTATCTTTGGAGTAATATCTCCAAAAAAATTTCAACAATTGTCACATTTACAATTATGTAGTTTGAAAATTAAAAATTAAATATTCAATTGTTTTATGTTTTTTTATACAGATTGTAGAGAATATCCAGGAGAACATAACAATCCAAGCCAGATTACCATATCATTATTACTTCCAGTGTTGCATTTTTAGATGTGCTATATTCAGCGGCCATTTTGTTTGTTACCATAGAAACTGGGGTCGGCCAGGAGAAATGTCAATATATTTTTTTACTCAGTAAGACCTTTTCTTCCACTTGGGCACAAAAAATATATTAATTATGCTTTAAACAAAATTCCTATCTAGCTGCCATACCACCCATTACGGCTGTCAAAATGCATTCATGGCCAGACATGCCCAAGTGTTTATGTCTGTAGAGCACCACCGTGGGAAAGACAGTGCCAGTGAATAGCTAATAATCATCCAATGAGCTTCTAAATTTACAACACACAACAGGAAACATTATATTACTAACAGTCAATGACAATGCATGTTATATTATTGTATTCAAATAAAATAGCTTTGAATAAAAATATGATAGTGTTCTATTGCAATTATAATACTTATTTTGTATTCTTCTAAGACATTTTATAATCATATTCATAACTTTAAGAAAACCATATATATATTTAACGAAAATTAATGGTTCTAAGTAACATCATCTTAATTTATTTATTTCATTATATAATTATACACCTATAAATTGTACTAATGTCTATGACACTGATATTTTTGCTGCTATAATTGCTGTTGACTGCAATGCAGCAGTAGGGCCTACCAGCCCACGTGCTACCGCGGGAGCACACCCTCGGCAGTCACCAGCAGGCTGCCGGCAGTCAAAGTTGTAACACTGAACACAGGCACCGCTTTGGGTGACGTCACCGTAATGAGTTCATAGGTGGACTAAACATTCGTTGATAAATTGCAACAAGTGAATGATGACAGTTTCTTAAGGGCATCTGGAGCAGCATTATTTATAGATTTAGCAATTCTTTAATGTGTATAATTTTCTGTAGTTGGATATTTATATTTCCATAATATCGCGGCAGTTTCCGTAATGCTGAAATCTGAGGTGAATTTTCGTAATGATAACGGAAAATCCATAATGATAAGCAACCCTGCCTGTAGAAGACACAGTGGATGCCCTAGCTTTGAAGCGATGGATTGGTAATACAGCATAGCCAATAGGACACTATTGAAATAAGTGTTCTTGTAAGTAGGCAAGGTGGCATTCACTAACAAACTGTGGCTTCAATTCATCACATATGGGGATATATGTGCATCAAACCCAAATTTATACTATATCAAGTAACGCTATGCTTTTTTTTCTGATTGTTCGAAGTTACACAATCTACATCAAACGGCACCATAAATTTCTTTGTGCAGTATGATTGCTTTGTGAAACTGGCCCCCAAGGCTATAGAAAGAAGGAAACGAACCTGCTCTGAGCATGTTGGAGCAGCCGTATTTCTCCAGCGTGATGAGCCATGTATTCACAAGCGCACTCAGCGTGTTGCTGTTTGTCGGAGCCTCCCACATCTTTGTGTTCTGTCTGCAACAAGACCGCAATGTGCCAAGTCAGATTTGTGTCACTAAACTCCCACCTAAAACTCTATTAATTTAGCACATCACAAATCAGGTTCATTGATCTTCAAATCTGTAATGCGTGAATAGTTTAAGTGGAATGTACAGTTGGTTTAAAAAAACAGAGTGCATATGTTTGCTAAATCTTCGAGTGAATTGACTTTCCTGTAACAAAATTTGCTAACATGTGAATAGTCTTATTTTATTAATATAAAGGTTGGCTTGATTTGCCATTTGTTTGACAAAAAACAATTCCATAATTTGTCCTCTGATTTCACCAGAAATAAACAACTGATTTGCACAAACGAGCTGGCTTATCATAGTGGACGCTAAATCGTACATAGCCCCACTTACAGCGTGTGATGACCACTATAGCAGCGATCGACCGCATACAGATCTTGCCTCAGCGCGACTTGCTGTTGCGCAGTCACACCCTTCACATTCAGCAATGAGGCCGTCTGACTCATGAGGTAATAGATGGTGGCATTGATACGGTCCCCGTTCAACATTCCAATGGCCTTTGACTCACTGATGTCAAAACCAGACCGCCACAGCTGTTAACATAGACAATATAATTCATGTACATATTTAATTTTTGTAACTTAATACATACACATGGTGTCTATCAACTTATAACAGTGTGTACCATCCAGGCTCTTAAGCAGGTTGACACGAGTCACATGTATGTATGACGCAATGTAGCTGCTTGAGTCGGGAAGTGTCAGGTGACCACAAGGAGTCACATGCTGTTACACATCAACACAACCATTATTTCTAGGGAAGGCTATTCTATATCTAGATGTGTCACGTATGTTGACTGTAATTGGACAGATTACATGTCATGAGGCGATGGTTGCCTGGAGCCAGTTCTATCGCAAGCAACGGCGTTAGGACGACGGCATTGTAAGCGATACAATCGCAGCTATGTAGGATCTACGAGGCAATCAGACTGCAATCAGGTTGCGTGCGACGGCATCGCCTCATCGTGGTGACGGCATCACCTGGTTTAAAGCCAGCTTTAGCCAGAAATAATTTTTGCCAGTCTTGTTTTAATCAAGTGTGCCTTTTAGTAAGCAAACAACTTGAGTGGAACCCACTGATATCAATCACAGCAATTTTTGGCCAGCTTAGTTTTTTCAATGACAAACCAGTGACATTTGAGCCATTTATTTAATTAATACTGATCCATTTGATTTGTTTCACTATCAGTTGTGTCAATGATAGTCATTAATGTGGTCTCCTAGACTTGGAACTATTAGTTAATCTAGTGGCCAACTGACTCCCCTGTAAATTCCACTGGATGACGCTATATACACAGATGCAGAAGATTGTTTTCCGGAGCATTCGTAAATAACATTTGTCATGATGCAAATTTGAACAGTTTTTCATGTTAGACATCCCCAACTGATTCGCGGTTCTGAACAATCACAGAAAATACGCTGATAGAAAGTGCTGTCCTGATGCTACAGATGACACTACACGTTGCATTCCCACCTCCTGCCACACACTCTGGTGTTCCACCAGGAGCTTCTGACTGCCAGTGTTCAACACTTCCAGCAACTCCTGCAAGAGAACACACAACATCACAGTCATTTTTTTCAATCTCAAATTCTTATACATCGCCTCCGTAGACATTTTGGGAATCAACCCCCTATCACTTTAAAATCATCTGAAATGATAGCTACTTTAAGACTTATTTATTTGTAATCGCTTTCCCACCCTAGTCTTCGGTGGTCCCTTGCTCTAATGATGACTCTTGCTCATCCCTGTTCAAGATCTTGCCTAATGATTTTTGTATGTGGCGCCTCCAAGTTCAGATTCCTGGGGATATAGGCGCTATATATACTCCACACATCACACCACTCACTAAGACATTAACAAACACCATTTCACACACAGACACACACACACGCATACAAATTGATTAAACCATTAAAATAAATTAATAAATAGAAAATCCTAGGTGAAACGTAATCATGCTGTACTACATTTCTGCAATGCTCACCCTTTCTGCGGACTGACCCAGTTCCTTTCTAACGAGGTTTGAGGCCGGTTTGTCTGCCAGTTTTACCACAACCACCATTTGGAACTTCCAAGTTCTGCAACAGAGAATAACATGTGACTATATAGAAAGATTCTGCCCCAACAATGGTCTCAAAACACGTAGACATTGTCATTAGTCAACATTCACAACTGTTATCTTCGTGTCAAATGAATACATCGATAGCTAGAGTCAGGTACAACTACAGATAAAATACAAATCAGATTGTGTGCAATAAAAGTAATTACCTTCAGTTAGTGTTAAAAGTATTATTTCTTGGACTAGACTACTTCAATGCACAACTTGATATTTGTTATTTGATTTTCCCACAAAACCACCCCGGGCTATGATTATCTAGTGGTTTCATGCAAACTATTTATTACATCATGTGACCTTTTCATATAGATATAATACACTGGAAATTAGGCCAAGATACGATAAGTTGCTACTAAAATAAGACGCTTATTGTCTACGTGTATCGTCAGTTATAGTAACAATACCATGCTGTGATTGAGTAAAATCCAAACATTGCGTAATGCAAAGACATATTATGGTTTTGTTAATTGTGATCATAATAAGAAAGGAAGTGTACAATGCTGTCCACATGACATGTATATATGTATGATCGCTACATGAGAAGCTTGGCGGCTCTATGTGTTCATTGTAATGGTTAGGTCAGAACAAGGGGTAGTTGGCTTTATGAGCACGGATACACAACAACAACACTGAAGGTGGGGCAACTGCACTTACTCTGAAGATTTCACAGTGACCGTGTCTGGAAGTTTGGTGGTTGCTATGGCAACAAGCTGCCTTTGTTGTGCGGGGGCACTCTGGGGGTATACCAACCCCGTCGTCACTGCGATCTCCACACTGGACGCTCGACTCGTCTGACCACTGTATAGTAACAGAACCAATATATCACAACTGCCAGCCGCCATTTTGAGCAAATACTGGCAAATTTGGAAACACTGCCATTCTTTTTGAGCACATATATAATTATAGTTCATGCAGATCCATGTTCTGTAAACATTCTATTGTGAAATGATCAAAGCGTTTTTTTCAATATGTTTTGTTTTTATTTTGTTGTAAAGTACAAATAAACTTGGTTTTTGTCAACAAATATGCTTATATCTTTCGAACTATTGATGATTTTTAAAAAGTGTCTGATCATTTCACAGGATAGAGTCTGCTGAATGCAACACTGAAAACTGTATTTGTATAGCATAATTACTCCAAAGGATATCCCGTTTCCAAATGCAGAAATTGTTGTTGTTGAAAAAACAGCCGTCAAAGATTGCATAATGAATTTGATTACTTGACATCGACATGCTTGATCCATGACTAAAACTTACTTAGAGGTATGTAATTATCATAGAAGAGAACTTTATTGATAGTATGCATACAAAGATATCTAGCAGAAAACCATTGTGACTACTTTTTGTAAAAAAAAACACTGCCCAAACAATTGATTTCCAGCCATATTTTGATGGGAAATACTGATAAAAAAGACACTTTCAATATATGATGCAGTTTGCCTATGCCTTTCCTACATTTAACAAGATTACTGTCCAGAGCTATAAGCTCCAGACATGCGGACAAAGAAGCTTTTAACTTATCAAGAGTCCAAAAATGTTCCACCTACGTATAGTCTGCCCTCCCCTGATAAGCTGTCAATTACATTTTTTAACATATTCACATTGCTAGTTAACACAATCATCAGACAATTTGTTCCAGTCATTTATTGTCCTCTGAGGGAATGGGTATTTTCTCACATCTAACCTACACAGTTCTTTGACTAATGTCGCACTGTGCCCTACTGCCTTCTTTAAGTCTGAAGAAAATATTTCTATAAATATCTTCATAACCATTCAATACTTTAAAAACTTCTATTTGGTCTCCTCTTAGTCTCCTAGTCTCTAATGTTGTCAACCCGCATTCTAATAGGCCTCCATGCTTGTATGTAATATACCAAATGTGGCCTAACTATTGCTTTGTACAGTGGTACAATTAGCTGTTTCTCCTTATATGTGATATTTCTCCTAATTTGGAGATAATTTGAAGCAGCAATTCCACATTGCTCTGAAAATCAGCACAAACTGTCACTCCTAAATCCTTTTCATAAATCCTTAAGTTTGACCTAATATAGTATCCCCCATTGTGTATTCTTTGACAGCATTTCCATGTCCTATGTGAATGCATTTACATTTCCCAAAATTGACTAACATTTGACTAATTTGGCCAGATCATCTTGTAGGATGTGTTTATCTGCATCTGTTTTAACTCTTCTGAACACTTTTGTATCTACTATTACTCTGTCTTCTGTCTGTCAACCATGTTTCCGTCTGGCTGATCACACCATCCCCTACACCATGTGATTTAAGTTTAAGCAACAATCTTTGATGTGGGACTTTATCAAATACTTTCTGAAAATCTAAGTAGACAACATCCACTGGTGATCCATTGTCTACCAACTTTGTAATTTCTTCCAAAAAACATAATAGATTGGTTAGACAAGACCTAGCATTTAAGAACCCATGTTGAGATTCATTTATAAATTTGTGTATTACAAGGAATTCCACCATGTGGTCTCTTACAAGCATTTCTAGTAATTTGCATAAAACTGATGTTAAAACTAACTAGTCTGTAATTCTCTGTTTTGTTCCTCGATCCCTTTTTAAATAATGCCAGTAACTGGTAATGGCAGTGAACTGATATCTTCTGTGGTAAACACTGAGCTGAAATACTCATTCAGGGCCTCTGCCATCTGAAATCCATCAGATATTACGTTTCCTGCATTTTTCGTCTCACTCTATCCTGCAGTTTTCATCTCACCTTCTGTTTACTCCTTACATATGCGGTAGAAACTCTTGCTGTCATTTTTTATATCACTTGCCAATTTTTGCCATCCTCGCACGCCAGGGGTCTCTGCTGCTGATTACATCAGTGCCAGCCTGCAGTACCCCGTGGCTCTGAATTTAAGCTCAGCCTATGAAATCGTTCATTAGATCAGTGGATCTCATCAGATCAGGTGGTCATAATAAAGCTAATTTAACCAACCATGGCTCGTGTCACATGCAATGTTTAGGAAGTAGAACCAATTATTCGAATACACAATACCACTCAGCTGCTCGTGCTAATGGGCAAATGGGTCATTATACATTGGGATTCCCAGAAGTTGTTTATCCGTTTTCAAACTGGGGCGGGTATTTGCACTGTTCTCACGAGTGTTGCAGTCGCGACTGGCGAAGTCAATTACTAGTTTGACTCGGCTAACTTCCGCACTTTGCGTAGGGGATCAGCCACAGCTAGTTTTGCATGGCAAACAGCCCTGGCTTGCGAGGATGATTTTTGCTCAAACGTTCGTTTAGATTTTCTAATTTAATCTTTAGCTATGTTAAGGGCTTCTTTGTAGTTATTGTAGTCTTCTATATTTCCAGTGTCTCTATAAACACTCCACATAATTTGTTTGTAAGCAATCTTACATACAGCCTCCTTTGAAAGGTGTTTCTTCCTGGATCGTTTCCCTTTTTAGGGGTACAAATCTTTAAATAAATAATGCCCTCAATCTCATCTTTCAAAACGGTCGAACGTGTGCTAAATTTTTCTCATCTGTTTATATTTGCCTTTGTTTAAGTTTCTCCGTTATTTTTTACCTTTATTCCCCGATTGTACTTTTATATTAACATTTATTTTCATATTATCAACTAATTCCTTCTGAGAAGAGAACACTAAATCCAACATATTCCCACCTCTGGTTGGTTCCAAAACATGTTGTGTAAGAAAACAGTCCTGTATTACAAGCAGAAACTGTTGGTCATCTCCTCCAGCACTCTAGTGATTTCCACTGAATATGTCCATTATAAAAATCACCCATTACAATGATGTTAGGGTGAAGAGCAGAGGGAAACTCCTATTTGAACCATACCAGCACTAATGAATAAGTTATACATTTCAATTTTAGGCGAAACCAATTTTATTATTCGGACTACAGATCCGCCGACGTTGTTTTTAACAAAACATAAATAAAATTGAAATTTTTAACTTTTATTTCTGATCGAACTGCCAAACCTATGATTTTGTATCGATTCATTGAGTATATACGCATCATACTGAACATTATATGTTAAACATAGTTTCATTGGTTGTCGCGTATCTTCGATCTACGATCCAACAAATCCGCGAAAGTCCAACTTGTCATTAATTGATCTAAACCATGGCTGAACCAGATGCTGCAGTGTGGTTTTGTATCAAGAAATTGAAGTTTGGTGCTGCTTCCCAAAAGGAAGTAACAAAATTTAAAATATGCGACACGATCAACAATGTCATTTCCCATGTTTGTAGCGAAGCCGCTCTGATATCGAAAGTATGTGTTGGCATCAAATGCGGGGATTGTTGTTGAAATGACAGCAAGCATCCTTGCGGATTCTACGTGAGCAATTCAATGTTTAACACATTTATTTTATTGAACGATGACAAGGTTAGTGCCACCGAAAGGAAGCGAAAAGGCAACCCAAGGGCTGACATTTTAGACACGATACAAAATAGCAATAAAGAAACTAAACTGCTAATGTGCAACACAGGCGAGACCTGTGACGTGCACATGTTTAACGCACTGCTCATTCTGTCTACATGCAAAAATCTGAACATCGGATTTTGGCCAATCAGGTTGACATGCTGGGAAAATGGGTTGTAGACACTCTCTTCAATGCTTGCATAGTCAGCATTGCACTGCATTAATTCGGAATAGAATAATGCAAGTGGAAGTACGACAATCAAATCCTAATTATGCCAGTCAAATTAATATTATCACAGCAAGATATATCCTTTATCTAATCTACACGTTTATGGCTGTAATGTTATCTGCCAGTTCTTGTTATCAGTACTTGTTATTATAAATTCTAATAGTCTTCAACTTATAATAAACTTTCGTAAAAGTACTTGTCTAGTAAGTTTTTATACAAGACTAAATAATTGTTAGCAATGTACTGTATGGCTCATATAATAATTCATGTATTTACACAAAACACCTTTCTCATGCAATTACTTTTATATTTATTTCCCCCTTCTCCCTTACAAAAATGTCTAAAAAATCTGAATTCCTAAAAATCAAATTGGTGTGGCCTTAAAAAGAATTAAATAAGTCTACAAACAGTTTTTAAATGTTGAAAATACTATAAAAAAAAATGACACGTCAATGTAAATAAAACAAAATAAAAATTTTAGTCACCACCACTGTCTATACAATGTGTTGCATTGACTGATACTTCACCAAATCAAGAATTACTGCCGCAACTCTTATTACTGTCCACGGCCCAGTGCACACAACACAGATCATGAAATGTTTTTGTTTTAACTAAAATGACAGCCCAGCAATCAACATCATCAATACCTGAAAAAAAGACAAAATCACATACAGACAACTAATTCGTTGGGAAACAACAGGAAACTGTAATCGCCAATGATGAGAAAATCACAAGAATGCTGAGATGAACTAACTGGCGATAACAAAGAATTAGAACTGCTGAATAATTACCACAATACCTGTCATATGCAGACCTACCTTTTACTGTCTCGCTTGACATCATTCCACCCAGACACACCCGTCTGTCTGATGTTTACCTGTCACACGCAGACCTACCTCTTACTGTCTCGCTTGACATCATTCCACCCAGACACCCCCGTCTGTCTGATGTTTACCTGTCACACGCAGACCTACCTCTTACTGTCTCGCTTGACATCATTCCACCCAGACACCCCCGTCTGTCTGATGTTTACCTGTCACACGCAGACCTACCTCTTACTGTCTCGCTTGACATCATTCCACCCAGACACACCCGTCTGTCTGATGTTTACCTGTCACATGCAGACCTACCTTTTACTGTCTCGCTTGACATCATTCCACCCAGACACCCCCGTCTGTCTGATGTTTACCTGACACACGCAGACCTACCTTTTACTGTCTCGCTTGACATCATTCCACCCAGACACACCCGTCTGTCTGATGTTTACCTGTCACAGGCAGACCTACCTTTTACTGTCTCGCTTGACATCATTCCACCCAGACACCCCCGTCTGTCTGATGTTTACCTGTCACACGCAGACCTACTTTTTACTGTCTCGCTTGACATCATTCCACCCAGACACCCCTGTCTGTCTGATGTTTACCTGTCACACGCAGACCTACCTCTTACTGTCACGCTTGACATCATTCCACCCAGACACACCTGTCTGTCTGATGTTTACCTGTCTCAAGCAGACCTACCTCTTACTGTCTCGCTTGACATCATTCCACCCAGACACACCCGTCTGTCTGATGTTTACCTGTCACACGCAGACCTATCTCTTACTGTCTCGCTTGACATCATTCCACCCAGACACCTCCATCTGTCTGATGTTTACCTGTCACATGCAGACCTACCTCTTACTGTCTCGCGTGACATCATTCCACCCAGACACACCCGTCTGTCTGATGTTTACCTGTCACACGCAGACCTATCTCTTACTGTCTCGCTTGACATCATTCCACTCAGACACACCCGTCTGTCTGATGTTTACCTGTCACACGCAGACCTATCTCTTACTGTCTCGCTTGACATCATTCCACCCAGACACACCCGTCTGTCTGATGTTTACCTGTCACACGCAGACCTATCTCTTACTGTCTCGCTTGACATCATTCCACCCAGACACACCCGTCTGTCTGATGTTTACCTGTCACATGCAGACCTACCTCTTACTGTCTCGCTTGACATCATTCCACCCAGACACACCCGTCTGTCTAATGTTTACCTGTCACACGCAGACCTATCTCTTACTGTCTCGCTTGACATCATTCCACCCAGACACACCCGTCTGATGTTTACCTGTCACACGCAGACCTATCTCTTACTGTCTCGCTTGACATCATTCCACCCAGACACACCCGTCTGTCTGATGTTTACCTGTCACACGCAGACCTATCTCTTACTGTCTCGCTTGACATCATTCCACCCAGACACACCCGTCTGTCTGATGTTTACCTGTCACACGCAGACCTACCTCTTACTGTCTCGCTTGACATCATTCCACCCTGACACCGCCGTCTGTCTGATGTTTACCTGTCACATGCAGACCTACCTCTTACTGTCTCGCTTGACATCATTCCACCCAGACACACCTGTCTGTCTGATGTTTACCTGTCACATGCAGACCTACCTCTTACTGTCTCGCTTGACATCATTCCACCCAGACACACCTGTCTGTCTGATGTTTACCTGTCACATGCAGACCTATCTCTTACTGTCTCGCTTGACATCATTCCACCCAGACACACCCGTCTGTCTGATGTTTACCTGTCACACGCAGACCTATCTCTTACTGTCTCGCTTGACATCATTCCACCCAGACACACCCGTCTGTCTGATTTTTACCTGTCACACGCAGACCTACCTCTTACTGTCTCGCTTGACATCATTCCACCCTGACACCGCCGTCTGTCTGATGTTTACCTGTCACATGCAGACCTACCTCTTACTGTCTCGCTTGACATCATTCCACCCAGACACACCTGTCTGTCTGATGTTTACCTGTCACATGCAGACCTATCTCTTACTGTCTCGCTTGACATCATTCCACCCAGACACACCCGTCTGTCTGATGTTTACCTGTCACACGCAGACCTATCTCTTACTGTCTCGCTTGACATCATTCCACCCAGACACACCCGTCTGTCTGATGTTTACCTGTCACACGCAGACCTACCTCTTACTGTCTCGCTTGACATCATTTCACCCTGACACCGCCGTCTGTCTGATGTTTACCTGTCACATGCAGACCTACCTCTTACTGTCTCGCTTGACATCATTCCACCCAGACACACCTGTCTGTCTGATGTTTACCTGTCACATGCAGACCTACCTCTTACTGTCTCGCTTGACATCATTCCACCCAGACACACCTGTCTGTCTGATGTTTACCTGTCACATGCAGACCTACCTCTTACTGTCTCGCTTGACATCATTCCACCCAGACACACCTGTCTGTCTGATGTTTACCTGTCACACGCAGACCTACCTCTTACTGTCTCGCTTGACATCATTCCACCCAGACACCCCCGTTTGTCTGATGTTTACCTGTCACATGCAGACCTACCTCTTACTGTCTCGCTTGACATCATTCCATCCAGACACCCCTGTCTGTCTGATGTTTAACGTCACTGGTGTAGACTGTCAACAGAGCCAGTGTTCACATCATTACCTCAGAACCATATCTGCCCCAACACATAGGGAATAATGTGTTTAGTCATCCACTATCAAATAGGTAGCGACATCAGGATGCTAGCTAAAAACAGATCTGGGTCGAGTGGTTTCATGCGTCTATAGACATGGAAGCCACTAAGTCTAAGTAAGCTAACAAAGAACAAATTGACTTTTACAAATAATACACACACATTTCATCTTATGTACCACAGTGTATTTTCCATCAATAATGCAGATATGCAAGTTTCTACTGGCTTCCTGTGTAGTAGCAGACAATACAGACTTTTCGATTTTGGGAGGAATATGGTCGTATCTCATTTTAATTTTAAAATCCAAATTTGCATAAAACAGTAAAACTGTAATAGCATACATGATTCCTTGTGCTCATCATGAATGCATAAAATTGAATGAGAAACTTATAAGAAGTCAAAGAGAAAATACTTTTTCTAGGCAGATTCATGACACATATTGTTAAATATATGGTGACATTCAATCAGAACAGGAATGCCATAGAACTACTATTACATCGATTTTTACAACTTTTTTTTAAAGAATTTCAAATCAAACACATGAATTTCATCCCAAGGTGTGACAGATCTGAACAAATACATTTATCCAGTCATTCGCAGCAGTGTAACACGAAGACATTTAACCAGTCATGTCAACAGGAACTTCCCAAATCTGAAGCTGGACATGCATCTTAGTGAATGAGTGGTAACTTGGCTGTCACTCACTGCCACAACTACACTAATATTGTACTCCATCCAGCAATAAATGTGTAGTATTATATCTTACAAGGATATATAATTTGAACTCACAGATGGATTGAAGATTCGAATATCTTGTATCATGACGGACTGTCTAGTCCTGTGCACGTACGCTGTGGTTTCGGCACTTACAGTTGAGCTGCCCTGGAAACATGCAGCATGTCAAAACACAACTTCAAGAAAGGAATACCAGGTTTAAATAGATTTGAACATTTATTTATTCAGATGTGAAAACTGAACACTTTCATTTACATTCACAACCTTTATTTTGACAATTACACTGGCTTCTTGTTACCTTTTGAATCAAACTTACAATATCCACTATTACACATTGGGCCCTACCCACAAAATAACCAACCTATTTGGTGCATTGTCAGCATTTTTCCAAATATCCTCTTGCAGCTCAAATCGTCTATCCCACAACTTTTTGTTTCCTAAAACTTAGCTTAAAATGGGCACACTTGTGTGCTTTCTATGTTGCTGCAACTAACATCTGGATTGAGCTCCACATTACTTTAAAATCATAAAATTATAGCTACATTCCATAAACTCTCAAGACACATTTGTACAAAATTGCATTTCCACAGTAAAATCTTAAGCGATCCCTTGCACTCGCATGTTCCTGCTTGTGATATTATAATACCTAATTATATATAAATATATATATATATAAATTGCATCTTATCCCTGTGTGCTCAGGTTGATGAAGATATACCCAAAAAGGTGCTATAAAGGTATGTTATTTTTATCTGCAATAAACACTTGACACTTACTATGCCATAGCATGCTATCCGTTTGACCAGCCCCGATCTAAAATCTATCAACCGACTCTCTGAAACAAAACAAGTTCCTATTAATTACATCACCAGCACATGTACATTACCTCATGATATCAGATGTACATTACCTCATGATACCAGATGTACATTACCTCATGATATCAGATCAGTTGTACATTCCCTCATGATATCAGATGTACATTCCTCATGGTATCAGATCAGTTGTACATTCCCTCATGATATCAGATGTATATTTCCTCATGATATCAGTAGACACAAAAAGAAGGCATAAAGGCAATAAGATACCAGTATACGTGCACCTTTTTAGATTTTAATTTAACAATGATCAATATATTTATTATTATAGTCATACATAATTTGACAGATAACCACAAACACGGTGATGATAATAACAAAGTAAATGACCACATTAGTAATCTAACGTAGCAATTAGCACTGTAATTTGCATATTTCTACATCTCAAGAATCTACATAGTAACCCTCATCTATGAAGTGTTGGCAAGAAAATGCATTTTTCCTCATGCAAAGCCGGATAACTCAGTTAGTGCATTATAATCATGTATTTGATCCATTTTCTTCTTAACATATGTATCTTACATATCAATCTCTAGGCTACTTTCAGAAACTAACATTCTACAATTCACTTTTTGAAGAAGACTACCAAAGGCTGCCGACATGTTGAGAAACCAACTTAATTAAGCTAAGAAGAAATTCAAATCAAATTTATTCTCATAACATACTTAACATTTTCACCAATATAATCACGTAACTGTCACACTATGGAACTATACTTTAGAACAATCCTTTAGTGAAGATGTCACACACAGATCAACCACCTTTGTAGTTGTAGCCCATGACAGATATCTGCACGACAGGGTTGAAGGGAACAGGAAGGGAGAGGGACCGTCCATCCTTGATGTACAGCTGTGTGTCTCCTTCCAAGTCTACCCCAATGTACCCATTCCCTGCAAACAACCCACATCATCTGACTGCAAACAGTGTAGACAAATAGAACATATGACAGTATGTAAAATCATATTATATAGCATCAACAATATAATCTCACTATATATTATCATGCTAGCAT
Organism: Escarpia spicata; assembly: GCA_963995525.1. Lineage (NCBI taxonomy): Eukaryota > Metazoa > Annelida > Polychaeta > Sabellida > Siboglinidae > Escarpia > Escarpia spicata. The sequence continues at coordinate 57,049,180 of OZ023212.1, forward strand.
GTGTGTGTGTGTGTGTGTGTGTGTGTGTGTGTGTGTGTGTGTGTGTGTGTGTGTGTGTGTGTGTGTGTGTGTGTGTGTGTGTGTGTGTGTGTGTGTGTGTGTGTGTGATGTGTGTGCATGTGTATCTAGGCTAGCGCTGCCGATCGCTAATTGCACAAATGGTTTATTATTTGGCAAAAAGAAATTTGAACTCTTCACCAAATTCGTGAAACTTTATTATGGTTACTATTATTGATGTTATTAGTGGTATATCACTGGATTATTCACTGCCAGGCGCGCCTCCTTCTGGGTTGTTGACATGACCACTCATCAAGCTCACCCAAATAACCAGTTACTGCAGGGCTGCCTACCTGACAAAACAATTTTTGTAATGACCCCCCCCCCCCCCTCTGCTGCAGCACCCAAGATCCCTGGTCCACAAGATTGCCAATCAGACCTTTCTCTGAAGTAAATACAGTGACATGCCAAGCCCATTCATGGTGCCTGGGAGTCCAGGAAGTCACTAAACATACTTTGTTTCAACATAATTGTGTTGCCACACTGTACTCCTGTCATCAGATAAGGTTGTCCTTTTGTAATTCAAAGAGATGTTTGTTTTGCAACATCCAATAAGTTACATTGTCAATGTCCATGCATGGCCAGACATGCCCAAGTGTTTACATCTGTAGAGCATCACCAGGAGAAAGACAGTGCTAGTGAATAGCCAATAATCATCCAAAAAGCTTCCACATTTACAACACACAGCATGACACTTTATTATTATTACTAACAGTCAATGATAATGTTAAATCATTGTATTTAAAGGGAATAAAAACATCTATTGCTTGAATTCATATTAAATTAGATCCTGCTATATATTTCCATGTCCACCAAGCCAAAAAAATTCCCAAAAATCGAAGAATTAGAAATTCCACATTTTATGCTGTACATTCGGACATTTTCGAATATGCATATTTTTGGAGCGCTTTTCGGGATGCCGAGATGTGACGTCAGAGTTGACTCTGCCGATACAGCGACCGCTTGTTTACATTCATTCTCAGCAATATGACAGCAGAGGTGGCTGTGTAATGCGAATATCATCATGGTTCATTGTGCGGCATTCGGTTGTAATGCAAACTCTTCTAAACATAGAGCAACACACCATTTTTTTCGGTTCCCTACGGATCCAGTTTTATTGAAGAAATGGATCGCAAAAATCAAGCGAGCAAACTTCAAGCCGACGAAACACAGCCGGCTTTGCTCCGCTCATTTTGAGAAAAGCTGTTTTGATCGCGATCCGGAGATGTTGGCAACCCTTGGATATCCTGGTGCTCGAATATCGTTGAAAAGCGATGCAGTCCCAACAATATTCCCGGCAGTAGAAGCTGCATTGATGCCGTCAATCCGCAGAAGACAAGCGTCGGCACGGGCAGGATCGACGGCCGCTTTGCCCGAGTCGAAGGCAAGCGGGTCTCGCAAGCGTTGTTCCAGTGCCGCAGTCGCTGCTGCAGGCTCCGCTGCCGCTGTCACTACAGCCGGCTCAGCAACTACACCCATGGCTTCTTTGGGGTACCAGGTTCCTTCGACGAGTGGTGAATTTACGAGGTCTGCTTACCGAAAGCGGCAACGAATCAAGGTAATTCTTACATGTTATATCTACTATTATTATTCTGTAGGTCTAGTATAATGCCTGGACTGGACGGTCTCGTGTGTCAAGTGTCAAAATAAGTTATTCAACTTATTGTCATTGTACCCCATTGGTTCCAATCATATCACGGAACTCTTCCTAAGTATCTTATATTCTAAATGTTGTAGTTATGCACGATACTACTATAATAAATCTACATATACTCAGTTTTGTGGAAAATTTGATAGTGTAATCAAATCGATTCAGGTGACTGTTTTTATCATTATCATGGTTACAGGAATGTAAGGCAATAAAACAAAAACGTCAGCAAATTAATTGATGCTAATTTGTTAGTTATGCATTTAATTAATCTATTTACTTTTACATGCAAATAAGAAATAATTATTTTAATTATACTCGTTGCCGAGTCAGGTTAGTCTGTTATAATAATTTTTTCAACCGTAAGAAGCAATACTTGGATGTAGAACATTGCAATGTGAATTTGCAGATGGAAGAATAATTATATTTTCAAATGTATTTAACGTTGAATTTGCATAAATTAATTATTATTTTTCATACATAACATTTGTTGTTTTTTAAATGACAATACTTGGACTTTATGAAAGTGCCATGCATTTTGATCAACATCAAATGTATGTACACACAAAGTACCATGCATAAGTTAGATATTTAAAACAAAAATTAGATGCGACATATATTATAGTTGGAACCAGTTGCTGGCAATCTCGTCCTCTGACACATGACTCACTAAAGTCTTATGTCATCAATGACTTGCTGAAGAATTATTCCCCATCAGTATTCTCTGTAGAAACAGTTTATTACAGTGTTTGGCACCTGTCTGCTAATCCAGCTAATTGGACTCCTTTGTTGTGACTCCTCCACTTGACTGAGGAACTAAGTGTAGTGTTTGCCTGAGTCAATTGATCAAAGATCAAATCTAATTAATTACCAGTTGACATTGCACTTTGTAGGTCTTTCCTGCTATGAATAACAAATACACCAGCCACCTCCAGCTGGCCCACTGCATTCTCCCTCCAGTTAAAATAGTTATCTGAACCTGATCTACTGGTAATTAAAGCATGCTAGGTGGAAATGGCAGGAACTGGGTAACATGGATGTGACATGTCTGATACTTATTATTACTATAATTAACCCATGCAATTAACCCATGCCTAATATCACCCTGTTCACCATTGCAATTGGTAAACCTTGCAGGTAGATGTGATTAATTATTATTAATATTCAATGGTTACCACATTGAACACCCTGTAGATTACAGTATGTATTCATCGAGTTAATAATCTATTATGTTTAAGTTTTCAAAAGTAATGTTTTCAATAAATATAATTCTTACAGTAGATGCAGCTTTCATAACACACACTATTGTAACACACAAGTACTGTTACATAACACATACTATTGTAACACACAAGTACTGTTACATTTGTTACTATAGAATTCTTACAGTAGAGAGCAGCTTTCATAACACACACTATTGTAACACACAAGTACTGTTACATTTGTTACTATATAATTTTTTATATTTCAATAGTAATTTATTGATTTGTATTTTCATAACTCCAGTGCACAGGCTTATGGTGAATTACATTACAGTGTCATATATTGCTATTGCCTAGTTTCCATTTTATTACAGTTGAATATCGAAGACAATGTACATCATGCAATATATACTATTACGTTTGAAGGTATTATCATTACATTTTGAATTGGAACTACAGTATGTACCGAGATAAATATTGAGAACAAAAATATAACTATTGTATCTTGTATTATCTACTAACAACGTTTACGGATAGAACATATTTTTCATTTTATGTCTGTATAACATGAATGAATGGAAGATAAAAGAAATGTCACTGCAATTTAATATATTGCAATCAGTGTAATTACACCTTACTGCTTGGTGCATTGCTAATTACTGGCACAAGTCATGATGTTTTTTTAAACAGAAGCTCAGAAATGTACCAAGGACCATTATTCGGCTCCCACATTATTCATGGGATGGATGCTGGCAATCATAAAACCTGGATAAACTAGTTCAATAGGATACAGAAAGCATAATAAAATTTCTATTTTGATGCGACATATATTAATAAACATGTATATATATTATATGCCAGTTACTATTACATTGTTTCTGTTATTATATTGTGCTTTGTTCAACTTATTGTTACTAATAGGTATTATTATTATTACACCACTCCTGGAGCAGGCTTCCTATTGTGACTATAAAATTGAGTATTGCAGGATTGTTCATGTCTGCAGTCACATATTGTTATGATAGTCACTTATTGTTATGATAGTAACTATATCAATGGATAAGGATTCTACTAATGATGTTACAAAATGTCATTAATGAATTTATTTGATTTTTAACTTAATGTTATTAAAAAAATCAAGTAAATTTATCAAATAATAAATATGTTCACATTTGGATGTGGGTTGTTGCCCAGCTACCAAGTGTGAAAATGGTCATTTGTTGTGAAACAATAACAATAAATGCAATGCAAGTTGCAAACCTATCTATTATATATTTAACAGATGATTAGTTATAACCAAAAATAAAATGTTCACAAGTAATATATTGTCACATTTTCCAGGTAATTGTTTGCATAAAAGTGTAACATAACAAAAGTAACTATGTCTCTGTGTAGATTCTGTAAGCGTGATATCAATTATTTATGATGTTTTTATCATAGAATAAACAATACATACCTTGCAACTTGAAATTAATTTATTAATTTGTATTTTTCACAGCTAGGCAGTCTGTTCACACTTGGAAGCTGGGCAAATGACTAGACAAATGGATGTACTCCTTTCTGACAAGATGGTAAAAGACAGGATTTTGTTTGCTTTTGTCAGAAACCTACAATTTATTTTTTGGCAAATTCTATAAGGGTCATTTGTTATTTCAGATATTTGCTGACATTCTGGCAGCAGCTCGAGATAGTCCACCGTCGACCAAGAATGGGTCATCTGAAGATACAGCAACTGAATATGACAGCTCTCGTACGGATTCCTGTGATATAGAGGATTCCACACCTGAGTCAGTCACAGCTTCCACTCCAAAAAGGAGCAGCAAATGCTTTCAGGTTGACATCAGGCCATCAACTCGCACGAGAAGAGTGCAAGCAGTCTGTGCATCAGAGCAGGTTGCTGTGCAGGTGACATCAGCAGTGAGGTCAACGAGTGTGCAGTGCAGTTTGTTGACTGGTCCGATTAGTGACTCGAGTGACTAAAACGGGGAGGAAGTGACATCTGCTGTAGATCCAGAGTATGTTTGCTCTGACAATGAGTCGACTAGTCGTGACAGCAGCAACAGTGACAGCGATGACCATGTCGACCAGAACACTGACACAGAGGAGGGTGTTACAAACAAGACTCCCTTGAGGAAAGATTGCTGCCCTTCCAGGGAGAGGTACTTCTTGGTGGCAGAGTCTTCACTTTGTCATCTTTTTGCACGTTGCCGAAACTGCACTGGCCAAACCAATGTCGTAGTGCAGCAGTTTCTCGGCTCAATGGGAAGTTGCCCTGTAAAGATAATAATTGGTCTGTAGATGTGAAGCTATGCTATTTATTAGCATGTCATAGGTAAAGTGATCAACAAAATGGACTAGATAACTTGTTTATCAATGGGTATTTGCTGAAGCCATATTCTCATCTGCCTGCAGGGGAAGTATTCCCATGGGTGTTGTTTGGCTTATAACCATTGTCTGTGCACCGTGTGGTGATTCACATTGTGTTACCAGGTCTACACAGTTACCAACATTTGTAATGATTCATCCCAGTAACACTGTGTTATGAAACTTGCTTGATGAATTTGTAATGATTCAACCCAGTAAAACTGTGTTCTGAAACTTGCTTGATGGATTTGTAATAAATATGTCATATAAAAATGCTATGTCCTTATGATTTTTATGGACATACCCCGGTAGTCGTAGGGCACATATATACCCACTGGTAGCATCTCACATATAAGACCCCTAAGGTTACACTAAACCCCTAGGTCTAGGACATAACCCTTCAGGCTATAACCCATTACCATAATTATTCAATTGTTCTGCATGTTGTTTTAATGTTTATTTTAGTTTATTTTGATTATATAGTAGCTATATTGTTATGTGTCAGACTCAGAGTAATAAAATTATTGTTCCACATAAATGACATAATCTAGAGCTGTCATTATATATGTCATGATATTATGGTCATCTCGCGAACAACTGTCCAACTAAAAAAGTGTGGGTTTTGTCCAGAGGGGTGATATCGTAAGTAGCTATAACGTCCTAAACTCGATCCGCATAAACCAGACAACCATGCTTACGACGTTCGACGGTTCGTAACTTTGTGAAGTTTGTCTTTGACAAGTCTGTTTACAATTAATTCGTCCGATGACCTACTTAGCTACAACCTCTAGCTAACTCTCTGTACAGCTTTGACACCGCATTTTATAATATAACGTCGTACTAAAACGATATAATTGTTGTTGTCGACAGTTTTCACACCATATGTGTCATTATAATGAAGTTGAAGCTTACCAGTCGGTGTTGCATGAGTGAACATTGTGACTGTCCGACTCCGCATCATCTTCTTCGCTACCGTCGCTGAAACGCTCGGAAAGAGCGGAATTAGACGAATCATCCGCTGTAACCGTTCCCGCTAGTGGCTCAAAATCGTATGATTTCACTTGAAACTCTGCGAAACTCCCACTAGCCATGATGTTACAAGAGAATGGAGAGACCAACAATGGCGATGCATAGATGTCAACAAAGCCGCGAGTCGGCATTGACGTCACGATACCACGTGATCGCCTAGATCATTAAATTTCAACTTTCTGCGGGAATCTCTACACAGACGGGTTTAAAATAGAATTTTGTCTACAAACGTATTTTTCTGTATTTTTTTAATGTTGTCAAATGTTACATACAATGTTAATCTTTGTGTACACATGGAAAACGGATTTTAGCTAATGCCTTGTTGTTATTTCCTTTAAATAAAAAGCCCTGAATAAAATATTTTAGTTTTCTATTGCAATTACAACTATTGTAATTCTTATTATTTTATATTCGTCTAAGACATGTTATAAAATTCATAATTTTCAGAAAACCATAACTATTTAACGTAATTTAATGGTTCTTCCTAAGCCTAGGTCATCTTAATTTATTTATTTCAGATTCAGACTGTTTATTACCATGTAGCATTTAAAATGTACGAGGAATTCTTGGCGTTGTGGCATCAACATACATGCACGCTTGTCTCCCCAGCCCCCCATCATGCACACGCAAAATATACAATCAGAAACGTTATGAAACTATGCTAAAACTAGTATAAATTTAAACCAAGGCCAACTGCCAACATATTTTAAGACAGTCATACATCTATTGACATAAAGTGAACTTGATAACATAATATCAATACCGTCTGAACATTACCTAAAATGTTAAAAAGTATACATGTAGTTAAATAAATAATAAATAAATGTATAAATAACTAGCTGACGATATAAAAACTAAGCTGACAGTTAAAAAGTATGTAAATACACGTAGTCAAGTTAATAAATAATAAAAAAAGATATAAAAATAACAAAAAAATAATAAAGAAATAATTTAGCATGGCGACATAAAATCTAAACCGACTGAAAACAGTATCATGGCATCTCGCGGTTCAAGTGACTCACAGCCTGAGGATAAAAACTATTTTTAAGTCTAGTGGTCCTTGTCTTAATACTTCTATAGCACTTGCCAGAGGGAAGAAGTTCAAAGAGATGGTTGCCTGGGGGGGGAGGTAGTATCCCATACAATGCTCTTGGATTTTCGCACACAACAAGCATGGTACAGGCTATAAATAGATTCAATAGATTGCAACTCGCGCCCAGTGATTCTAGATACGCCCTTCACGATAACTTCTAGCCGCTGTTTCTTCATAATATAATTCTACACCTGTAAATGTTATTAATGAGTAGAGGCGCATTAATGACACTGATATTTTTCCCTGTAATTGCTGTTGACTGACAGCTGCAGATATACGCTGTACTAGTAATATGTCCACGTGCCACGGCAGTCATCAGCAGGCTGCTGACAGTCGAAGTTATAACATTGCACACAACATTGGATGACGTCATTGTACTGACTTGGTAGAACTTGCAGTGGACTAAACATGTGTTGATAAATTGTAACAAATAAATTATGAGTTTTTATGACAGTTTCTTCAGGGCATCTGGAACAGGATTATTTATAGATTTAGCAATTCTTTAAGGTGTATATTTTGTTAAGTCGGATATTTTATTTACGTAATACCGCAGCAATTTATGTAATGCCGTAATCAGAGGTGAATTTCCGTAATGATTACAGAAAATCCGTAATGGTAAGTAGTCCTGTTGCTGTCACATGCCAGGCAGTGTAAACAATATATCACTAATCCCACCCTTTACTCAGGTCCACAGACAATAGGCAGTGTAAACAATATATCACTAATCCCACCCTTTACTCAGGTCCACAGACAATAGGGAGTGTTAATTCAATCAAATGTGGTGTTGCCTTGTCAATGGTGACCTGTCCGGTCTACTGTTGACACTAGTTGTAAGTTTGAGAGGAGAGCAGCGCCATACACAACGGATTCCCTATCATCGCTCACTTTCAAATGAAGTCCCATGGCCATCAATCGATGTGCCATCTGTTGAGTATTTTGCATCACCCAGGATGATCTTCAATCTATTACTGAACATAACTAATTTAGGGAATAAATTTACATAATTAGTCAAGTCACTAAGCAGTTAAATAATGTTTTAAAATAGGTTATATGTTTATATTACATTTGTTTAAGCACTGCGGGGCAACAAGAGTAGGTGACAACATGTTTACTGTTTAGACCTAGAATGTTTTGAATTATTTGGCCTTGTTATTTTCTCTATAGTTCAAGTTTTGCTACATATTAATTCTGTTATAGTAGACTCGTGAGCCTAAGGTGTTAGATTTACAGATCTATGGGGTTGGCTTTTAATAATTGAAAGATGTCCTGTTAATTTATTTTTGATATTTGCTAAATTAGCAATGAGTGTTTGGCTTTCTTTTTTATAGTTAAACAATGTTCTATAAAATTATGTTGGGTTTTGTTAGCTTTACAAGTGTTTGCCTTTCTTTTATAATATTAAGTTTGATTAATTTATTAAATTATGTCTTACAACTCAGGCGCCAAACTGTCAGGGATTAACCTACGACCCCTCAGAAGAAATGTAACAAGTTCTTGCCGGTGCTAGGGTTTGTACCAGACGTTAGACAACTGCAAGTGAATTGTTCACGATGTTATGAAGATTTCTGCAATTGTTCCTAGCTAAGATAAGTAAATGATCCACTGATTACATTGGGATGTTTTACATAACTCATAAAAATATTCCAACAAACTGCTAAACTTTAAGTCATAGAAACGTCCAGTATAAGTACATGTACTTCAGAAAATCGTCAATTGCATCTGCGTATGTGAAATGCCAGTTGGAAGACAATGCCACGGCCCATGGCAAAGCTGACACAACACACGCATGTTTCACCTTTTAGTTTGTTGAATTAATTTTGTTTACTTAAACTTAGTCCTCCCAAGCAGACAAGATTTATAAACAAAGGAGAAGATTGTCAATATTAGTCAGGTACAGTATACATACTATGTAATTTGATATCATACCCAGGTGACATCAAGGGCTTTGTGACCTAGCCAATGCACTACATTAAAAACAATACTAAATAAACAATGAATGCCCCCCCAGCAGTATGCATTACTGATGGTGTTACTACTTTGTAGACAAACTCAGACACCAGGAATGGGTTTACCTGACAAAACTACATGCTAAAAAAAGTGCAGTATCCAAACCTCAGGGAATTATACAGTTTTATGTACAGTGATACTAAAAACTGCCCCACCATCATCAAAGACCACATCAGTCTTGCAGAATTAGCATCACTGCCAGTTCATGTGAATGTTTGTTGTTGGATAGACAACACCTCAGGAACACAAGGACACAGTGACATTCAGTATTCTAGTTGTTTCCTGCACTCGGCAATGTTCTATTAACTGACTAGTCTGTATATACATTTTGGTTACAATGTCATGGTCTTATAAGATCTCATTCAACTAGTCAGTCTAAAGTTTTTTAAGAACATTATCGCCAAAACGACCTTTCTATGCTGGCACTGAGGGTGATCTCCAAGTTACAAGGAATACACAGTGTCCAATGTTGAGAGCCAGTTTTTTACACCAAATATCATGCCTGCCCGGTCCGGGTTTCAAACTCAGAGCGCTGGCATGCCAGGCGGATGTGCTAACCAATACACTATCGCTCTCTCTCTCTATCATCAGACTAGCAGTGTTGTCAGCATTTATGAGTACAATGTTTATAACTCACCAATGAAAGGGAGAAACTCTGAGTGCTCGAAGTCACTGATAACCGCATCGTTTTGCTGCAGCGCCACCTTGTGGCGTTGCAGGTTTGAGTCAAGACATGACTGAATGGCATCTGAAAACAACACCTTAGGATGCAATGATTTTGTCATTATGTTGAAAACATATCAAAATGACAACTATGTGGCTTTCTTGTCTTACAACTGGAACGTGTAAAGCAAACACATGCTACTACCCTTTTACCTACACTGAAATGAAGTATAGATATTGTTATTTATACATGTATACAAAAACTCTGCAGGGTCTTCTGGTGCAATTTTAGACTCATTTATCAGTGTTTAAAGGTAACCAATTATCCACACCTTTGCCAACTATATACTGTTCTTTAACTAAACATATATTTTCCACACAGATACTTGTTTAGCTATTTTATCATGTACCATTTAAAACTATTTTTGTAACCAATTTTAAAGAGGAAAACCAAAGTAATCTGGTTCAGCCAGCTTCATGAACACTTTGAAACTTTCAAGTTTTTTCCATTCAGTACATGCATTGTACAACGATCTAATATAGAATCTGTGACCAAAATGTCAAGATATGTATAGATTAGAATCTCTATTCTGTAAGATGAAATGTAGATGAGATACTGACCAACTTTGCGGCGGGTATTTGCAAAAGGCCACGTGTAAACTATGAGAAGGCATACCAACACCAGCACAAGGAGATTCCTCCGCCACCTGAAACACACAAAACACAAATACCACTACTTCAGTATATAAACAGTGGCCTTTCGCTTATATAATTTAATTTTATAAATAAATAATTGATTAAATGCACATAAGATAAGTGTATGCAATTTTTGTTATTCAAAGGAAATGTTTTGGAGAAAAGTTAAGAGAATACAAATGTCAGTGATTCTGGACAGTGTGTTCTTCATGATTATCAGTTTCAACCGTAACATAAAAGTGATGATAAAACATTGGTAATTTACATCATGCATTGTGTAAGGTATTTCACAAGTATATTGCAGTTCTATTATAGACAGCATTTGGCATGGCCTCAATAATAAACACTGTCCCTGTTAACATTGCATACAAACGTACATTGTAGGCATCAATATAATGGGAGGGACAATTGCAGTGCCATATATCCAAAGTTTCCCACATTATATCTAGATAAGAACTTTGGATTGAAAATGTGTTTGTAATGTGTATACTAGTAAAATAAAAGTTAAAAAACACATAATCACTACCAGGAATGTTGCATCACTGACTGATTGTTCATAAACACACTAGACAAACAATGGCGTAAAAAACCTAAATATCCTACAACAGAGAGATGCTTTAACTTTATTTATATACATAAACAAAACAATAGCCAAAACAAATGAAGATTTAGTTACATCGAAGTCAATAAGTTAGACCGGAACATGAACAGGCAATAGCTTACTACAAGTTCTGAACGATGAAAATTATGACTGTCTGGACTGAAGATGGATTTTCAGCAAACGTCAATAAAGTGACCATTTAAGGCATAACATACATGTCTGCAATGGAACATAAATGTGCATGATGTGGTTCTGTATCATACTAAATCCAGTAGTCTTCAACTCAACTTTGAAATTGGCAGTCATGCATGCTGCCATTTTTGGAACGAAATGGAATCGATTGAGCTTATTTCATGTGACAGACAGTCAGTGTTATAATTTTTGCAAAGATATGAAGTACATAATTGCAAAGATATGAAGTACATTATTTATGATAAAGAACCATAATAAATCATTAAATGTCTATAAAAAGGTGATAATTTTGAAAGGAAATAGCATTTAACAATTGTACGAATTGCTCCTCGGAAGTACCTATGGCTATGTCATATTAAAACTTACAGTTAGGCCATAGATACTATCTGCCATGTGTATTTTGAGACATTTAGGCCGAAATTTAGAGTTAGTTTGCCTAGTTTTGATGATGAGAATCCATGGCATGGGTATCCGAATCCATTCCAAACCACAAAGTCAGTGACAAACGCAGTTATACTTTATAGTAAGAGTTTATGACACTTCATTTGACGTTTTCCGGTCTAGCGGCCACGTTGCTCAGCCTAAATAAGATTAACCTTCCACATATCATCTGCAGCCGAGCCTATTCTTGACCAATGATACACAGACGACACTTGTGTTCACAGAGATCGACTTGACGGTTGACCGATCGAATGATAAACTGATATGATTGACTGTGAGTGTGACTCAGTGGGAGTTTGACGGATACCCAGTTTGACGTGGCAGGTGACTTATGGGTTGTTTACCTGTTGCTCACTACAGCGATCTTGCTGTACAAGTTTCCTTTAACCCAAGCTTGCATAACTGGTGAGCACCATATTCTGCAAAATGCTAAAAGTTTGTAAATTAGCCAAACAACAAGACGAATCAGGAACACACAAGCTTGCAGACGCATTACCGCACCATATTACACAGCTTGTGGTTGTTGCGAGACTGTTACAGTAGAGCCACGAAGTATTTGCTGCGTAGTAGTTCAATGGTAGACTGTGTGGCAACATTCGGTATGCTTAGAATAGAAAGTTTTCGCATCATTGTGATGAAACACCGTTAGAGCAAAGGCAACCAATAATAGTTATTTCAACGAATGTTATGATAGGCTAGAGAAGTTGCTCTTAGTAACAAAGACACGATTATCGAAAGACAAAAGCATGTTTTGGCGTTTGAAAAGCCATGTACACTTATGTACTATAATATTACATGGCAACAATTTATTATATTTAACTAGCTGAGTTGCCCGGGTGAAAAATAAATTGTTAAGAAAAAATTAAGTCTGTGTCAATAGATATTCGACTGACACCTCGGGGGGGGGTTACTGTTGAACATTTTTCGTCGCTGCGCGGTCGTATATCTTCAGCTCTTCTTCTGATCACTGGTCTTGTTGTTAGGACAGACTTGGCCTCTGTATTAACACATGCTGGACAGTTATTTTGTTTCAGCGTGTTGCTTGCCAGAAATAGCTCTCCCTCCCTCCCTCCCTCCCTCCCTCGCGCGCGCAATGTCAACCGAAGATTGACATTTCTAAGTGAGTGTGGATATGCTAAACTTATAAATGTTTGTATCTCGAGCGCCAAGCTTCCAGTGACTCGTCTATGACCACCGGAAAAAAGTAATCCTTTAATGTTTTTGTAATTCCCCATTTATTAGGGTTCTTACAGGCTAACGTCACACATTGTTTTCTGTTATTATTCCGAGCCAGGTAAATCGTCCACTGGTCAGTTGGGACGTTTTATGTAGCAATAACAATTATTGTCGAAAACGCGCATATTGGCGGAAAACTTTTCGAATTGATGAATCCAGTACGTCGTGCTTTGCTTTGCCTACAGCACAATCACAATTTTGCGTGTGACTTCTACCAAGCTTTCCCTTTGTCGACATTGTTGATAATGGTTTATATGCGTGAATTACATTACCATTGCTGCATGACATCTCATAAATCAAACATTCCCGCATACAGTTGTCACTTTAGAAACAAAGAAACACGTGTGTGGTGTCGTGTATTGGGTACGACATTTAGTCAAATAGAACAAACATTTTATTGCCGGAAGTGTGGAACAACTCTCTAACCAGGAACAGGAACATGTGATATGTCATATATAACATTCCTCCCTCTTTAGGATACAAACTTGTATTAGAGTTCACTGTTCTATGAATGAAATAAACTAAATTAGAAAACAGTCCAGAGTGTTCTACAGCTCGTAGAAAATGTGCAAATAAAAACGTACACTGATAACTACACTAACTTTGTAGTTATAGTTCACAAGTTTAACTTTATAGGTGCTTTCACTACTCTGGTAGATCTTCTCATGGGACTTGCCACCAATCTTGGTGTCGCAGATTCCGTCACAGTGACGTTGGGAAAGTTCGATTCCGAACCTTCTGTAGGCACTGAATGTCGAGTACTCGCGATCGCCTCCGCGTCGATAGCTGGCGACGGAGGTAGTACTTCTGGCAGTTGCACAACCGATTGTTGTTGTTGCTGCTGCTGCTGTTGTTGTTGTTGCTCTTGCTCTGCATCAACCGTCTCCGTTTCATCGGGTCGTCTCTCTCTGAGATGGTCTTGGTGGCGTTTCCAAAGGCGGCCGTCACTCAAACGTACGTTGAACGTGAGTGGGCCCAGCTGGTTCTCGATGACTGTCGAAACCCACTTAGGTTTTCCTTGGAAATTCATGGCCCAGACGCAGTCTCCGGCTCGGAACGTACGTGCAGCCGCATGAGCGTCATGACGTTGCTTGTCGTATGCCTGTTTTTGCAGAACGCGATCTTGAACTGATGGTCGTATGAGATCCAGGCGTGTTCGAGGTGAAGTCTTGAGTACGAATTCTGCAGGTGTTCGACCCGTGGTACCCTGTGGCGTGATCCGGTACCTCGCTAGCAGAGTGTATAATCTGTCTTCCAGATTACCTTGGGTTTTCTTCAGACCAGCCTTGATTGTCTGCACTGCTCTCTCAGCTAAACCATTGCTTGATGGGTGGTACGGTGAACATCTGATGTGTCTGATGTCATTTGCTCTGCAGAATTGTCCAAACTCCTCGCTTGTGAAGCAACTTCCATTGTCCGAGACGATCGTGTTAGGCAGTCCAATATATGCGAATGTTTGCCTAAGTTTGGTGAGAGTTATGCTCGAGGTTGCTGTAGATACCACATGAGCATCGATGAATTTGCTGTGTGCGTCCACAATGATCAACAGCATGCGACCTTCAAACGGTCCAGCATAGTCAATATGGATTCGGTGCCAAGCGCGACCTGGCCACTCCCACGAGTGTAGTGGTGCTACAGGCGGTTGCTTGCCGTGCAGCTGACACACATTGCAGTCTTTCACGTATCTTTCGATCTCCATGTCCAATCCAGGCCACCACATGTAACTTCGGGCGAGCGCTTTCATCTTGACGATGCCAGGGTGTGTGTTATGCAACTCATCCAGCAGCGCATCGCGTCCCTTGGGCGGCACGATCACTCTGGCTCCCCAGAACAACACTCCTTGTTGTACGCTCAATTCGTCTTTTCGTTGACAGTATGCATCGAGCTCTCGTGGTGCTTGGTTAGACCAACCGTGTTCCACAAAGTGACGTACTTGTGAAAGAACGGGGTCAAGAGCCGTCCATTTTTCGATCTGGTCCGATGTGACCGGGCTCTCGTCCATGGTTGACAATGCCAGGACTACTTCTTGTGGAACCGGTACTTTCTCTGGTGTGTCAGGCAGAGGTAATCGACTAAGGCAGTCAGCGTGGATGATGCTGGTCCCCGGCCTGTACTCAAATTTGTACTGGTAGTTGCTCATTGTCAGCGCCCAACGTTGTATTCGTGCGCTGGACATTGGCGATATGAGTCGATCTTGTTTCAAGAGTCCCAACAATGACTTATGATCCGATTGCAGTACGAACTCGCGACCATAGAGGTACTTGTGGAACTTCGTAATTCCGAACACAAGAGATAACGCCTCCTTTTCTAGTTGCGCATATTTCTTCTCAGCAGAAGATAGAGTGCGTGACGCGAACGCTACTGGCTTTTCGCTGCCGTCGGGTAGGCGATGAGACAACACGCTCCCGATGCCGTAGGGAGAAGCGTCACTGCTCACAACGATGGATAAACGGGGGTTGTAGTGCACAAGCACTGTAGAAGAAGACACTAATGCCTTTGATCGTTCAAATACATCTTGGTGAATCGCACTCCATTTCCACTTCGCGTCCAATCGAGTCAACTCATGCAGCGGTGCCAAGAGGTTGCTGATGTTCGGCAGAAAGTTGTGATAATAGTGGATCAGACCAAGGTAGCTGCGCAACTCCTGCACGTTTTGCGGGGCACGCGCACTCTGTATGGCGAGCACCTTGTCGTTCGTCGGGTGGATGCCCTCCCTGTCGATGATATGGCCCAAGTACTTGCAAGACGTCTGTCGAAACGTGCACTTCTCCTTCTGCAACCGTATTCCAGTATCGAGCAGTCGCGTGAGCACCATTTGCAGGTTGCTGTCGTGCTCCTCTGGTGTCCTTCCAGAAACAAGGATGTCGTCCAGATATACCACGGTCATAGGAATGTTCTGCAGCAGTTGCTCCATGATGCGTTGGAAAATTCCAGGAGCAGAAGATACGCCAAACGGAAGGCGTTCGTACTCGAACAGAGCTTTGGAGGTGTTGATTGTGGTTAGCTTGCGCGACTCCTGATCGAGGACAACTTGTTGATAAGCGTTGCTTAGATCGAGCGTTGTGTACAGTTGTCCACCAGCTACTTTGTCGAACAGATCATCGATGTTGGGAATGGGATATTTGTCGACCTTCACTGCCTTGTTTATCGTGACCCTGTAGTCTCCGCAAATCCGGATGTCTCCTGAAGACTTGAGTACTGGTACAATAGGAGCAGCCCATTCTGAGAACTCAACGGGATGAATGACGCCCTCAGCCTGTAGGCGTTCTAGTTCATCTTCTATCTTTGCACGAAGAGCGAGCGGCACTGGACGTGGTTTGCAGTACCGTGGCTGTACAAACTCATGAATGTACAACTTGGCAGTAATTCCTTTGAGCTTGCCTAGTCCTGCCGTGAAGACAACTTGGTAATGCTCAAGAAACGAATCTTGGTCCATTTTATGCAGTTCAGCCCAATTAAGACGTAGCACCGACAGCCAATCACGTCCGAGCAGATTCGGACCAGCCCCTGGGACGATCAGCGCACTCAGCGTATGATGTTGGCGATTGTGATGTACATTCAATAGCACCTGCCCCAGTGGTTGAATTGTGTCGCCTGAATACGTGCGCAGACTTGGCACGTCACGTGTGCTGAGTGTCAGCTGTGGATTAGCCTCTTTGATTCTAACCCAGTCTCTGTCTGCTATCAACGAAACTGAAGCCCCAGTATCAATTTCCATCTTGACTCGTGTACTCTGAATGTCAATTGTACACATGTATGGTGCGACAGTGTTCGTGCGCGTGGCGTTGCAGTTGTACAGATTTAATGCGTATGTGTCGTTGCATAAACCTGCATTGTCTGATTGTTGTGGAACGTCCTTTACCAAATTAGTGTTAGCCAAGACAGCTCTACACACTCTAGCGAAGTGATTAGGTTTTTCGCATTTGTAACATGTTTTGCCCCAGGCTGGACATTCCGTTCTATTGTGCGGAGATTTTCCACAGCCTGGACAAGATTGTGCATTGCCGTATTTTGAAACGGTATCGCTGCAGCGCGGTGGCGCCACACGACTATTCCAGTCGCGGTTTTGCTTCCTCGAACGCGGGTGGTGATGACGATCACTGGAAACTGCGTTGACGTTCGTCATTGACGCGGCGTTGGTCCCCATGACCGATGATTGATGCATTGTGGACTCAAGCGTACGACCGTACGTCAGCAAACGATCGAGACTGATCGTTGCCTCACTCAGTCCCTTTTCGCGAATCTTAGGCAGCGTGCACTTCTGAATGATTTACGATTTTATTTCACGCGATTTGTCTTGAAAATTGCAATTTTTAGACAGCAGTTGAAGTCGAGCGTGAAATTGGTCCAGTGTCTCACCAGTGTGCTGTTGTGACTGGCGAAAGACGAACACTTCATATTCTTCGTTTCGTTTCGGTGTGAAGTAGGCCGTAAGCTTGTCTTTCGTTTCAGCGTAATTGTCACTGTCGACGACACCAACAGACTCACTCAGCTCGAATACAGCTTCACCAGCGTAGTGTAACAACATCGCCTTCTTCCGCCTGTCGTCGTCTATATCTCGCGCGACGACGAAATTGTCGAAACGGCGAATCCACCGCTCCCATCGCGCACTTGCGCTGTCAGCGGGCGTTATGGCGAACGGCTCGAAACCCGTGTTTTCCATTTTTCACAATGACGTAGTCAGCGAAAGTTCTACTTGCGTGCGACGGTCTAGGTGCTAGAGCTCGTCTTGTTATGGTTACTTATCCCATCGTTCGTCGCCAATATTGGGTACGACATTTACAGAGAACTATTGACGTAGTCAAATAGAACAAACATTTTATTGCCGGAAGTGCGGAACAACTCTCTAACCAGGAACAGGAACACGTGATATGTTATATATAACATGTGGCTAGAAATGTCAACAACGGCATGCACAAACGCATCACATGTTCGGCATCCGTTCTGATGGTTTGACGGAGTTTTTGCTACGCAACTGGGCACGTACGCCTAATGGATAGGTAAATTCAACAAAATGTACGATGGAACCACTGTGTTCAACATCAGTTTTGATGGCGTACACCAGCGGTATTTAACCCTTTTGGCACTGTTACCCCTTGAGCTAGAGAACAACACCGTAATTACCCCTCCATTTTAAATACTAAATTCCAGAAAAGGACACTTGAAAGAACATACGTAGTTGACATATTTATTAGTGAAATATTGTTAGCATATATATATATATATATATATATATATATATGTAGCGGGGGATTTACCATGAAGACGCAACACGGTTAAATTATGATTATCATTTATTGTGTTGATAATCTAAAATACAAAATAAAACTTTTAAAAACCTGCAACATAATAACATTTGATTATTACAACAACACTGGATACAAAGGATCATTCAACAACAGCATTAAACATAATATTCCTTGCATAACTTTGATACAGTTAAATTGCGTATAGATCATCTCAGATACCAAATAGCAGGCTAGCACCTGTGATATTTGTAACTAGATATCCAAACGGCAATACTCCTTGACGGACTTACTATCAATAACACATAGGTCTATATTAGTTTAAACACGGTATTCCCAAATCAAGAAATACATTCAAATGCATCCTAAGTATCATTGACACAGTATCAAATCAGTGTAAAATGTCCATAAAGTATGAACTCAGTTGTAATACTTCTACAATTAAACACATGTATATGAGACACTCCTCTATGCCTAGTAACACATCGGTACGTATACGTGACCATTATCGTCATGCAACGGCTCATCATCCACATAGAATACGAGTCCATTAATCAATACTAAACGCATGTCTAACGGCATTGTCTCTAATTCCTTTATACAATTGTATATTACTGTCAGACTAATTGTTTCTAACTAATTAGTAATACACCATGACATTGAAGGTAACATTGCTCACCCCAACTGGGAACTGCAGTATAACACGGTGCCTGAGCACTGCTCAGTGCAATCACACCATTCACTGTCTGTAAATAAACAAGCAAGTGAAATATGATACTGAACAGCATTGCACTAACTAACAAGACTCAGTAACTTATATACGACCAATTATCAGTTATAAATTAATAAACCAAATAATGACTAACACTATATCATTATATATATATATATATGCTCACATAATGATTTCCTTAAAATGCACTAAAACAGCATAATTCTGCTGTGAGAACACCTGCTAAGTGTCACATATATAAGCTGGACTTGTCTAGATTTGTACGTAAGTGTAATTGCTAACAACAATTAGAAATTAACTTATTGCTTAAAGCATTGATTAAACACTCGTCTGCTAACCTCTCTTATCGATATATAAATTACCCACTACACTGGGCATTAATAACCCTTCAGTAGAAACTACTCTGCTAAACTCCATGGGCAGTTGGTCTATCCACTGACAGTCAACATGCTGTCCTTACTCCCTGGGGAATAGCAATACCTGACACAGCTACAGACACATCACACAGCCTACTGTGCCAGCATCTCAGCAGGGAACATATCAACACAATGATCTCCTATTGAGTATTAAAGACTCACGCTAATTACTAGATTAGGAACCATGCAATTGTGTAAATAGTGCTTCCTTATCCCAAACAGTGGAATTTAACCTGTGCATATCATAACACAAACAGCTGTAAGTGTTGGGGAAAATTCCGCCCACACTGTCAACACAGACCAATTAACTGACCTTCCCATGGAGAACTTAACAGTAACATTAATAGCATGTATTGGGAGATAATTACATAAATCTGCTGTCAGTTATAACCTGGTGCAATCCACCCACCTTACATCTTCATTTGTGTTTTTTCTCTCTGTTAAAACACGAAACCTCGTGGAAAAACACTGGAGCGCTATGTCTGTCCAGCTTCTCTCGGAAACTCTATGATGGCGTCTCTTAATTAATCCTGGCTTAGTGACCGGGGTGTGACCCTCACTTGGTGATCGCTGGAGAAACTGACACTGCAGGGGAAGCTGACTTATAGGCTTTTTCAGGCCATAACGTTACACTGCATGGTGAAATGGGGTCTACAGACTTAACACATTAAAAGTAATGAGAACAAAAAGAGTACTTGGAGTTTTGGAATAATGGAAGTAAATAATTAACTAATTCGAGCACGAGCAACTGAACAATCAGAACCCAAGGGATTACAGTTGGAATAAATATATAAGTTGATCTTATTCTGCCAAACGTTCCCATGCTGTTTATAGGCTCAGTCGTTGTGAAAACCTCGGCATCTACCACAAGAAATCCCATGTCCTTGAAAACCTTAACCATAACGGTTAATTCACACGCCCTGCCAAGATAGAGCACTGACAACACATTTGAAGCAGTGATGGACATCCATCCTGCGACGTCCTTCATCGCATGCCCCCGTGGCAGCAGGTGATTCCTGAAGAATTCGTCGGAGATGGTGGCCATTCCGCTTCATGTCTAACAACACTCCACCTCCGCCTCTAACACGGGACATTTTCCAATAGAGTTCTCCATTACTGCTTCCAATGGCTCAGGCCAAATCGTACTGCATGTGGACTTCCTGAGCCAGCCACTCTGACTCTTCTGACTCTACCGACACCTTGTCATGCTCTGCCTCTGTGTCTGTGACTGCTCCAAATGCAGTCGCAGCACTTCCAGTTGCTCCTCCAAAGCATCCATGACTACAGGCACAGCAACAGTCACTGACAACCACAAGAACTTTAGAGTTAGATTTCCGACCAATGAGTAGGTGATTTGATAGTTATAAATATGACCACCAAGCCAAATTCTGGAGAATCCCGGAACTAAGTCAGGCTTATACTTACAAAGACTCCAGATCCACTTGACATACTAAGTCCAGGGGTTAACTGACAACATATACTTACACTACCAACTAGAAGACCATGTCCTATACCCTTCAAACCAGCTCTAAAGTGATACCAACATTAACAAGTTCCCTGCATGCTCACATGCAACATACGACCTGTAGAATGTCACTAAACTGAAAACAAACATTACACATAACAATTCAGAGAACATGACCTACACCATTGCAAGGATACACCTGCTGAAAGAAAAAACATTATACATCGTTAATGCCGTACACATGTTCAACAGAGAGCCTGCTATTGTTCATCTGCATCACGCATGTAAAACGGGTCCTAGCCATCTAGGCACCAGCAAGCAGAAGTTCGTTGTTGCGGAACTCATCGTACGCGAATGTTCCATCCCAACGAAATGTTACCGAAGTTTTGCCATCAGCTCTGGCATCACAGCGTGCAGTGTCTTGCTGTCGGAGACACGAGTCTCTTCTGATAAGTCGGACGGATTCGGACATGGATTGCAGATATCATATATATTGCCTCCTTGCGACGTTCGTACCTGCTGGGGTTTATTTGATCGTCTTCATCCCACTTCTGACACCATTTTGTAGCGGGGGATTTATCATGAAGGCAGGCAACACGGTTAAATGATGACTATCATTTATTGTGTTAATATAAAGTACAAAATAAAATAAAAAAAACTTCTCAGTGCAATCACACCATGCACTGTCCCAACTGGGAACTGCAGTATAACACAGTGCCTGAGCACTGTTCAGTGCAATCACACCATGCACTGCCCCAACTGGGAACTGTAGTATAACATAGTGCCTGAGCACTGCTCAGTGCAATCACACCATGCACTGCCTTACATCTTCATTTGTGTTTTTTTCTCTGTTAAAACACGAAACCTCGTGGAAAAACACTGGAGCGCTATGTCTGTCCAGCTTCTCTCGGAAACTCTGTGATGGCGTCTCTTAATTATTCCTGGCTTAGTGACCGGGGTATGACCCTCACTTGGTGACCGCTGGGGAAACTGACACTGCAGGGGAAGCTGACTTATAGGCTTTTTCAGGCCATAACGTTACACTGGTGAAATGGGGTCTACAGCCTTAACACATTAAAAGTAATGAGAACAAAAAGAGTACTTGGAGTTTTGGAATAATGGAAGTAAATAATTAACTAATTCGTCAGTAACCCTGCCGGTTACATATGCAAAAAATTACCTGCGATGTGCTCATCAAGACGATGCAACTTCAACCATACACATATACTTTAATCTGTATTGTTTGTCATACGTTTGATCTTATTTAAAGGTTAGGAAGCCAGGGTATACATAGCAATATATATACATATTATACACTGCATATATATATATATATTATAATTATTATTATATATCTATATGCAGTGTATATATATATATACATAGCTACAATGTATGTATACCCTGGCATCCTAATCTTTAAATAAGACCAAACGTATAACAAACAATACAGATAACAGTATATGTGTATGGTTGAAGTTGCATCGTCTTGATGAGCTTTGAGATGTGAGGCTTTGATACTGCTAGAGCACATCGCAGGTCATCAGCAAAGTCCAATATCATTCGAGATTTGGTCCTTATAGAAATACCAGTCTTCGACAGCAATACAGTGGGACGAGTTGTGTGAGAACCCAGTCACAGCAAACTGGATATTCACCACCAGCCTTTTGTTTGAAAGTTCCCAGGTCACAATCCTGAAAGTCTTCTTTCAGAGTGCTAATTTCTCGTAAGCCAAGGAACTTGACATTTATCTTTGACGACTCCTTCATCCACTGGAAAAGTATCACTGTTTATGCATTCTTTTCACAGTATTCCAGACTTTGGAAATATCCAAGAATGGCCTCTTCCGTGGAACTTATTTAACAAGATTTAACAAGATTGCCATCCAGAAAATTACTCTGGATGGCAGTTGGACAAGGAAGCCTTTTGGCTTATCGAGAGTCCAATACTTGTTATCTACATGTATCCCGCCTTTTTAAGGTGTGTGTCGATTTTATTTTTAAACATATTCACGCTACTAGCACCAACACAATCAGGAGATAATCTGTTCCATTCATTTACAGTCCTTTGTGAGAATGAGAACTTTCTTATATCTAATCTACACTGCTCCTTTACTAATGTAGCTTCATGTCCTCTGGTCCTTCTATCTTTCTTAACTGAGAAAAAAATGTTTCTATCAATATTTTCATAACCATTCAATATTTTAAACACTTCTATGTGATCTCCTCTCAATCTCCTGGTCTCTAGTGTTGTTAAACCACATTCTTTTAGGCGTATTTCGTAACTAAGATCCCTCAGATTTGGTATCATTTTAGTCGCTCTCCTCTGTACTCTTTCTAGCATATCTATGTCCTTCTTGCGATATGGCCTCCATGCTTGTATACAATATTCTAAATGAGGCCTCACTATTGTTTTGTACAGCGGTACTATTAATTCTTTTTTCTTATACGCTATATTTCGCCTAATTAATCCAAGGATTTGATTTCCCTTTGACGCTGCAATTCCGCACTTATGTGCACATGATATGATCCGGAATAGGACTGTGTTCTTTGTTCTCTTCAAGTGATGTTGACAATTTGGAGAATGATTATGGAGACCTCATTAGCCTGAACTTTATGTTAATAAAACTTGATTTGTGAAGGGAGCCTTAGTTTAACTGTTATTATATTCAGCATGTTTCTTTCTGGCCTCTTCGTCTAAAATCGTCACCTGGAAGTTTGGTATCTAGCGTTTCTCTCCTTTCCATGAACATGATTATTTTGTTCCCTTAATTCGAACACACAATGAGATCATGTTCCCATGATAACCAGCGATCCTCTAAGTGGACGAGGGTCGAGAACACGGAAGTCGACTCCATCCTCTTCGCATTTACTGACAATTGTGGGTTTCGAGGCACCCCGTGGTAAACAATTATAAGTGATCATACGGTCATATTTTACCGAGTCGTTTTTCAGGTACAAGCAAATGTGCACGACATACACCATATGTTTATTCATTCAGTTGAAGCGGAAAGCAATGGGGGATTTGTTAACACTTAATTCTGCAACGAGTACTGCATAGAAGTGCACCATCTGGCAGAGGATAGCGCGAGATAGGCAGATTTGGAAACGACATGCTGAGGCCTTTGCCCAACCACGGGATACTACGGCTGCACAATGATGATGATGATGAATTCTGAAACTAAAATAGCATTATCTAAAAGTGATCTCGCTCGATCATCTCACATATTCAATTTCCACGGTTCCAGTTGTGTCCAAAAGTGATACAGTAAACCTCGCCTAAGTCGGATTCGCCTAAGTCGGATCTTCGCTCGTGCGCCCCGCCTAGACCTATTGAACATGTGCCCCCTTAGACCATCGGCAATTGTGAACGCCGCCGCGATAAATGTTCAACATCACCATGCCATCAGGGAAATGCAACCCTTGCATGGCGTCCACATCCTTTAAAGCTACAAAATTATGTATATAGTGCACCACTTGTTTTTATCCGCGCTTTTGTTTGTTTTTTGTTGGTTTTCATTGTTTTTTCTTTCTCTAATTTGAACAACCTTCTACACAATTTTTTCTCTTTTTGTTCGACTGCCCTGACGTTACGCACTGCACAAATCCCAGTTTAGCTGTGAACAGCTGTAAAGGGATTACTACATCAAGCATCAAGCAACCTGCTCCCCCCAGTCTTCCGATGTCATCAGTGGAGCCGAGATAGCGAAGTAGCTGAAGTTACGGTGGCGCGACGGCGACGAAAAATGCTCATGCAACAGCAGCTCCCCCCTGCCCCCCGTCCCACCGTCTTCTGATGTCATGATCCGACAGCGCGACAGGCGGAGTCGACCTGATCGAAGCTCAGGCTCAGGCTCACTAAGAACTTTGGTTCGGCCACCAGGGTTTTTTGCCGAGCCTCAATGGGGGTGCAATTGGAGGTTTGTTCCCCCCTTGACTACCCTCTCTAGCTGGCACCGCCCTTAGGTTATGTTCGAAAGTGGTATGTGCGGGAAGGCTATGCACTGGATTCACGTGTGTGTCACGATTAGAATCGTCGCGCAAGTATCGATTCCGTTGCCATCTGTTGGTTTATATTTACACTAATAAAGCGTAGTTACATTATGCGTCACCAGAGGACGCCTTCGTTGTTATTTCCTATCAATACTGCCAACATGGCGAGTCAAAGCGGAACGCTGACAAAAGTAAGTAATCTATGTTAGATTCTTTCGTACGTCGGATATATATAAGGTAAAGAAACGTCAACAGCGACATTTACTGATTACTTCTTAAGATGAGAGCAATAGTCCCCGGCGATCAACGGCTGCCTCGGCTTTTGACTTGAGTCTAGTCGACTCGACACGACGACAGTCTACTCTGTGAGTGTGACTGTCTAGTCCCAGTAGTGGAGTCGGAACAATCCAGTGCAGTGACCCAGTGTCGCCTGTCGGGCACCAATGACCACACCAGGGCAGAAGTCTCCAAAGCCATCGATAGCCTCAAGAACAACAAGGCAGCGGGCCTCGATGAAATATCAGCCAAACTATTGAAACATGGCAAGGACGGGGTCGTAAACGAGTTAACCTACTTGTTCAATCTGATCTGTCTGAGGAGGAAGTCCCTGATGATTGGAGATGAGGAGTGATCGTGACGTTACCAAAGAAGGGGTGCCTGAGCGATTGCAATAACTGGCGAGGAATAACATTGATGTCAGTACCTGGAATGATGTTCTGTAGCGTGATCCTAAACCGGCTGAAGACAGCAGTTGACCAACACCTCCAGGAGGAACAAACTGGTTTTTGAAGAGGAAGGTCGTGCTCTGAGCAGATCTTCATATTGCGAAACATCATTGAGCAAAACAGAGAGTTCCAGATACCTCTTTTAGTCAGCTTCTTGACTTTAAGAAGGCTTTTGACAGTGTCCTCAGAGATTCGTTATGACAAATCCTGAAGCTATACGGCATACCAAACAAATGTATAGACATTTTAAAATCGCTGTACAGAAACACCAACTGCTGCATCAAGACCAACGATGGCTACACAGACATGTTCAATATAGAGACAGGTGTATGTTAAGGTTGCATCCTGTCCCCTTTCCTCTTTGTTGTTGTTATTGACTTCATCATGAGGAAAATGATGAAAGGTCCGAACTTTGGTGTTAAGTGGATAAATAATAGGTTGACAGATCTTGACTTTACCGAAGACATTGCACTGCTCAGCCACACACCGGAGATCCTGCAAGAGATGACCAATAATTTAAACGACAATGGAGCGATGGTCGGATTACGAATCAGCTATGAGAAGACAAAACATTGTCAGTTGGTGATGGATCTGACCCCCACATTGTGATCCGTCAGCAAGACTTGCAGTGCGTCGAGAACTTCCCTTACCTTGGAAGCTACATCTCTAGGGAAGGCAACGCGGAAGTAGATGTGCGAGTGAGGATAGGCAAGGCATCAGCAGTGTTCCAAAGACTACGTCCAATATGGTCCAGTACCACCATCAGAAAGGACATAAAATTACGTCTTTACATGTCAATCGTAATACCAACAGCGATATATGCCTGTGAAACTTGGAAGAATACGGCAAGGATATCCAAAAAAACTAGACATATCCCACCGGCGATGTCTCCGGTTCATATTGGGCATATCATGGAGAGAGCACATCACCAATGAAGAAGTGATGAGGAGGGCAGGTCTGGATAGCCTGCATGACATAGTTAAGTCTCGATGACAGAGACTAACGGGACATACCCTACGTTTACCAAGAAAGAGAATAGCACATGTAGCAATGGAGTGGGTGCCTGAAGGTGGAAACAGAAGGAGAGGAAGGCCGACTAAGACCTGGCGCAAGACATTTAAAGAAGATCTGGCAGAAATGGAAATTACCTGGAGTAAGGCAAAAGAAATTGCGAAAGACCGTAGTAGATGGAGAAAGCTCGTCACCCAATGTCCCGAAAGGAGCAGGAAGAACTAAGTCTAAATATGAAAATATTGATAGAAATATTTTTTTCTCAGTTAAGAAAGATAGCAGGACTAAGGGACATGAAGTTACATTAGTAAAGGAGCAGTGTAGATTAGATATATAAGAATGTTCTCATTTTCACAAAGGACTGTAAATGATTGGAACAGATTATCTGCTGATTGTGTGTTGCTAGTAGCGTGAATAATATATAACATTATATTTAAGAATAAAATTGACACGTACCTCAGAATACACGTAGATAAAAAGGGTTGGACTCTCGATAAGCCAAATGGCTCCCTTGTCCACTTGCCATCTAGAGTTAATTCTGTGGGTGGCAATCTTGTTAAATCATGGGATAATTCGTTAATTCCCTCGGCTAATGGTTTAGGATTGTAAACATGCTATTACTTAATAAGTTAATTGCACTAGTGCAGTTTAAATAATTATATTTTGTATTTACTTTCACATCCATGCCACCACTGCAATGCATACTGTGCAGAACCTCCGGCACTCAAGTGTAGAATTCGGGCTCACCTCGATTTCGTCATTATAATAATTTTACTACTATTATATTATATAGTTCATATTTTGGTTAAATTGAATCAAATGATATTTTGACTGACTTGAACTTACTTTTGCTGTCAACCAGAGTCTTTGTAATTATGTACTGCTGATGATATGAGTGATCAACTCATGTTTCAGGTGGATGCCTCGTCCATTGTCGAGATGGACATAATGGATGGCGATGAGTCAGATTATGAAACAAACTTTACAGGTAATTCTTGATCAATGGCCAAAAGAAATTCTGTACCTGTCAGTTGCAGTTGTCACTGATTGGCTTTAGAACCAGTCATACCAGTTATAGCCACAAATTGGTTCCACTTAATTAATCTTGCAGGGATGTTTAAATATGAATGATTTTGGAATTTTTTTATCATACAATAAACATAGTGACATGACATAATCTGAAAAAAATGGAACAAAACTGCTACTCTGCTAGTGCAAATTGGCGTTAAAACAAAATCAGGTTTCAATATTCTCAAATGTTAAACTGCCCAATGGCAGTGTGAGATTTTGAAGTTCAGTACTGTCAGAATTTACTTGCTACTTTTCAATATACCTCACAGCCGGTTTTTAAGTTTTTAAATTATTGTTCTGTCACTGTGTCATCATGAAACCTGCTTGTTTGTTTGTTTATCGTTTAGAAACCGATGGGCCGACCCCGCCACAAAGCAAGGATAAAGGCGACTTTATGGAGGGCATGAAGGATGAGATGCAACAGAATGTTACTAGCTATGTGAGTAGAGGATGAATACATTTGTCAGTACTGTTGTTACTAGTGAAAACCATGTTATGTTGTGCGGATTTGCAGCCTAGTGATTAAAACACCGGACTCTCAAATGGAGTACCAGAGTTGGAATCCTCCTGCAACCATTTTGAAGGTTGACCAATTTTGTTCATTCCACATTGCCTTAGTTCACTCGGCTGTAAAAATTAGTACTGTAAATCCTGTATTTGTAGCCGCACCCCTAATTAAAGCCGCACCCCGACTTTTGACCTGCCGTTTGTTACAGGCAAAAACCTTATTTAAAGCTGCACCTGGACTTTGAGCGTTTTAGCCCTGCGTGTGACATACTTCTGTAGCACACACAATTAGGAAAAAATTAAGTGGGTTCCATAAAAAGTCAACTTTTCTATTAATTATCATAAATGAATGAATAAGGTATCATTTTATTGCTAAAAAACTTTATTGTAATGCATTGATATTAACTACATCACATTTTATATTATCGTTGGAAAATTGTGACCGAACATTGACTTCCGCGTTCTCTGTACTCGCTGTGACAGTGATTGTGTGTCAGTGACAGTGGATGATCTTTGTTTCTGAAAACTTTACTTTACTTGATAATAATAATATGGAACAAGACCTTACGATAAACATATCAGAAATTGTACATGTTTATTTGGGGATATTTTTATGGAGCAACACAGTACATACAACACAGGGTAGGTGGGAATGGTCAAGACCCCTCACTTACATCAAGACAAGGACATACACATGTTCTGTAGTGGCAATGGATGAACGGGATGGGATAATCAGATATATAATAGTAACAAAAGGTAGAATTTTTTGTGAAGATGCGTGTTGTTGCAGATGTGGCAGAAAGGCCAGCAACGAGCGCAGCAAGTCTTCAACCTTTACGCAAACATCGATCTCCTGCGACCTTACTTCGATGTCGAACCGCATGAAGTTCGTCAGAGGTGCACATTTGAGTATATCCCCTACATATCATTGCTATTCATTATACTTAGCTCACGCCCACGTAACAACAAACCATGGTCATCAATGGTAACCTGTCTTTTTATTTTGATTCTGGTGTTCCACAGAAGAGTTGCTAAATTGCCACCATGATGTGGTAATGGTAGACTGTTGTTATTTGCTACATCGTGTTGAGAAATTTGAAACCTTGTAGTGCAAATTAATGTTATGGGATGGTACGGAAGTACTTGTCTGTGATGGCTTTAGAATACCTGGTTTAACCAGATGTTTATTTTTGTTTGTTGCAGACTTCTCATGTCTCTTGTTCCACAGAAACCTACATCACGACAGGTAGGCAAAGCGTTACAGTCCTCTCCACATTTATTTGTATCTTATGCGAATAACAGATTAACAAAATAAGAAGTGACATAATAAAGCTGTTGCGTAATGCAATATTACCATAATAAAATAATAAATGTGTTATATAACACAATATCCAAGCAGTTGTTAAGGTGTACTGGCCAATTGTAATCGTTGCCATGAAATAATAATTTGTTTACGTTTTGTGATGTTCAACATCTGCAGTTATTCCAGACAAAAAGTGGTTTATGTAAATAGCTAGAGATAATAGATGCAAATAAAGGTGAGATCATAATGGTCAATAGTGGTTACTGTATATTAAGTTAAACATATATAATCCTAAAATAGTTCTGAAAGAGGTTATCATAATGCACTGTTACAGAATTATAATTAAATCTAGTACCAACAGCTGTTCTGTTCTGTCCACCTGACGTAGAGGTGTGTTTGACTTTCAGACTCTGCATCGGGAGTTGTACGGACCGACTATGGTTGTCTTGTCTCTCATTGCTATACTCCTCTTCCAGATGAAAACCTCGGGTCACACAGTGGTTAGTAGTCATGGTTATCTGTACTACGTTATACCAGGATATACCTATCCCAAGAAGGGACATGTTGGTAGATTGAAAGCAGTGACCATGTTCACTGTTAGGTCAGAAACCAAGCAGTCCAATTAATAATAATAATATATGCATATTTATATATAGCGCCCTTTTCACCCTAAACTGCTCAAAGACGCTTTACAATTTCATTGAAACAATACATACAAATAGTATTAAAAAATAATTAATATAATTAACCAGATTGTGGTACTTACCAAAGACGGGGTAGTTTCTAGAAATGTTTGTATGGACATTTGAACTAGATTATGTAACTGTGTTTTCTACAATTGTTCAAATTACGTAACCTGCCCCAGTTGATCAGAGGAGACGGTTTATGTAACTTGGCACAATCTGTACAATTGTTGTCATGGCAACAGCAATTTAAGTTCCTAAGGCATGCCCCCACGACAAAAATCATTTGGGGTGATGATAGCAAAAACCATTATGCAGTTGCAGTAAGTTATTTGGTAGAATGTTATTTAACACAAAAGGTTGATTTTGAGCTCTGACCTGAAGTGTTTTATGACCATAATGAGTTGCGCTGTTTAGGTGAAAATTTCATTTTTAATTCCCTAGTTGGTTACCTCTTGTTTACAAACATCCAAAATAGCTTTTTGCACAATGTACATTCTACAGAATAAATGGTGAACATTCCTAGTCTCTATCTTGTCAAGTTTTACCAACATTATTTCTGTCAGCATCACAAATGGTAAAAAATATTGTTTTGAGAAAATGGCAAGAACTAAATATGATCATCACGCATTGAGCAGTATGGACATGTATGCTTCAGCAGATTATACGTATTTGTAATAACAATACACTTTTTTTACTTTTATTCGTAATAATAATATTATAATAATTAGTGAATAAGTAATAAGTAGTGAATACCATGTTAAAACTATATGAAAATGATGAAACTCAAAATGGCAAAAAGTTGGGACCAGTGGTAGTTACTCTGACCGTTGGTGTTGCAGCAAGAAGGCACATTGATGGGCAGTGCGTTTGGGATCTGCATTGGCTACTGGGTCGGGATGTCAGCCTTCGCGTGGTTCCTCGCCAACATCTGTAACACACACATCAGTCTACTGCAAATCCTCTCTCTGCTCGTGAGTATTCACAGTGATTTCACACTCAGTCATCCTCCCTGCATGTCACTCGGCAGGCCCTTAACCAGGATCGTGAAATTTTCCAGTTTACCCGTTCTCATTTTTTATTTACCCGTTCTCGGGTCAGACCACATTAAATTTTACATAGGCGGCCATTATAACGTTTCCTTCATTTCCTGCGGTTTCTTTAACAAGCTTCTTGAACATTTCACAGCATATTTAACCACCATGGACACAAATGCTGTGTAGAATTTGTGAAATTTGTATACCTCGTTTTTCCAAAAAAATCCACCCAAACCTGATACCCCTCAATCTCGCTGCAATCTGGTGACATATTTTGAAATATTGGTGCATTCTGCACTGTACGCGACTGACTAGTGCATATTTATTGGTACCTCGTGAAAGATATAATGCACTAGTACATTCAGTACTCACTGCACTAACATGTCCCATATAAAAGTGCGTGAAAAAATTAACACATCACACAAAAACCCTATTTTCAAGGGCACTCTTTCACTGGGTAATGACGGATGAATCCTTAATGTGGTCTTATGTCTTCTGCTCATGAAAAACTCCATTATAAATGCACTGGTTATTGGCGTCAGAACATGGTGATATACAGTGAGCTGAGGCTCTCTGAAAACCTCCAAATGCATCCCCCTTTGAGGCACGCAAAATACTCAAACTTGAGACTACACTCCTGCGCTTGCTCACTCTTAATGAGCAAGTGCCATTTTATGACTACACAAACACTGTTTTGTCTTCTTATTGGGGAAATAAAACAATGTTATGGTCCAACTCTAGATCGTGATATCTGAGAAAAAAAAATTCCCTTTATCTAAAGATCATCCCATTATCCGGTTATTTCCAAAAGAGAAACCTGTTCTGATTTTCCAAAAACCTGTTCCGATAACGGGACAACAGATCTATAGGTTAGTGCTGGCCACTTGGTTACTCACCCGTATCAAAAGTGTCTCCTCACTTCAAGTTTTCACTCGTCTCAAAATCATCTTCAAATTCAAAAAGCAAACCAAAAATGCAAACGTCAGCTTTATGTATGTCATCCATTGAGCATTTACTGTATACTTTATTAACATCATATAGTGTTCTTAATAATGCAGTACATATATTGAAGGTATACTCTCACCAAATTGTGTTAATATAATAATAAGCCCAAAACGTTTGCAATTTGATGTTTTACTCTGCAAAAAGTAAAGAAAACATTCAGTTTGTAAACAACTCTCTTTTGACAACAAACGGATGGTGACTGATTTAACCGTAAAGCTTTTTGATGTTCAGCGACACAGTTGTGATTTTCCCATACTCAAGACAGCCGACTTAGTAAACAACATCCTGTTAACATTACGATCCTGGCCGATGAGGGCCAAGGAACAGGAACTTTACCTGTGGTCAGAAAGGAAGTGCCGGTCAGTGGTCAGTTGTGTTGTAGGGCTATGCGATGTTTGGCCACTGTGTGGTGCTATTGCTGGGTGCCCTCATTCACACATCTCACAGTCATATGTTCTTCTACACCCTCTGGATCGTCTTTGGAGGTCTCTCAACTCTCAAAATGGTACGTCACCCACGAATATAGCTCGACTGTAAATAATGCTGGAATTTAAATATATAAATAAAACCAAGTTTTTTTTACTTTTGCAGTAGCCGTTAAATAGGCATTTTGCTGCATGTGGTTAGGTTGTTTTATAGAAGAAATGAGGACCTATAAATATTTTAAAATGTGCTTTTTGGTTGTCAAATGACATTTCATGCGGTCGTTGTTGTTTTTATTATTCTTGTAAACATGGTGGTTGTATAACTCAGTAAATGTCAATATGCTAGTATCAGTAAACTCCACCATGTGTGCATGCGTGCGTACATATATGCATACGGTAGGTCAACTTATCGTTAAACAACATCGATAAACCTTAGATATCACTCCAAAATTCCCTGGTATTTAACGTGTTGTAAATAAAGGTATGCACTGATGTGATGTGGGCTTAAAATAAAGCACGAGTGAAACATGCTGGTTCCAGGTGTCCATTCTGATAGCGCGGACAAACGGCCGGACCCAGAGACTGGTCATCTGTGGGGTTGTGGCCGCTGCCCACCTTCTATTCCTTCTCTACCTTCACTTCGCATATCACCAGATCGTTGAAGGTGAGTGCCGTAGGTGAACTAGATTTAACAATGTTGTTATCATCCACTGTTATCCAAAACAAAAGCCCAGATAGCAGTGGACAAGGAAGCCTTTGGCTTATTAAGTCCAACTTTTTTTGTTTAAAAAAATATATTTGATATAAATTTGTTAATATTGTTTTAAACGGACATGCCCTTGGCTTAGTCAGAGTCCAAAATGTTTTGTTTTAAAAATATAAATAATATATTTTTTATAAATTTGTCAGTTTTGTCAACTACAAGAACGAGAAAGATAATCCTTATACATTCTTCTGTTTTTTTTTTTTTTTTTTTTAGACATTTAATTTCTGTGCCCTGCTAAATTTTCATCAGATTTGTAAACTGCTC
Organism: Escarpia spicata; assembly: GCA_963995525.1. NCBI lineage: Eukaryota > Metazoa > Annelida > Polychaeta > Sabellida > Siboglinidae > Escarpia > Escarpia spicata. The sequence continues at coordinate 57,083,058 of OZ023212.1, forward strand.
ATTTTAAATGGCCATGTGTGCAGTGTGCTCCCGTGTAAAATGGTCATAAAAAGATCATGACCTATTGTAGTCATAACTACCAAGTAGTCATCCAGAATAAAAATCCCAGATGGCAAGTGGGCAAGGAAGTCTGGCTTATCGAGTAACCAACATTTGTGTAGTTGTCTAGCGTTGTCAGGCCAGTGCAACTGATATATTCGGCTGTTTTGCTCTACAACATGTAATGTTCGTTGGTGCTGAATCATGACTTTTCTTTTTTAAAGATATTTCATCAATGATTGAGCAGCCAGCAGTTCCACAACCTGCTGGACAAAGTAAGTGGCTGTCTCATTAGATATTCACATATACCAACACATACAGTTATCTGACTTATTAATATGCCATAAGGCTACTTCATCTGATGCTTAACTAGGGTAGTTGTTTTACTAATGTATAGAGTTAATGATGTGCTAAACTTATATCTATATGTGATACATATTATGCACATGTTACATTGATATTGGGTAGTTGGCTTCAGTGTTAATCACCCCCCCCCCCCGCTGTTTGTGCTGTGTGTCTTCATGCTTAAAAATGTTTGTGTAAATACATCATGCATATGTGCAACACTATATATGCATGGTCTGATCGCTGAATTGCTACGTGAATGTGTTGCATGTCTTGTAACTGACACTGCTGGTGAAACAGTGGCGACAAACTCCAGTTCACTTCTTTTTAAATTGCTGCTTCGAACTAACCGTTTGAGAAATGGCAGTGGTAGCGGCATGCGTCATTGCATTTTGCAGAGTGGTCACTAGATGGCAGTGCTAGACATGCTACAAAACGTTTGGCTTATGGTTGTTTTTTTGTAATCTGAATTTGTGAAATTCATCCTCATATATTTCCATTGATCTGGTGGTTTAGTTACTGCGTGTAGTTGTAGGTTAGGAATGGTTGAGAATAAAAATACAAAGTCGCTGTAAAGAGGGTAACATTAACAATGTTTTTTCTTACAGTATTTAGTAATAATAATTGTATTATATTCAACAAAAATAATGAGCTGGCCAGTCACATGATTGGTACCTGCCGTAGTGTCCAGCTCAGAGACATGGTTCAATCAGTAAATTCCGCCACGTCAGTCACGAACCTCAACTGGGACAACTTTTATTGATACTTCTAATATATATATCTATATAAGAATGCAAATTCGCTGATTTCGTTAGTTATATTATTTAGGCTCTTGTTCATTAAGATATCTCTGGTAAGTTTCTTTATTTTGTTACTCTTTTGTATGCATGTAACCACTTCACGTTAACTCTGTTACTAACTTGTAATGTCAGGTGACCTGCACTTTCCTAAGTACCCCCCTTCCCTGAATGGCTTCCTTCCCAGGTATCTTTTTTCTCAAGTTTCTTCCTTCCCAAGTTGTCCTGTATGGAGTAGTGTAAATGTATCATTGACAAGTCATCTACATTTGTCCGGCCAACAACAGCGTATTTCCAGCAATGTCTTCACTCATGTTTCTTTGATGGTATTTCCTGCACTATCCCTCTCCTGTCAGGACTTCCTCCCCACAGATGCCTTGCCCACGTTGTTTGTCACCTGTAATTTCTATGTACATGTTCCTCCACAGGTGTCAGCCTTCCTAACGAGCTAGGTAACACACAAGCTTTTGACATCTTTCCCTTGTTTTTCAACTCTCTGTTTTGTGTGTTTCCCAATCTGCACCTCTGTATTGTTCTCCTCCTAAGTGCTCAAGCCTCTTCCCATCACAAGCAAGCAGAGAGATAAACACTACATTATACATAATTTTTATTATTTGATGATTACTGATTATGGTTAGTTTATTCCTTATAAGAATTTTTTTGTCAGTGAGGTACCATAATTATTATTACTATTATTCATAATCGGTACAACAGAACAGTGCATGATAATGCATACCAAACATACACACACATCGTGTGCCTGCTGCTGTTTTGGCAGAAGTTGAGATGACCCCTGCCCATGCAAAAATGGCTGCTGCTGACCACCTGCAAGCAGTCGTCGACTCGGTCAGTCTGTCAGCGAAACGCCTGGTCCGGCAAGCGGCTGCCCACCCAACCCTGGCACCACAGGCCCTAACTGAGTCCATCGTCTCAAAGGTCACCTCGCTTAAACACGACTCCAAATTCCTCAGCGCCATCGCAGGAGCAAAGTGTATGTCTCCTCTTTGTATCTAAATCCTCGGTGTCAGTGTTTTGTGTCCCATTGCTCGATTTTGGTGTTGGTGTTGTGGTTTTGGCATTTGGTTTTAATTTGTGCTGTAGGTTTGGTTTTGTTTGCTTTCGGCAGTCGGCTTGGTGTTGGTTTTGTTTGTGTTTTACTTTTGCTAGTGGCTAGACGTTTATTTTTTTTCAGTTAGATGGATGAGGACAATTGTTAACAAGACAGCACACTTTTTGTATCATAATAATTGTTGAATTTAACACTTTGTTCTCAATTCATACAGCCCTTTGAGAATTGGGTTCACTGCTTTTCAGATACTAGGTTCAATCTTGTGTTAAATGTTTCTGAAATGACACAAACAAAACTTTGAATTGAGGAATGAGTTTTAATCAATGCATCATAATGTCACAATTACCTAATGCAAGTAACAATCTGTCACCGTGGAATATGGAGGATTACACACGTGATGTGTGTATGCTAGAACATTGCTACACACTGCATTAGCTGTCTCCTGCATTTTATATAGGCATTGCTCTATAATACATAGGATGGGTCCACCGTTACCCACATTTCGTAAGAGCTCAGGAGTGTTGCAGGACATATTTACAGTTCTGATGTTGGGACAAGGTGCACAGTGCAGTGCTATCTGTTTAATCGTACTATCACATAGTTCATAGTACTAACAATGAAATAGTGACTAGAAGTGACTTCTCACAGTTTCCATCTTGCTGTTCTTTCAATACGAAACTGCTATTGCGATATTGAAATCAACTGATGCAGTTGAACGTTACTTTTCACGTTGAACTGAATTGCCAGGTTTTTTCAATATATGTTTTCTTGCTTTTTATGTTTTGCATTATTGCCATGTAGAATATGTTGTATATATTGGCTTGTGTAACTATTTACTCTGGCTATATTATAATAAATATTATAAATTATATAATCTCCCTTGCAGTGGCCAACGCACAGTGAGTTGAGTGGAGCAAAATGGAGACTGACTCCTGTTGACTGGCATATGTAAAGCCTCTGGCGTGTAGGTCAACTGGATACTACTGCACAGTCTCTGCAGGCAAAGCTCTGTGGCAAGAACATGGGATGGCATATGCCTTGTAGGTCTTCTATTTAAAAAACCTCATGCAGCAAATTAGAAATAAACATATTTGATTGTAACATAGATTTATAATGTCTCGCGCAACAGTTACATGTACACACAGGTGTATATATTTCTTTCTGGTATGTCATGTTCTAAATGAAATAACCCTTTGAAGTTGATATTGTTATGTATTATTGTGTTCGCTTTCTAACCTGATGTGTTTGTGAATATGAAGCGGACGGCAAATTATGCATTGTTTATAAACACGTATATGACATAAGAATTGAATGCTTATTGGCCGTGGCCATGTCACTGCAAGAACATGTTGTTATATTACCTTGTGTATGCCTGGTGCAGACACAGATGTGATGGGGTTGAATTCTCTTCTTTGTTATGGAAACATGCTTTTGTTAGCTTATACATATCTTTCAGTTTCAAATATGAGTGGACACGTGGGGCCAAAGTGTATCTAGCTTAGTATCGGTGCTTTGTTTGGTGAAAGAAAAGATGTGGTCGGTTATCGTCAAATGAACTGCCCTTGGATGGAAGTAGGGGTGATGATCAGTTCACTTTCCCATTGTACTTTCTTTTGAGTTTGTAAGTTGCATACATGACCATAATTCAGATTTCATGCATGGGGAAAATTACCACTGATCTCTGTGTATGTTTGATTGTGTGTTCTTGATGCTGAAGAAAAGGTGGATATGTGCAGATAGGTGACATTGAAAATGCAGAACAAATAAATGAAAAGCAGAACATGTGTTATTTGAAATAAACGAATGTATAATAATATTTTATAGTAATGTAAAATTGGTTAGCTTTTGGGAGATATAAAATGGTAATAGCAAAGTGTCTTTCCACTTTTCCCCAATAAAAGAGCAGCATCTTTAGACAGTTTTCTAACTTTCAGAGTGTGTCACAAAGGTCAGAGGAAACACACAAAATCCATTTAGGGGCAGAGATGGGCATCCTGATTTAGTTATAAGAGGACACTGGAGTTAGTCAATTAAAATGTCCTGATTCTATTTTAAAAAGAACCCAAGGCAGTTCATTTTAATTTTGGAGATGTTAGTAATTACCCTTCTAAATTTGGGAGATTTCCTGTTAAATCAGGAGATTTTGAAATTCTGTCTTCGTACCAATTGATGCGTGTTCACAAAATAAAACGTTCGCTGGAAGAATCCCAAATGACTGCCACATTTGTATCAATTTTGCATAACAATTACAACAACAATTTGTGCAAAGACCTAACGATATCTACATTTCCATGGTTACCAAATGAATTTCATTTGAGTGGCAGATATGTTGGTGATTCAGTTGTATCAGTGTGAAACTTTGACATGGTGTAAAGTGTTTATAGTTTACGAGTGTAAAATGTTTATAGTTTACGAGTGTAAAGTGTTTATAGTTTACGAGTGTAAAGTGTTTATAGTTCAAGATGTGCATTGCCATCTTCAGTGTAAATGGGGTATGTATATATTTCCATGTAATTACCTGGTATTATAGTTAGCGGGGAATGGTGGGTTGTTTTTACCAGGCACCACAATGTTGTGAAATAAACTAGCAGCTTGTTGCATCAGTGTTGATTATGGAAAACATTGTGTTTGAGATTCAATTTACAACAATCGTTTAGCAGTTAAGCTGATCCTATGGTTTAATCTACAAACAAGAAAAACCAATGAGTTTAGAGTTGCCTATCAATAATTTAACTCTTATGTGTCATGTGACTGAAACAGGTATGGGACCATTTCTGGAAGTGGAAATAAAGTTCATATACATATGCAAATACTGTCTATATTGCTAAGATGAGGTAACTGTGTAATTAAATATCTTATCAAATTGATGACAAGACACTGATAATAACATTTTAATTCATCATATTTTATTTCAAAACCTGTACTGCATTATACAGCTTGATTGATCTGAAGTTGGAAGGACCGGGAAAGTCAGTTTGAGATATGTGAGTCGAGCCAATATATGGTTACACAAGGTAGCGTATCCTGGCAGCACTGTGAGTGATGATGAGTATTCAGTGTCAAAATTAAAGTTAACAAACCTGTATACTTCCAGAAGTCAACATGGTGTTCAATTGAACAGGTCTGCCAGGGAATAAAGTATAACGTGCTTTAAGCAGTCCTCAGGTTTGGATACTTATATAAGAACTTACCTTTAGTTTACTGTATATTAATTATATTCTCATGCAGATTTTAAGTAAAATGTAATCTGTCATTTCACAATGAGATGAAACACAAGATAGTGTTGAATAGACATCTTATGTCACATTTAGCTAAAGCTACTGGTATCTTCCTTACCAGTGCTACCATGTCGGTGGTAACATTAAGGAATACTGGGACAATTAGCACCAACAAAACACATAAATACTACTACATAGACCAGTGATATACTCCTAGTATGAATAATGATCTGGCTGATTAATGCACACACTACCTAGACTCAGGTAATATGTCAACATCAAACAATGGTAATAAACACAGGTAAAACAGTTAATCAAGTTGGAAGAATAAATTAAATCAAATGTTCTTCTCATCACAATTATAAAGTTCAACTTCAACGTTTTTGCTACCATCGATTGCCGTCACCAGAAAATGAACTATCGCAATTTAGTTCCTGATGATGTCGAACCGTTAAAGCAGTGAGTAGAAGATGATTCGATTCAATAACAAATCCATTGGCATAATCATTTACTTGTATCGTAGCAGCGACGACATCGTAAAAGCTATTGGAGACAGGTGTCATCTGTTATAGAGTAAGAAGTCCCTGAGACTGTGCCAGATATTGCTGTCGTGATATAGGTACATCATAGAGGAACGCAGGGAAGACTGGAGAACCCCTCTGTGGTGCTCGAACAGCCACAGCACAGTGCCCCAGACAAAGGCTGCGAACCAGGGAAACACATCCCCTCTGGGCTTCCTCACATAACCCTTGTCCACTGTTAGCTTCGCCAGGCCATAGAGAATTCTCGACAGCAAGTATAAGTTTATCTGAAACATGACAGAACAGAATCATCCATGTGCACACGCGTGCACTCCCACCACACACACACACACACACACACACACACACACACACACACACACACACACACACAACTTCCACTGTAAACATAAAATTAAAAAAAGTCACCTTTTAGATATTTCTTTTTAAATAGTGTATTAAAAATCCCAAAAACAAAGTGGTATATTGTGGATTTAAACTGGTAGTTTTCATATTTGATGCTTGAGAGACTACATTTAACTACAGATCATTGCACACACACCCCTCCCATCACATTGAAAGATGCTATATACAGTAGAACTGATCAAACACGGTGAAATACACATGTAGCGTGCTTAAATATTACTTCAACACATACAAAATGTGTATGTCTGTCCATAAGAGGTTGGGGGATTTATGTTAGAAGACTCTCCAAGACTGGAATTAAATAGAGCAGTGCAAGATGGGCAGGACACATACAGAGAACATGGAAGGAGAGGTTTTACCAAAAGAGTATGCAAAAACAGAAGAGGACGATAAAAAGAGACCAAAATTATTTTGCACAGATATTGTTAAGAGATATCCCGAAAGGGTTGAACGGTGGAGACTGGGATAGAATCAAGATGACTCTTCAAGTGAATGGAACAAATCATGTGACCGCAGGATCAAGGAGGAAGAGGATCTTGCAAGTTTCACCTGTTCGTTGACTTTGTTGAATTTGCCCCAGATGACGTATCCACCAATGAATGCAGCAATGAAGGAATGGTACGTCTTTGGCGATGTTTCCACCTGCCTCAATAGCAACAGCAGAGCTTTGTACATCAGCACAAAACTCGCTAGATTCTTTGAATGTGTGTATGTCGCTTGCAATATCACCCTCAGTTTCTTCAGCAATCTATAAAACAAACATTACTATGCGTGGATAAAATTACAAAACTGTCTGGAAAGAACATACAAGTTGCCTCATCTATATATTAATGGGCTGATGTGGAGTATTGTATGTGCATCTCCTCCAGCGTGCTAATTCCCCTTCACCTCTCTATCTCGCATTAATTTCCTTGGCCTCTGATCTACTAAATGGCGACGTATTTCAGAAACACGATAGTTATTTAGAGTTACTTATATGCTTTGATATACTCTGCTTTCTAGAGATCATACCTGAGAGAATTGTGTGGTGTCACCGTAATGGTGATAACTGGTACTCTTGGGTGTATGCTAGTTATTTATTAACAATAAATCCAAGATGATGGTTTGTTATTATCTGCAGTCAGTTTAATAAAAATGCATACATTTGGTCAAGATAAATTATTTTGGTCATTACATCTGTTAATTATCTTGCCAAAGTTAACTACTGAATTTGTCAGCGAGATATTTTTTAGAGACCAAGGAAAGTCGACAACACCAGCACAGAAGCATGTGCATACCGTGCATTCATGTCAAGATATAAATTTTTTTAATAACTTGAATTAATTCTCGGACAAGACTAAAATAATTTGTCTAATGATTTCCTCAAAACTACAAAAGTTGCGCAAACGATTAGCATGTCGTAGTAGATACCACTTTGAAATAAGACAAGCAAAAAAGTTGAATTGAGGAGATACCTTTAAATGTTGACATTTTGAACATTTGTACAAATACTTACGGTCCTTGACCAAACAGGAAGGTTATCACGAGAGCATGTGGTAAGCGGATTTTCACTCCATATCTGTAACGCAAGAACACCACATACTTATGCATATTAATTAATTTACAAACTAATAATACTAGCATAAATAATTTATATATATATAAAATAGTGTTTACTTAAACAGTCACCAAGTTGGTAAGTCTGCGTTCAGTTGGTTGGAGCAATGCATCTGACATAAGCTGGGGTTGAGTACAATTGCCATTAATATAAGTAATATTACTAAAGGCAGAGCCTAGTAGACTGCTCCAAAGTTCTAATGACAAGGTAAAGGGAATCAGAAGCCTTCAGACCTGGTGTTTTTTCGGATATGGAAACTAGTTGGCACAATGTTGAGCAACATACCCAACATATGCATACTAAAGCTGCATTCACACAGAGTGTATGCAATCTACCGTCTATGCAGTTTAGCTTCACGTATACTACAATTATGTAGACAAGACGTGTAATGTGGCAACAATTATATGTCATAAACGGGTTTACATTAAAGTTAACTCTCTCAAGGTTTTGTTTGAGCATGGGATTAGTCCAGACCTGCAGTGGCATTGGTTTGGTGCAGGTACTGGATGCTCCCATCGGCCCAAAGCTATGGATGTAAGGCTAACATTTTAAATAAAAAAATCAAGGAGGTATTTGATAGTTCAATGTTCATTATACATCCATGTTTTAGCCTTGAATTGATGTTTGCTTTGCATGTTTTGTTCGTTGAAAAAGAAAAATGTATCGTTACATTTTACTGGCAAAAAGAAAATCTGTTAATGTCAGTCCCGTCTCAATTTCGAACGTAAAAGAAAGACTGAGCACGACAAGCACCCTGGCAGTGACCACCCTCAATGCCAGCATAGAATTAGAAACTTAGGTCGGCTTCGCAATACTGTTCTGAAAAAGGCTGACTAGCCAGTAGTTGAATAACTTCTAGTTCTACATAGTTAATTGGCATAGTCCATAAGTATGGGTTTTGATGCCGATATGTGTGATTATATATACAATTGTGGTGTGCCAGATGTTAAGGTGCGAGAAAAAGTATGTACAAAGTGCGAGTAAAGTATGAGGTGCAAGTAAAAACACAGACCACTGCTTAGAACTGTGAAACAACCGTTCCCCTGAAGGCCTGGATGGTTGGAGCTACCAACACATTCCAGGGGAGGGCGTTCCACCAGAAGACAGTGCGTGGGAAGAAAGAATTGCTGTAGACTTGGGGATGGAGAAGTGAAAAGTAGGCTTAAGGTTTAGCTGGATTAGGCCCAGCATTCTGTTGGCACTGGAAGGTGATGTTACTGATGTGGTTCTGCCATGACATTGTGTTAGATATAGTGATGCCTAAGTATGGGTATTTTTTGACCATGGAAAGTGTATATTCTACTAGATGGTTGTTGGCAATGATTGTATTGCGACGGAGGGTAATTCGCATGGTGTGGCATTTATCAACGTTAAATTTCATCTGCCATATTTGTTACCACTGTTGGAGTATATTCAGGTCTTCCTGAAGTGTTATGGAATCAATTTGGCTGGAGATAGGTCTATAGAGGAGAGTCATCTGCAAAATGACGCAGCTCAGATGTTATTCCTGTTGGTAGATTGTTGATGAAGGATACAAAAAGCAAGGTGATGGGAACCCAGTTCGAAGACTTTCGGTCCACCACTACTCGCTGGGATCGGGATGTTAGGAAGTTTTGTATCCGCAGCAGTAGGGGGCCTTGAATTCCATAGTGGTGCAGCTTGAGTAATAATCGTTGGTGGGGGACACAGCCTTGGAGAAGTCAAGAATCACCGCGTCAACTTGTTCGCGATTATCTAAGGATTTAACAAGGTCTTGGCCTTGGGTTGTGATTCACGGAAACGGCCGAGACCTTTAAGACCATAAGATTCTAACCACAATATAATTATGTACAGACTAATCAGTTAATATAACGTAGCCGAGTGCTGGAATGAACCAGAACCACCACTGGCACTGACTGTGCCAGTGTGCCTCACTGGACTGGAGTGGAGGTCGGAGGCCAACCCCAACTGCCCAAGGCTAAGGCATAGCCATAGGCATAGGCGACCCAGTCGCTGAGATTATCTGCCTGTGTCGTGGCGTCTATATTTTAATAATAAGTTACTATTCGACATAACAGTCAGATAATGCTAAATGGACTCACACAACCCCGTTTCTAAAACCTTTAATGAGTGACAAAATGGATTTGTATTTTCCTGAGGATAAAATTTTGTCCGCAACTACTATAGCAGACATTTTGAACATGCGATGTCATGTGATTGGCGTACAAGATCGCATTGCAATCTTCCCAGCTAGAGAACTGACAGTTGTTTCTGCATTCGCTACGCGACGCCACTATAGCTAATGAGAACACATGTATTTAGGGTTCCTTTATACAAAGATAACACGCACACGCACGCACACACGCACACACGCACACACGCACACACGCACACACGCACACACCACCCATATATACGGTATATATATATATATATATATATCATGCGTGTGTGTGTGTGCACAGGGACTCTAGGTGTATTACAATACCAACAAAGCCCATTCATGTGTCCACAGTAAAGCCAACTTGCCCCCTACATGTATACGTGCCCATCCAGATTCCTGCCATCTAACAATGTCGATTACATGTTAATATAATAATATAATACTTGAGTTTGAAAAAATCTACATTTTACTGTCGGCAGGTTCATTGGAATGGGGGGGGGGTTGTGATAGGTATGAAAGGATCCCACGTGGTGGCAAAATATTTCCACTAGGAGGGAAGTAGTTTTGGTTTATTTTAAATTGTGACTATAAAAAATAATACAGGCTTGTGCAAAAACGTTGAACATCACCGTGAACAATTATTGTTCTTCTGCTACACGTCTACTACATTACCTCATCATGTTGAGAGTTATAACGTTGTACCTGCATGCCAACTTTTTTTGTTCAAATCCGAGTGTTTCATCAGCGATTCAACATGCTTCCCGTGTCGCAGTGTCTTGGATCTTGACATCGGAAGCCGGGGGGAGGGTGCTGTTGGAGATTTTTCGCCGGAAATTTGGGAGATTTGCCTGTATTCTACGATATCGTGTGTGGGTGTGTGTTGTGTGTGCGCGCGCGTGAGTGTGTGCGTGAGCATGTTCTTTGGCGTGTGCGTGAGCGTGACCGTGAGAGTGTGCGTGTGTATGTGTGTGTGCGCGTGTGCGCGTGTGTGTGTGCGCGTGCGTGTGTGCGTGTATGTGTGTGCGTGCGTGCGTGCGTGTGTGTGTGTGTGTGTGTGTGTGTGTGTGTGTGTGTGTGTGTGTGTGTGTGTGTGTGTGTGTGTGTGTGTGTGTGTTAGTATCGACGTCAACCACTGTCGTAAAGACTGATGATGCGGGGTTACTCTGTGACAGTAAATATTTGTTTTTGGATTATTCACTGAATATTTTTTAAGTATTTGATGTATAACGTACAGTGTGCTTGGAATGAAACTTCAAACACGTGTTAGCCTGTATACATTGTTCACCATGGAATTCTCGTGGTAATGGAAGCTGTCTTCCTTCACTTTATACAGTGTGAAAATTACATCAAACATTGCTATCGTTTGAATCAAAAACAGTTGTATTGACACTAGCATAATACTTTTATAAAGTTGTCTATAGTGTGATGGAAATTAAGATCCAGAGTTTATAAAAAAAATCGCATTGTTGTCGCTTTGGAAGAGAAACGACGTCAGCATCTCCAGTGTCAATTACATGTTAATGTGATACTTGAGTTTGAACAAAAATTATATGTATATATACTGTTAGCAGGCCAGTTCGATGGGTGCGAAAGAAGCCCACGTGGAGAAAAAATAATTCCGCTCGAGGAAAGTGTGTGTGTGTGTGTGTGTGTGTGTGTGTGTGTGTGTGTGTGTGTGTGTGTGTGTGTGTGTGTGTGTGTGTGTGTGTGTGTGTGTGTGTGTGTGTGTGTGTGTGTGTGTGTGTGTGTGTGTGTGTGTGTGTGTGTGTGTGTGTGTGTGTGTGTGTGAGTGCGTGTGCGTGTGTGTGTGCAAAGTACACGACGCGCTGAATGGGGCACCTGCTATCATCCTTCTGTCTTGTTAGACGATGGTCTTGTTAAACAATGGTTTTCGCCGTGATTGTCAATTTGGTGATATACATCGCCCGGAGTGGCTTAAAAGTCCCACTCTGGCTTAACAGTCTCTGTCGCATTTGTAGCAGGCATAGGCAGTTGGTTGAGAAGAGAATGCGAGAGTGGTAGATCTCTACTTTTGGTGGTCCCTCTTCTCAGCCAGTTGTGTTGTTCTTGTGTCTTCTCCTCTTCTTATGCCTGTTTTAATGGTCGATTTCCATTGAGTGCGATCATCAGCGGCTGTCTCCCAGCTGTTTTGGTTGATTCCCGCTATCTTTATATCCCGTTTGCACGCGTCTATGTTCCCAGTTCACCATAGAGTACATCTTTGGGTGTATGACCATCAACCACTCGATGAACATGGCCGAGCCATCGCAGACGTCGCTGTCCCGTGTATATATTGAAACACGAAGCACGCTCCAGGACTTCTGTGTTCGTGGCCATGTCCTGCCAGGAGATGCCGGGAATGCGCCCGAGGCAGCGAAGGTGAAAGCTATTCAGTCTCTTTTGATGCATTGTGCATGATGTGCAAGCCTCACTGCTGTACAGGAGTGTTCTGAGGAGACACGCCTGGTATACATGCAGTTGGGTATTCTCCGTCAAGTTGTTATTGTTTTAAACTCCTGTGTTCAGTTTGGAAATGACGGCTGCCACGTTTGCTATGTGCTTGTTAATTTCAGCAACTCGTGACAAATTACTCGTGATGTGGAGCCACCCTAGGTATAGGTGAATTTATCGACGACACCAAGTGTTACATTGTCAATCTTGTTTAATGAATGCACGACAACGTCCTGCCCCGTGACATTAGTATCTTTAAAACAGCGAGTCAATCCAAGTTCTTTGCAGGCATGGGACAGTCTGTCCATTAGTAGCTGAAGATCTTCCTCGGTGTGAGTTGCCAGCGCAGAATAATCAGGATGAAAACTCTACGCACTTTTGTCTTAGCATTCCACCGGGCGAGGCTAAGTAGATTCCCATCAGTTCTAGTGTGTCAGTAGACACCCTCTGTGGATGTATCAAGGGCACATATTATAGCTTCATCGTGAAGAGAGTATTGATGCCAGAACTTATCCTTGTTTTACTCCGCTGCGGATCTAAAAAAGTTCGAATGTAGCCCCATTAATGTTGGCTGTGCCCTTCATGGTGTCATGGAAGGAGGAGGTCACCCTAAGCAGTTTAGGGGAACAACCACTTTTCTCCAGCAGCTTTAATAATCCGCTTCTGCTAATGATGTTAAATGCCTTTGTGAAGTCGATGAAAGCAGTATACAACGGTCTTCGTTGTTCTCGGCATTTCGCTTACAGTTGTCGAACTGCGAATATCAGGTCTGTTGTGAATCGTCCGGGTCTGAAGCCACATTGCAATTCAGGATAGATGCGTTCAGCCATAATCTGCGGTCTAGCCAGGGCAACACAAGCAAAAACCTTTCCCACGACGCAGAACAGCCATGGTGATTGTGGCAATCGGTACGATCACCTTTGTTTTTGTAATGTCTTACTTTATTAGCATCACGCATATATATCCCGAGGAACTGCTCCTTCATTCAAACATAGAAGTCAACGCAAGTGTTGCAGTAGTGCAGGCTTTCCATGCTTGGTGTTTTCGGATGGTGTGGCATCACATCCCGGGGCTTTTCCATTGGTGAGTGAGTCAATTGCTTTGCTGAGCTCTTCCACTGTCGGTTCTATGTCTAACTCTTTTATAATGGGCAAGCTCTCAATGTTTTCTATAGTGCCTCCTTCGCGATGGTATTTTTCCCGGGAGTATAATTCGAAGTAGTGCTCCACCCATCTATCCACTTGTTTATTGCTGTTAGTGATGATCTCTCCTAACTTTGGTTTCAGTGGAGCAGTCTTCTTCAAGGATGGACCTGTTGCTTTGTTAATTCCACCGTATACGCCCCTGATATTCCCTGTTTCAGATGACATCTGGATGCTCTGGCTAAGTTACAGCCACTAATTATTGGCACAACACTAAACAGTCTGTTGGGCTTTGTTCATAGCAGCTCTTAATGAAATCAGATTCGTTTTGCTTGGATCTATCTCTCTTGGACTTGAGGAGAGCACAACGCTTGGCTTCGATGACAGGTTCCATGACAGCGGTGTTGGCGTCATACCAGTCAGTGTCTGTCCGTTCCTTTTTGCCATATGTTGTAATTGCAGTGTTGTACATATCATCACGAAGAGTGTTCTATTTCGCTTGTGCATTTTGAGCTGTGTTGTTGGAGAGCACCGCTCCAACTAAGTCACAAAACAGTTTATTCTTCTCTCGGTAGGTATTGTGGCTGACGTTGATACGTGTACGGCCATTCTGTTTGGAATGGAAACGCCTCTTGGTTTTTAGTCTAACCCTGCATGAGGCATGATAGCTACGTGTAATGTTGTACGTGAGCATCCCGTCTGGTGATGACTAGATCAAGATGGTTCCAATGACCCTATCTGGGATGTATCCAGGACACCTTGTGACATGGCTTGTTCTGTTTGTTTGTGATGGATAGCCCATGATAGCCGCAGAGTTCAAGCAGTCTCTGTCCATTTTCATTCATTCTTCCTATTCCATAGTGTCCGAGACACACAGGCCCTGTCTCATGATCGGCACCCACTCTTGCATTGAAGTCTCACAACAGGTAGAGTTGTTCGGTCTTTGGAATTCTGCTCACGACAGCATCAAGCTCCTCGTAAAAGTGATCTTTGGACTCCGAGGTAGAACAAAGCGTTGGGGCGTAGATACTGATAAGGGTGACTGGTCATGTCTGGGTTGAGAGGGGCATAGTGAGGACCTGGTCTGAGCCATAATAAATGATGTTGGGGTTTCAATCATCGTGAGCAATGAGTTCTTTAGAGCAAAACCTACTATCATCTAATCACAAAATCGTCGACATGCAACCAATGCTTCACTTGTCCACTCTCTAGAGCATTATTGAGCGCATACCTGGCACTGCAGCCATTCTTGCTTTGACAGCTCCACGTTACCATTTCAGAACATACTTTGGAGGCCAAGGTGACCCAAATCGGGTGTCAATGTTTGAATTTGCTTATCCCGTGTCGAACACCAGACATCTGGAGTGGGCGTCTGCTGTTGGAACAGCAATCCGGTTGACCATATACCAGCTTCAATTGCTACATGCTTTGAGGGATGCAATAAAGTATCCTGGGTTGGTGAATATTTCCCATGATTTCATTCCTTTGGTAAAACAGCTCTCTCCTTGCCCCGTCAATACAGTTCAGGCTGCTACTCTTTTCATAGAGGACAACGGGGCAGCGTTTCAGCAGTTGGAAGTGTCGTGAATCCAAATATATATTGTTGTATGGATTCAATGCCATGCAGTGTCATGTTTTGATTACTATTGGGTATGCATTCCCAGTTTCCCGTGCCCGTTTCTTGTCATGCAGTGTCATGTTTTGATTACTACTGGGTATGCATTCCAAGTTTCCCGTACCAGTTTCTTTCCCTTGCCACAGCATGCAGATGTTGTGTTGCCGCCTGTAAGCAGTCAGTGGAACAATGAAAAGGACATGGATTTGTTTTTTCCCAGAACATGGCAGACGGCAATAAAAATTACTCATATGTTTGCAGTTGGATAACAAGTTATAAAGTCATAGAGCGTGTTGATCAGAAGCACAAGGACATCCGTGTTCACAGTGCGTATCAAACGTGTCGTTGCTCTTCTTTCCGAGGCACTGCACTTGGGTAAGCAGTCGCGTGTCTACTTCAACGTAGTCACACTGCAGCGTGTCAGAGCTGCTTCTACTGACGACCATTGAAGTGCGAGATGTGGCAAACACTTTGATCTTTCCCATCTGGGCAATAGAGATTTGCAACCGTGATTGTCAGGAATGCAAAGAGCATTGTTGGATTCGTCGCAAAGGAAGTATTTCCATTTTTTGGCACCTTGTTGCTCCCGCGGCTAATTTCCTGCGAATCTCTTTACCAGTCCACCCTTCTCTCTCGCGGGCTGTTTGATGCAGCTAGCGAGGAACGTATCCCAGACGATGTCAACCCTTTTGGAGTTAAGTGCTAAGTGCTTGATGATGTGAGGAACAAAGGCAGCGTCAGCACACTCTTCAAATGTGGCGATGTTTGTCAAAATAAGTTACTTTTATCCGGTCTGCCCTAACGGGAAATCGAGTAAAACGGCATAGGCTAACGATTCGATGTGTGTGTGTGTGTGTGTGTGTGTGTGTGTGTGTGTGTGTGTGTGAGTGTGTGTGTGTGTGTGTGTGTGTGTGTGTGTGTGTGTGTGTGTGTGTGTGTGTGTGTGTGTGTGTGTGTGTGTGTGTGTGTGTGTGTGTGTGTGTGTGTGTGTGTGTGTGTGTGTGTGTGTGTGTGTGTGTGTGTGTGTGTGTGTGTGTGTGTGTGTGTGTGTGTGTGTGTGTGTGTGTGTGTGTGTGTGTGTGTGTGTGTGTGTGTGTGTGTGTGTGTGTGTGTGTGTGTGTGTGTGTGTGTGTGTGTGTGTGTGTGTGAACAATTATGGACCCACCAAAAACGTTACTGCATGACATGAAGTTAAATTTTATTGTCCGAGGAAGCAGACAAATAGATGCAATGGTTTTATTCGGTCTCTGTCATCGGAAACAATAAGTAATATGACATACAGCAGTTCGTTGTTCAACGAGCTGAAAAATAATGGGCCCACCCAAAAATGTGTAACTCCGATCAAAATGTGAAATCATGGTTATAAAAAAGTGGTGCTTTTATGCGGTATGTTCAATATCACATGAGAACATTTAGTAAAATACCATTTATCGGTTCTATGGGGGAGGAAAGAATGGAGCCACCCAAATAATTTGCTCACTACGATCAAAAAGTGAAATCTTATTGTTCAAGTATTTATGAGAAAGTTTAATGCTAGAATGTAGTGGCATATTTGAAAGAGTGTAAATAGATGGCGTAGTGATTTTTTTTCCATTTGTGTTCACATAACACACATGGCTGCAGTAAGAATGTATAGGTCTTAATTCAAATATATTTATTGTTATCAACATCGTTGGTAATGGCTAAGCTTGATTCGCGTGATCTCCGTCAAGCTTGGCCATTACCAACGATGTTAATAACGGTAAATATATTTGAATTAAGGCCTATACATTCTTATTGCGGCATGACAGCTCATGGATAAAATATTATCGCATACAATTGTCACTTTAAAAACTTATGTTTTGTCATAAACAAACTCTTCTGGAACCAGAATTTATATAAAATATACGACGGAGTGAACTAACACGCCACGTGTTCGGCATCTTCAATTTTGGATGGCTTCGCGGATGTCACGTGATGGATAGTTTAATTGTGCTCTGTACCTTTTATTGCTACTGTCTTGTAATTACAGTGAGTAAACCATTACATTTATGCCAATCGTATAGCTAAAGTCTGCTCATAAAACAATGCTGGATAACAGAGCTCTATAATTGACCCGTATTGCACAGTTCGGTCGGTCTGCACGAACAAGCGCTTGCCTTATTCGCAGAACCAGACTGTACGAATAACTTCTTCCACAATCACCGGGAAAATGATCGAGAAATTTCGCTAATATCGCCAGCTCTAAATATGTCATAATCACAGTTACCAGAAAGTGAAGGCAACAATCAGAGAGTCAGCGATGATTGTACACGAACAGTAAATACTAGTCACGCATGAGTTCATTGTGACAAGTCGTAATAAACAGTAACTACTAGTCACGCATGAGTTCATTGTGACAAGTCGTAATAAACAGTAACTACTAGTCACGCATGAGTTCATTGTGACAAGTCGTAATAAACAGTAAATACTAGTCACGCATGAGTTCATTGTGACAAGTCGTAATAAACAGTAAATACTAGTCACGCATGAGTTCATTGTGACAAGTCGTAATAAACAGTAAATACTAGTCACGCATGAGTTCATTGTGACAAGTCGTAATAAACAGTAAATACTAGTCACGCATGAGTTCATTGTGACAAGTCGTAATAAACAGTAACTACTAGTCACGCATGAGTTCATTGTGACAAGTCGTAATAAACAGTAAATACTAGTCACGCATGAGTTCATTGTGACAAGTCGTAATAAACAGTAAATACTAGTCACGCATGAGTTCATTGTGACAAGTCGTAATAAACAGTAAATACTAGTCACGCATGAGTTCATTGTGACAAGTCGTAATAAACAGTAACTACTAGTCACGCATGAGTTCATTGTGACAAGTCGTAATAAACAGTAACTACTAGTCACGCATGAGTTCATTGTGACAAGTCGTAATAAACAGTAAATACTAGTCACGCATGAGTTCATTGTGACAAGTCGTAATAAACAGTAAATACTAGTCACGCATGAGTTCATTGTGACAAGTCGTAATAAACAGGTACGTTGGTCTGAATGATGAATGGCACGCTGTCACACACTGACACAGGCACACCACAGGCCCTCACGGAACTCTGCGAATGAAATCATATGCAAATTGCACTCTAGTATCTACTAGTCTAGAGTCCACGTGCCCCAGAGTGGTATTATCTTATACCACATCGACGCGTGTTACACATTTTTGGGTGGCACCAATATTGGAAGAAAAATGGCAAAACAAACTCCGCCAGTTTAACTCTTCAAAAACTGCATAATTTCACATTCATTGCATTGGCATTGCCATTATAATGATTATTGTGTACTCAATTTGCTTAATATAAAGGCAAAGACTGCTATAGTTAAACAGGCCAAAAATGTAAGTACCCCAGTATCCGGCATATAGGCCAGGCAGTCTATGAGAACAAATGGGTCTACCTCAAACTAATTGAAACAAAAGATACTGTTGCTCTTTCTTACCCACAGTGGTGTCCATAACGACTAAGAAAAAGTCCTAAGAAATCCTAGCCCCGGAACACCCCTAAAACATCGAAATACAAAATGGCCGCCAAAAATTATATTATTGCTCACAACTATGGTTCTAAGTGAGGTAGATTCATAATTTAAAGTCTGATTGTAATGTTTTCGACATCACAAAGTCCAAAAAATATAACGTAAATGTCGTTTGAATATTCTTTTCATGGTCAATGGTGCAAAGTCAAGGTCATTTAATGCTATATGATGCTGCAAAACACAAATACTGATTTCACATTTTCAAATATTCACTGTATGTTTGGCGACAACATGTCTGCGACATATTATGTGATAGTTAAAGAAACATATAACACATACGTTATATAATCAGAGGTGAACAGTCTGGATTCACACCAACACCACCGTCACTATCGACAGGAGACGTGCTGACCTATTTAGTATGGCAGACAACTGAGTTATCTTGACGAATCGTGCACTTCTTGATAAATGCACGAAATTTGGCACATAGATAGAAGTTATCAAGAAATAATATTTAGACCCCGTGGCATCTCTGAATTTGCCCTGATTGTCGTTGGCGGTAATTTTTTAAAAGGTCGTCAAAACTAATCATTCTCATATCTTGAGAACTCCGTCACATGCAGCCGTCATCTTATGCTCAAAATATAGGTTTTCAGGGATACTGATTTCAAATTTATTATTGGTGACCTTGTCCGACATTCACATCCGCCATTTTTAAAGATGGCGGCCATCGACACCATTGTCCCTATATTTTATTAATTATGACACCTAGACCCGTACTGTTGGTGTCAAAATAAAGGAGGGTGGACAGCGATTTCAATTTATTCAAACAATTTGCATTTGACCTTCTTTGACATTCATATCTGCCATTTTTAGAAATATGACCGCCGTTAAAACCAATTATTACATACCTTGAGAACTACGTCACATACAGCTGTTATTTTGTATGTCAAAATACAGGTATTCTGGGGTAATAATTTCATATATGCTACTTTTAATCTTGTCCGACGTATATGTCAGGCATTAAAAAGCTGGCCGACGTGAAAACCAATTTCCTAATGTCTCAAGAACAACGTCGCGAAGTCCATTCATGTTGACGTCAAAATATAGGTAATCGGACTGCAATCTCAAATGTTTCAAACATGTTTTATTTGACCTTTGCTGACATTAGAATCATCCATTTTAAATACGATGCCCGTCAAAACCAATGTTTCCATATCTTAAGAAATACGTCACACAGAACATTAACGTTGATGCCAAAATGCAGGTGTGAGGGATAGTGATTTAAAACATGTTGTTGACATTGATGGTGCAGCAGCCGTCAACACGTTGAAGCCGCGAACTCCTGCAACATTCAGTCAATATGGAACAACGGAATTTGGTGCACATGTTATGTCACAGCCTAATAGTACACAGCGTGTGTTGACAATGTCTGGGGTGTCTACAAACACTTGGAATGCCTACACGGAAGCCACTGACACCATGTCAGATGCACCATCGCTTCAGGATATGAAGGCTGTAATGTCAATCATCGAGAGGTTCACCATCCTAGAGTACGACCGAACAAGCTGGCAAGTGAATGTGAATGAAACTAGAAGGCAACTGTTCACACAGAAAGGAAGACAAATCAATCACATTCCACCGACACGGGCCGCACTGCTTCAGCGCACCAAGCGGGCCAATCACCAGGGAGGTTACAATTGAGGGGGGGACAAACCTACATCATCCAGCGTGGACAACATTACCGCAAGCCTCACAAGTCTGTCGGGAACTGTTGACGTGTGAATGCCTCAAAGGCTGTAAGCCGAACACCTGTACATGCTGAGAGGAGGAACGGTGCTGTACTGAAATGCACAAATGTGGTGGGAAGTGTGAAGCACTATGAAAATGAGTGTCAGACACCTTTTCTAAATATAAACCTACATTTGTTGACAGTCGTCATCTTAAAAAAATTGTCGGCTACGGGTATCGGACGAGGTCAAAAGTCAATTATGTGAAATAATTACCTTCGATAACTACATGTGGTACCATAATGACGGTTCTATGTGACGCACTTCTTCGGATTTGAAAAACATTCGTTTTAACGGCCGTCATTTCTTTTTACAAATGACGGATATGAATGTCAGATAAGGTAAAACGTAAACTATTTGAGATCGCTACACCGGAAAACCTACATTTCGACACAAAAATAACATATTTATATGATATAGTTCTTACGGATGGAAATAATTTATTTTGTCGGCCACCGTTTTCTATGGATAGGAATGTCAACGAAGGTCAAATACAAAATATTTCAATAAATTGAAATCGGCGTCCACATGTGGCATAATTCATAAGATATAGAAACAATAGTGTCGATGGCCGCCATCTTAAAAAATGGCGTATGTGAATGTCGGACAAGGTCACCAATAACACATTTGAAATCAGTACTCCCGAAAACCCATGTTATGAGCACAAGATGACAGCTGCATGTGACACAGTTATCAATATATGAGGATTATTAGTTTTGGCGGTCATTGTTTAAATGGCCACCAACGGCATCCCATGCAAATTAAAATATGCCCCTGGTCTAAATATTGTTGTCTTGGTAATTTCTTCTTTATCAAAACGTGCACGATATGTCAACATAATGCAGTTATCTTGCATACTAAATAGGCCGTCTCCTGTGGATAGTGACGGTGGCGTTGGTGTAAATCCAATCTTTTCACCTCTCATTGTGTAATGTATGTATGCATATGCTTGTTTAGCTACCACATAATATGTTGCAGACAAGTTGTCGTCAAAGATACAGTGAATATTTGAAAATGTGAAATCAGTATTTGTGTTTTGCAGCACCATATAGCATTGAATGACCTTGACTTTGCACCATTGACCTTCATAGAATATTCAAACGAAATTTATATTGTATTTATTGAATTCTGTGATGTCGAAAACATAAGACTCAAATTTACCTTACTTGGAACCATAGTTGTGAGCAATAATATGAATTTTAGCGACCATTTTGTTTTTCGATGTTTTATGGGTGTCGCCAGGCTAGGATTTCTTAGGACTTTTCTTGGTGGTTAAGGACACCATTCTGTGTAAGAAACAGGAAGAATACCTTTTGTTGCAATTAGTTTGAGGTAAAATCGTATCTTTCCTGGACTATATAACTTGTATTATTCGTTTTGGAATTGGCGTTAATTGCGTAGCTCACAGCTGCGCAAAGAGGTGAGCACAGTTTGTGATGACGTCATTTATAAAACAATGTTTCCCATAAGTAATGTACTCATTCCTCGGAATAGGTAATGTTGCGCTGACTAGTGCAACTACTATGAGTTAATAACAAAATCGACGACACGCAACAATTGCCTCACTTTCTCGCACTCCAGGTCTACCCTTAACCCGAAAACCAAGCTAACAACGGTAACCGTTACCACTGCTAAACTGGGCACTCGCGCACCGATCCGCAAAGTACAAATCGCGTTTAAAGTTGCACCTACTATCAAATAATCACAAAATCGACGACACGCAACAATTGCCTCAATTGCTCGCACTCCAGATCCAACAATAACCCAAAAAGTTACAGTAATAATGATATCCGTTACCACTGCTGAACTGGGAACGCGGGCATCGACCCACAAGGTACAAATCGCGTTGAATGGTGCACACATTATCAGACATTGACAAAATCAACGACACGCAACAAATGCCTCATTTGCCAGCACTCGAGTCCCAACCTTAACCCGAAAAATAACGCTAGCAACAGTATCCGTTGCCATTGCTGAACTCGGCACGCGGGCACCGATTCGCAAATTACAAATCGCGCCTAATGGTGCTCCTACTATCAGATAATCACAATATTGACGACACGCAACACTTGTCTCAATTGCCCCGTATCCAGGTTCAACCTTAACCCGAAAACCAAAACTAACCAAAATATCCGTTACAACTGCTGAACTGGATACGCACGCACTGGTCCGCAAAGTACAAATTGCGCTGAATTGTGCACCTATAATCTGTTAATTATAAAATCGACGACACGCAACGAATGCCTAATTTTCCCGTACTCCAGGTCCAATCTTAACCCTAAAACAAACGGTAACAGTGGTATTCGGTACCATTGCTGAACTGGGCTTATGCACACTGAACGTGCAACAGTAAAGGAAATAATGATGTCCTCCCCAAATAAGTCTTGTGCTCTAGATCCATTTCTGACTGCACTGCTAAAAGTACGTCTGGATACATTACTCAGACCTATAACCGGAGCTTGTAGAAGTACCTTTATTTTGTACTTGAATACACACCAGCCTACAGAAGGTTGTGTCACTGATGCGCCCCATCAGCCTACGCCAGTTAGTGTCTCTCGTCCTGAGACACACCAGCCTACAGAAGGTTGTGTCACTGATGCGCCCCATCAGCCTACGCCAGTTAGTGTCTTTCGTCCTGAGACACACCAGCCTACAGAAGGTTGTGTCACTGATGCGCCCCATCAGCCTACGCCAGTTAGTGTCTCTCGTCCTGAGACACACCAGCCTACAGAAGGTTGTGTCACTGATGCGCCCCATCAGCCTACGCCAGTTAGTGTCTCTCGTCCTGAGACACACCAGCCTACAGAAGATTGTGTCACTGATGCGCCCCATCAGCCTACGCCAGTTAGTGTCTCTCCTCCTGAGACACACCAGCCTACAGAAGCTTGTGTCACTGATGCGCCCCATCACCCTACGCCAGTTAGTGTCTTTCCTCCTGAGACACACCAGCCTACAGAAGGTTGTGTCACTGATGCGCCCCATCAGCCTACGCCAGTTAGCGTCTCTCCTCCTGAGATACGCCAGCCTACAGAAGGTTGTGTCACTGATGCGCCCCATCAGTCTACGCCAGTTAGTGTCTCTCGTCCTGAGACACACCAGCCTACAGAAGGGTGTGTCTCATCAGCCTACGCCAGTTAGCGTCCCTGAGATACCCCACCTGCCTATGTTCTTCAAGTTCCCCTAGCGGGAGTTTGGGAAGAAGAAGCCTGTGCATCGAGCATTCCAATCATCATGGTTCAGAACATGGCCATGGTTACATTATATAGAAAAAGATGACAGAGTGTTGTGTCATACGTGCACAAGGGAATTTCAATCGAAGCAATGCTGTTCAACCAAAATGGATTCATGTTTGATAAGAATAGGTTACAATAACTGGAAAGATACTACCGAAAGTGATGGGGCTGCAGGTCCTCAGAGAAATTGCAACCTGTGTGCATCAAAGTCAATTTTTTGGCATAATTGCAGATGAGACAACATATGCTTCCAACAGAGAGCAACTTGTTGTATGCATTCGGTGGGTCGATGATGATGATTTGCTACCCCATGAAGACTTCACTGGTTTCCAGCAGTTTGACTGCATCAACGCTGCAACAATTGGGTCCGTGTTAAAGGATACATTATAGCGTATGAATGTTTCCAGCAGATCGACTGCATCAACGCTGCAACAAGTGGGTCCATCTTAAAGGATACACTGTAGCGTATGAATGTTTCTGTTAACAAATGCAGAGGACAGTGTTATGATGGGTGTAGCACAATGTCAGGATCACAAAATGGTGTAGTAGAAATCCTAAAGAGTTAAGAACCCCGCGCTCTGCACACATAGTGTTATGGCCATGCGTTAAACCTAGTTTGTGCAAACAGCATAAAGTAATGCAATGTTATGAAAGATGCCCTCGATACAACATATGAAATGACTAAACTGATAAAAAAATCTCCAAAGATAGATACCAAATTTAAGAAAATACAAAAAGAATTGGCACAGATGATGAGAAGTTCTCAGGCATCAGACTGCTATGTCCAACCAGGTGGAATGTCCGAGGAGAGGCACTTGACAGCATTATCACCAATTATGAGACCTTGCAAGAACTGTGGACTGGACAGTTTGATTTCTTTTTTGGACTAGAGCTTGGCCAATGCTTGCTGCAGAATTCTGATAGTCTCAGTGTTACCCTCGAGACCATGTCATTGTCAGCAGTTGATGCTCAACATATTGCTAGTATGACAGTCAAGACTCTCCACAGCATGCGTGATGATGATCAATTTAGCCTGTTCTGGAGGAAGGTTGTGTTCCTAGCTTGTGCCAAACAGGTTGATGAACCAAAACTTCCACGGAAAATAAAAGCCCCAAGGAGGCTTGATGTTGGTTCAGCACCACCAGAGTATCCCCAAACCCCGGAAGATATGTACAGAAATGTCTATTATGAAGCACTCGATCTCATAATTATGTCAATCACAGATAGGTTTGATCAGAAAGACTACAAAACCTACATGCAATGTGAGGAGCTACTACTTAAAGACTACAAACCTACATGGAATGTGAGGAGCTGCTACTTAAAGACTACAAACCTACATGGAATGTGAGGAGCTGCTACTTAAAGACTACAAACCTACATGGAATGTGAAGAGCTGCTACTTAAAGACTACAAACCTACATACAATGTGAGGAGCTGCTACTTAAATATTACAAACCTACATGCAATGTAGGGTGCTGCTACTTAAAGACTACAAACCTACATGGAATGTGAGGAGCTGCTACTTAAAGACTACAAAACTACATACAATGTGAGGAGCTGCTACTTAAAGATTACAAACCTACATGCAATGTGAGGAGCTGCTACTTAAAGACTACAAACCTACATGGAATGTGAAGAGCTGCTACTTAAAGATTACAAACATACATGCAATGTGAGGAGCTGCTACTTAAAGACTACAAACCTACATGGAATGTGAAGAGCTGCTACTTAAAGATTACAAACATACATGCAATGTGAGGAGCTGCTACTTAAAGACTACAAACCTACATACAATGTGAGGAGCTGCTACTTAAAGAATACAAACCTACATACAATGTGAGGAGCTGCTACTTAAAGACTACAAACCTACATGGAATGTGAGGAGCTGCTACTTAAAGACTACAAAACCTACATACAATGTGAGGATCTGCTACTTAAAGACTACAAACCTACATGGAATGTGAGGAGCTGCTACTTAAAGACTACAAACCTACATAGAATGTGAGGAGCTGCTACTTAAAGACTACAAAACCTACATAGAATGTGAGGAGCTGCTACTTAAATACTACAAACCTACATGGAATGTGAGAAGCTGCTACTTAAAGACTACAAAACCTACATAGAATGTGAGGAGCTGCTACTTAAAGACTACAAACCTACATACAATGTGAGGAGCTGCTACTTAAAGACTACAAACCTACATGGAATGTGAGGAGCTGCTACTTAAAGACTACAAACCTACATGCAATGTGAGGAGCTGCAACTTAAAGACTACAAACCTACATGGAATGTGAGAAGCTGCTACTTAAAGACTACAAACCTACATGGAATGTGAGGAGCTACTACTTAAAGACTACAAATCTACATGCAGGGTGAGGAGCTGTTACTTAAAGACTACAAACCTACATGCAATGTGAGGAGCTGCTACTTAAAGACTATAAACCTACATGCAATGTGAGGAGCTGCTACTTAAAGACTACAAACCTACATGCAATGTGAGGAGCTGCTACTTAAAGACTAAAAACCTACATGCAATGTGAGGAGCTGCTACTTAAAGACTACAAACCTACATGGAATATGAAGAGCTGCTACTTAAAGATTACAAACCTACATGGAATTTGAGGAGCTGCTACTTAAAGACTACAAAACCTACATGGAATGTGAGGAGCTGCTACTTAAAGACTACAAACCTACATGCAATGTGAGGAGCAGCTACTTAAAGACTACAAACCTACATGCAATGTGAGGAGCTACTACTTAAAGACTACAAACCTACATGCAGGGTGAGGAGCTGCTACTTAAAGACTACAAACCTACATGCAATGTGAGGAGCTGCTACTTAAAGACTACAAACCTACATGCAATGTGAGTAGCTGCTACTTAAAGACTACAAAACTACATGCAATGTGAGGAGCTGCTACTTAAAGACTACAAAACTACATGCAATGTGAGGAGCTGCTACTTAAAGACTACAAACCTATATGGAATATGAAGAGCTGCTACTTAAAGACTACAAACCTACATGCAATGTGAGGAGCTGCTACTTAAAGACTACAAACCTACATGGAATATGAGGAGCTGCTACTTAAAGACTACAAACCTACATGCAATGTGGGGAGCTGCTACTTAAATGCTACAAACCTACATGGAATGTGAAGAGCTGCTACTTAAAGATTACAAACATACATGCAATGTGAGGAGCTGCTACTTAAAGACTACACACCTACATGGAATGTGAAGAGCTGCTACTTAAAGATTACAAACCTACATGCAATGTGAGGAGCTGCTACTTAAAGACTACAAACCTACATGCAATGTGAGGAGCTGCTATTTAAAGACTACAAAACTACATAGAATGTGAGGAGCTGCTACTTAAAGACTACAAACCTACATGCAATGTGAGGAGCTGCTACTTAAAGACTACAAAACTACATAGAATGTGAGGAGCTGCTACTTAAAGACTACAAACCTACATGCAATGTGAGGAGCTGCTAATTATAGATTACAAACATACATGCAATGTGAGGAGCTGCTACTTAAATACTACAAACCTACATGGAATGTGAAGAGCTGCTACTTAAAGATTACAAACCTACATGCAATGTGAGGAGCTGTTACTTAAATACTACAAACCTACATGCAATGTGAGGAGCTGCTACTTAAAGACTACAAACCTACATAGAATGTGAGGAGCTGCTACTTAAAGACTACAAACCTACATGCAATGTGAAGAGCTGCTACTTAAAGACTACAAACCTACATAGAATGTGAGGAACTGCTACTTAAAGACTACAAACCTACATGCAATGTGACGAGCTGCTACTTAAAGACTACAAACCTACATGCAATGTGAGGAGCTGCTACTTAAAGACTACAAACCTACATGCAATGTGACGAGCTGCTACTTAAAGACTACAAACCTACATGCAATGTGAGGAGCTGCTACTTAAAGACTACAAACCTACATGGAATATGAAGAGCTGCTACTTAAAGATTACAAACATACATGCAATGTGAGGAGCTGCTACTTAAATACTACAAACCTACATGGAATGAGAAGAGCTGCTACTTAAAGATTACAAACATACATGCAATGTGAGGAGCTGCTACTTAAAGACTACAAACCTACATGGAATGTGAAGAGCTGCTACTTAAAGATTACAAACATACATGCGATGTGAGGAGCTGCTACTTAAAGACTACAAACCTACATGGAATGTGAACAGCTGCTACTTAAAGACTACAAACCTACATGCAACGTGAGGAGCTGCTACTTAAAGACTACAAACATACATGCGGTGTGAGGAGCTGCTACTTTAAGACTACACACCTACATGGAATGTGAACAGCTGCTACTTAAAGACTACAAACCTACATGCAATGTGAGGAGCTGCTACTTAAAGACTACAAACCTACATGCAACGTGAATAGCTTTTATTTAAAGACTACAAAACCTATATACAATGTGAGGAGCTGCTACTTAAAGACTACAAACCTACATGCAATGTGAGGAGCTGCTACTTAAAGACTATAAACCTACATGGAATGTGAAGAGCTGCTACTTAAAGACTACAAACCTACATACAATGTGAGGAGCTGCTACTTAAAGACTACATACCTACATGGAATGTGAAGAGCTGCTACTTAAAGACTACAAACCTACATGCAATGTGAGGAGCTGCTACTTAAAGACTACAAAACTACATGCAATGTGAGGAGCTGCTATTAAATACTACAAACCTACATGCAATGTGAGGAGCTGCTACTTAAAGACTACAAACCTACATGGAATGTGAAGAGCTGTTACTTAAAGACTACAAACATACATGCAACGTGAGGAGCTGCTACTTAAAGTCTACAAAATCTACATACAGTGTGGGAAGCTGCTACTTAAAGACTACACACCTACATGGAATGTGAAGAGCTGCTACTTAAAGACTACAAACCTACATGCAATGTGAGGAGCTGCTATTAAAGACTACAAACCTACATGCAATGTGAGGAGTTGCTACTTAAAGATTGCAAACCTACATGCAATGTGAAGAGCTGCTACTTAAAGACTACAAACCTACACGCAATGTGATGAGCTGCTACTTAAAGACTACAAACCGACATACAATGTGAGGAGCTGCTACTTAAAGACTACAAACCTACATGGAATGTGAGAAGCTGCTACTTAAAGATTACAAACCTACATGGAATGTGAAGAGCTGTTACTTAAAGACTACAAACCTACATACAATGTGAGGAGCTGCTACTTAAAGACTACAAAACTACATGCAATGTGAGGAGCTGCTATTAAAGACTACAAACCTACATACAATGTGAGGAGCTGCTACTTAAAGACTACAAACCTACATGCAATGTGAGGAGCTGTTACTTAAAGACTACAAACCTACATGCAATGTAAAGAGCTTTTACTTAAAGACTACAAACCTACATGCAATGTGAGGAGCTGCTACTTAAAGACTACAAAACTACATGCAATGTGAGGAGCTGCTATTAAATACTACAAACCTACATGCAATGTGAAGAGCTGTTACTTAAAGACTACAAACCTACATACAATGTGAGGGGCTGCTACTTAAAGACTACAAACGTACATGCAATGTGAAGAGCTGTTACTTAAAGACTACAAACCTACATACAATGTGAGGAGCTGCTACGTAAAGACTACAAACCTACATGCAATGTGAAGAGCTGTTACTTAAAGACTACAAACCTACATACAATGTGAGGAGCTGCTACTTAAAGACTACAAACCTACATGCAATGTGAGGAGCTGCTACTTAAAGACTACAAACCTACATGCAGGGTGAGGAGCTGCTACTTAAAGACTACAAAACTACATGCAATGTGAGGAGCTGCTATTAAAGACTACAAACCTACATACAATGTGAGGAGCTGCTACTTAAAGACTACAATCCTACATGCAGGGTGAGGAGCTGCTACTTAAAGACTGCAAACCTACATGCAGGGTGAGGAGCTGCTACTTAAAGACTACAAGCCTACATGCAGGGTGAGGAGCTGCTACTTAAAGACTACAAACCTACATGCAGGGTGAGGAGCTGCTACTTAAAGACTACAAGCCTACATGCAGGGTGAGGAGCTGCTACTTAAAGACTACAAACCTACATACAATGTGAGGAGCTGCTACTTAAAGACTGCAAACCTACATGCAATGTGAGGAGCTGCTACTTAAAGACTACAAGCCTACATGCAGGGTGAGGAGCTGCTACTTAAAGACTACAAGCCTACATGCAGGGTGAGGAGCTGCTACTTAAAGACTACAAGCCTACATGCAGGGTGAGGAGCTGCTACTTAAAGACTGCAAACCTACATACAATGTGAGGAGCTGCTACTTAAAGCTGCAAAAGGTGATGACTATGAAACAGAGTTTGTGCAAGGTATCACATTATTATTATGGGTCAGACGTTGTCCCATCCATGTTGCACAGCCACCTAACAACATTCAGCTCAAACTTTACATCAGATAATCCTCGTAACACTGAGTGAACTGCTGTCTTACTTGCGATTACTATCACATGGTCAGCGATGTCTCATATCATCCGTTGTCGCATTAGCAGTACTGTTTATTGCGATGCCAGCAACCAATACATCCAGTGAACGGTTATTTAGTGGGCTCAGGCATATGAAGAACTATTTGAGGTCTACAATGACGCAGCATACGCTCAATCACTTGATGATGTTACATGTTCACAAGGAAAGACGTGATCAGCTGCAGCTTGTAGACATTGCAGATGAATTTGTTCAGGGTTCTGAACACAGGATGTCACTATTTGGTAACTTCACAGTTCAGGATTTTGCTAAGTCAGCAATCCCAGTAAGGTGCAAAGCAATAATGACCATGGTTGCCAACTCTGAAGCTGTGTTTAAACAAGAAGATGTCAAAAAGTCTCACGGACCCTTCTCTTTCAAATTTTGAAGAAGTTTATGTTACCATTTACATTAAAGGACATGAATATCAAAAAGCAAACATGGTCAAAATAAAAAAGTTCTTGCTGTTTAATTATGGCTTTTGTTCTGTATCAAGTGTGATAATACGTGTAATTATTGGGTTATACTACTTTCACAATTTTTCACAAATGGGTATTCTACCATAAGGTTTACACGTTGGAGATATTTTACTGATAGTTTATTACTTTATAGTGATTTTGTTTTGTATAATTCCATTCCAATGAGGCTTTTTATTTAAAATGTTAAAAAATTAGAAATTAAAAAAATTGTTAACGTTTATTGGTTTTTTTTGGTCAAAATGTTACTTCTGTTAAGTAATAAATGCCTGTTCAGAATGCACCAAGGAATACAAAATATTCCCGGGGGATGCCCTCGGACCCCCCTATCAGTGGGTGGCCTTACCATTCCCATTTTGCTTCCGACGGGCCTGATGTGACCATTGTTTGAACGAATTTTGGGTGTCACAAATGAACCCTTCTGGACCATGTCCTTTTCTCATCCAGGTGGTTTATATGAATTGGATCTAGCAATGATTTAGTTATGGCATTATCAAAATTCTGGGATCCTTAAATGACCTTGACCTTTGCCTTAGCATGCGACTTTGACATTCAGGTGTACACATGATGTAGGTATTTGGATTCGTCACCATAAAAATCCATGAAAGAGGCTTTGGTTTACTTTGCTGCAGCTTTAAAGCTCAAATTCTTAAATATTTTAAGGGTTTCGGGTTCTCAAATGACCTTGACCTCGACGTATTTGACATGGCCTTGGCTTATAGGCATCGCCAAACATACCGCAATTAAATTAGCAGCATCCTTAAAAGCATGATTTTGACACCACCATCGTCACTCTATCTCACATAGTTCCTTCGTTATGAGACTTTTAAGTAGTATTGACATTTCGGCGGCCATTTTGGCTGCCATATTGGATTTTTATGAACGGGACCACATTGAAACAACTCACGGCAGAAACGGATTCATTCCACACAAAAACCTGCGTCTAGACCCCACGATTACACTCCTATATCAATTCATTAAGAAGTTGTGCCATTTCTAGCATTTCGGCGGCCATCTTATTGGCCATCTTGGATTTTTTTAAAGGCAAGTGGATGTGAAATCCAGACCCAGTGGATTTTGTTACTAGATGAAATGGACTAATAAAAATTGCACAAAAATGATTTTAGGGTGACATTGCAAGCTTTGGGGAAAATATGGGGTTCTGTCACTGGACTATTACTCCAGCAAAAAAGTTAAACTTCTTCGGTCGGCAGACTCTGATCTACTTTTTTTATTCCCATAGTTAAGACGAATCCTGGAAAACGAGCCTTTTCGGGTGCTGCACCAACTTACTCCCTGTTGGTGTTAAGTCAATAAGGAATACAGTTTCATTTCGTCGTTCGTCATCTAAAAACCTATATGTTTAATAATGGATATCCTCCTTAGTTTCTGTTTTTAGTGTGTGTGTGTGTGTGTGTGTGTGTGTGTGTGTGTGTGTGTGTGTGTGTGTGTGTGTGTGTGTGTGTGTGTGTGTGTGTGTGTGTGTGTGTGTGTGTGTGTGTGTGTGTGTGTGTGTGTGTGTGTGTGTGTGTGTGTGTGTGTGTGTGTGTGTGTGTGTGTGTGTGTGTGTGTGTGTGTGTGTGTGTGTGTGTGTGTGTGTGTGTGCATGTAACGTTTTCTTTATAGACGGCTTACCGGCCGCCAAACGTTCAGGGATTAATCTTCGATCCCAGGAGTGTAATGTAAATTTCTAAATTACATATGTAAAGGTTATCACCTTTTATGGGGGTAAGTCAGTTCGTAAAACGTAATGTGTGCGTAAAACGTCACAATTTCAGGAACTACGCGTGCGCGGCAAATACTTCGGGAAAACGGCCCCTGCGGTCCTGGACTTGACAACACGAACTAGACGCTGACACAATATGCTTACGTCCACCCTCATGCCAATAATGATAAGTATATTATTTGATAAGTATACACAATATCACGACGATGGAGGTGCGTTTCACATTCTCTCTGATCTTCTCCATTTTGAACATACACCGAGTATCTGCGAGCGCATTAAGGTGTTTATGCAACGATGCTGTGTATTTTCTAACATTTGGTAAATGATGCAATCACGACTATCAACTTCCAAGGCATCCCGTTAGGGGCCGGGCATTTTGCCTTGTAATTAGTAATAGGAGCATTCATAAACTGGGCGCAGTCATCATTGTTTTGGTTAATTTATGACCGCACCCTGTTTGTCTCATGATCTAATCAAAATTAAACATATATACGGAGACGAACTGGCGTATCGTACTGGAACTTTTTTTACGAGACAGGGTCTGCAATGAGACACAGCGAAATTGAAGATGGAAGGATGCGAGAAGACCTTTAAGGTGGCTTCGTGTGAACAAAGGGTGCTCAAAAATAAATGAGTTTCGTACCTATCAGCGACAAGGTAAGATTACTACACAGGGCCCAGCGATTCTAACGATACGTGAGCAGGCCAAAATGCCGAATAAAAACACCACCGAATACTTTCAGACTAGTGTAATTCTGGTCGCGATAGCGCACGGAATCGATCGACGCCGACTTTTGATGAAATGACTAGCAACCACATGCGATTTCCGAGAGAAAAGCAATTTATTTTCGACATCCTCTGCTCCGATTCGTTGCACCCCGGCGAACCGACATTTCGAAGCGCAGCGCTCCGCAGAGCCTACAGCGTGTTTCAGATCACGTGGATGTTGAATGTTCCGTAACAAGGTTGGGTTTTGTAGTGTTGGAATTTATACCATTTCTCCAGATGTGGCGGTGAATTATGCTGCACTTGAAACGTGTTCTACAAACGAGGCAAGCAAAGTGATTTTGCTAACAATTTAATTAAATTTGTTTTTCTTTTATTTAATTACTAAAACCAGTATAATTACTTTATGATAAAGCCGTAAATTGGGTATATTATCCCTGCTTGTCTGATGTGCTTTAAATATAAAATATCAAACATCAAAGCAGCTTAGCTGAAACATTTAGAACTCCATCACAAATGCGTGTTTTCTTTGCATCATATTGGATATTTTTCTTGACAAATTGCTGGCTATGAATGTTTACTATTGTACTTCAGACGTAACTTATCAACTGATGAACAACCAGAATATAAGCACACTTTAGACCAATATATATATATATATATATATATATATATATATATATATACATATACATACATACATACATATATATATATATATATATATGAGTACGTCAATGTGTGCGTTGAATATAAAAGAAAATAATAATATTTAAAATAATTAGCGTATGCATTCATATATAGACTATAACGCATTTGTTCGCGCACACGCATGCACGTAACACACACACGCGCACGCATGCACGCACTCACCGTGTCAAATACGAAAATCCCACATCGAGACGATATAAAATAACTCAAGAAACACGTCCCTCTCGTTACGTGTTGGTGCGTTATGACGGCGAGAACCAACGAGACACATACTGCGACGTTATGGAACGTCAGAATTTCGTGTAGTTTCGCCATTTCTAACTACTTCATAACTCAGTTGTTGTATATGAAAATGGCGGCCTCGTAAATCAAAGCGAATTGAAAAAGTTCGTATACAGCGTAATCTTGTTCTTCTTCTGTCCCGTATCCAGGCGGTCGCAGGGACATCACTGATGATTTTCTGACAGCTCAGGCCATCTCTTTCGATTCTCTGCTGACCTCTTGAAGGTGCCGTAGGTCAAACCAGTCCACTCCTGGGTGTTGTCCCCCACATACGGCCTAATAATCCACCAACAAATCGTTTTGCATGTGTGTTTGTGTGTGCGTGTGTGTGTGTGTGTGTGTGTGTGTGTGTGCGTGCGTGCGTGCGTGCGTGCTTGTGCTTATGCGTGCGTGCGTGCGTGCGTGCGTGCATGCGTGTGTGTGGAGAAAGAGATATTTGTGAAGAGCGTCATGGATACAATTCTAAATAGTACAGTAATCATCAAGATTATGTTTGTCATAATTATCAAACGTAGTAGAACTTAGCAATTGCTGAACAATGTTTGTTAGGCCTGACGTCGCAGGCCTACGGCTGAATCCAGGCTGTCCATGGTGTAAACAAGCAAGAACTTCGCATTTAATTACATCGGTCAATGCGAGAACTGGGATAAAGTTCGATTTCAGAGTTTTGTGGGGCAAAGCTCACCAGCGGGAACAAAGCACACCCAGCTTCTCTCAACTATTACACATTCACTGGAGTAGCAAATGTCACACCAAATGTATTTTGCTACCCATATTATTATAACACGATAAACAACTGTAACATTCTCACAGCGTGTAGATACAATTATTATTACAGGTGTTACGACATACAAGGGTCGACCGCAGACGACTCTGCCGACGATGTTGAGCGCGAATCTCCGACGCATAGGTCATGCGCTACGTTGCCGCGCCGACGTCGACGCTTTGCGCGCACTCGACCGTGAACAGTGTCGAGAGTTGGGGCAGGATATTTAAAAATAAGAAAGCATCATGAATCCGTGGAATTGACCTTTTTAAATTATTTATTGATTGACATATCTATTACATCTTAGTGCAATTTCTTCTGACTTTTTAAAATTTCTACGTTTTTTTATCATACGGACATTTTAATCATATATTTATGCATTTATTTATTTATTTATATATATATTAACTTATATTAACTCTACTTCTACAAAAGAACTGTGACGGTACATTTAATATGTAATGGCACTAGAGAGACAGACACGCACCGCATCACGTCACCCACGCGAAAGTGCACATCATAATAATATCGACAGTGTAGTTTAAATGTAAAAAGTGAAACATTTGCTTAGGTGTCCTATATATCTTGCTAAAGGACGTGGCATTTGTTCATGTTCACCTGTACTGTGGCATACATGTAATTCCAATAAACCATTCAATATGGGGCAAAGTGCACCCCATATGTAGGGCAAAGCTCACCTCTATAGTAAATCACAAAGATACAATTTAATTCATTTAATACTGGAACGATTACTACTTATAGTACTTGTTGTTCAGTTTTTAATTAAAGACCAGCAATTATAATTACTATTAAAGTAAACGTAACAGTGATGTGACTGATTTGGTCGTTTCCATGTGGGATGATAATAAGGAAGCGCTTGCACACCGTACGTGCTATTGGTGGATTCCACATGTGGTACAATCACACATGATTGGTCCGCGGAGAGGAACTTCGTTTTATGTTACATGTCTCAAACAATTGCACATATTTACACAATTAATAAGTGCCCCTGCAAAAAAGATAATTCAAGCTATAGAACACGTTTTGACATTTACATTCCACGTACGTGAATAAACATGCCACAATGAGACACTATCAGGGGAAGTGAACGACTTAAAGTACACGGATAGTTGTGTTTCATATTTAATATGCACATCACAATGATTGGCGCACGTCTTCAACAGATTCGGCAACTTCTGGAATTCCAACATTTTGATACCAACATCACACTGACAATTTACAAACCTAACATCCGCTCAAAACGTCTGTATGTGCTACATACCCTGACGGAACAACCCTAAGAGAGTGATTCGTCTCAGAAGTCTTGAGGGAAGATGCCTCACACGAATTCTCGGAATGCGTTTGGAGCAGTGTATGGCCATATCCCGGTACTCACCACCACCAAGAACATCGTCGACACAAACACTTTGGGGATGTATGTGTCGTGTTCTCCACGTGAACATGTGTACCTCTTCACCCGCCGCTTTGAAATGGACACTTTGCGGAAGGAGAATAGGCAGACCACTGCGTGGGCACCTGGAGGAGACCCGTGGAGGAAGACGTAAGGCTGGCCTGGAATACTGGAAATGTAATTAGCTGCTATCCTGCGACATGACTGGAGGAGATGTGTTCGTGCCTCCAGCGGAAATGTGTTCGTGCCTCCAGCGGAGATGTGTTCTTGCCTCCAGCGGAGATGTGTTCGTGCCTCCAGGCGGCAGTTGAGGAAGTCACATCCATCCGTGTATCTGGATATCCGCCACCGACGAGGGGGCTGGTTTGCCACGGTGTATCGTCATGTCTAAAGCCCAAACGCCATGTATTAAATGGGGTACCACGACCTTTAATGTAGCGATAGGTGTTCGAAAGGGTAGCTTGATATCTCCATATTATTTATTTGTTGTATTTATCGGTGATTTAAGTGATATCTAAAAAGAAAAATTATATTGATGAAAAGGTGTATATATTTCAAGCTTATTGCTATGCCACGTATTGGTCCCAACTGTGAGTAAATATTAATAAATGCGTTTATTTGGAATTGTTTATTTTCTGCAATAACATGAATAGGCAACCGATGTTAGGATACAACAAATAGAGCAGCCAGAATATATATATATATATATATATATATATATGAGCCTGTGACAAAAGGTGGTGCAAAAAAGGGGGCATCTAGTCAACATTTCATAATGCTTTTTTACTTTGAACTTGATGTTTTCCTGGATGTGTTATATCTTAGGTGTGTAAAATGATACATGGCACTATAACTGTTGTAGAAGTTCTAGGCTGGTGCATCAATTTATGTCATTAACTGAAAAAATTTGTTTGTGATGGTTGACATAAAAGTTCTTTGAATTTGACATTTTGGCACCATTCAAGAAGCTCCCCGTCCATTGAAATGATATTTTGCTGATTTCTGTTTAGAATAATGGACACTTTTGTAAATTTTTCCTAGTGCTTTATTTCTTTTCAGTCTTGATTTCATGTCCAC
This sequence comes from Escarpia spicata, assembly GCA_963995525.1. Lineage (NCBI taxonomy): Eukaryota > Metazoa > Annelida > Polychaeta > Sabellida > Siboglinidae > Escarpia > Escarpia spicata. The sequence continues at coordinate 57,120,683 of OZ023212.1, forward strand.
GTTTCTGCCCTCAGTCTATTTCTCGTGTTCTTCGTTTTGCAACTTTGAGATGTATGTTGTTCCAACAGTTGACAAACGTCTGGCTGAGACATTCTTGTGGTGGATTGTCTTGCAAGCATGGAGGGCAGAAACACGTAAGATTCCTAGTAGCCAACGTGTTATTTCCCACGCGCTTGATGCTGTGAAGGTGACGTGTTCCTAGAACGCTCATCAAAGCTGATGACGGAATTGATCTGTTAATCTGCTTTGTTGTGATCTGCGTGAAGGAGCGCCTGGTGTGGCAACATTGGTCTGAAGGGGAATCGGGCAATGGCAAAGTGTAGTTATCACAGCAGTGCTGGTACATTGCTGCAGCACTTTGTACAATGCATTCACCCGCACGAACGTCGTCATCAACTGCCCTCTTGATGACGCCTCCACAAGCATCACATGCACTTTTGCCTTGTCTTGAACCAAAATAACATCTCTCAATGGTAATGTTGCTACACGCATTTGAGAGGTGAAAGAATGGGAGTTTTGATTTGTACTGGGCTGCACACTCCTGAGTTCTTTTTGTTTGAGGTTGTCTTTGCCTTCCTGAGTAGACTAGACACTAATGCACTGTATACGGAACATTTGTTACTCTTCTGTGTGAGAAGGCGTTTTTTCATTCTGTAGATAGCCTTCTTCCGTGCTTCCTTCCCAGAAGATGGAGGGGTCACATTGGCATACTGCGATGCACTATCTCTGTCTGCTGGATGAAGTTGTTCTGCCTCTGATGCAGGTGGCAGTGGCATAAAAACAGTCTGTTGCAGCGTCTCAACACTCAGTGGTGGTGGCGGCGTCTCTACACCAGGTGTTGGCGGCATATCTACACTAAGTGTTGGCGGCATCTCTACACTAGGTGGTGGCAGCGTCTGTACACTAGGTGTTGGCGGCGTCTGTACACTAGGTGTTGGCGGCGTCTGTACACTAGGGTGGTGGCAGCGTCTCTACACTTGGTGGTGGCAGCGTCTCTACACTAGGTGGTGGCAGCATCTCTACACTAGGTGGTGGCAGCATCTCTACACTAGGTGGTGGCGGTGTCTCAACACGCTGTCTTGGCACCTTTTCTTTCTGATTGTAGTATGCAGCACATTTCTCTCTGTGACGTCGCTATTACTATCAATTCTGGTCGGTTGTGACGTTTTTGGTTGATTGTGACAACTAATAATTATCGGACATGACAGCAAAACTTACCCGGCCTTCTCGGCGGCGCCATTGTACGAAGCCCAACCAACGTGGTAAATCGTGTGACTGCTTCAGGTCAATCACTGCTTAATCCGTGGCGCCGTAAGGGCTTTTGTATATCTGATATCGGCGTTCGTGATTAAACTCGAGATTACCGCGCGAGCATTTGTAAACAAACATCGGCTCTTGTGTAACATGGTAGGCGGACATTAAGCGTCACAAACGACGGTCAATTTTATCAATAAAATTCACTTTATAAAAATAATTCTTTTTACATTATTTCTAAGTAAGTATATGTTCTGTTCCATGTTTGATCGAATCCATAACCGATGGTTAATGTTAGTGCTGTGAGTTTTGTTCACGGGACGTCGAAAGTGAGTCACCGTCAGTTGTCCCCTTTTCCAGCCTCTCAAAATTGCGCCGTTTTCAACTTCCACTGAGATTTTAACGCAGTTTGTAGTAACTAAATAACAATTTTTTTTCGTATGTATGTCTTTATTGTATTCTAAGAACATTACACAAGAAACAAACATATATTTTGTAACAAAAACATTTTTATTTTGGATGCAAACCAATCGGGGGTTCGCTCCACTACCTTTTGTCACAGGCTCATATATATATATATATATATATTGCGCAGGTAGAGGTCATATTTATCTGTATAATTGCCAACAAACATACTATTATGACTGCCCCATTTGTTGTATCCTGACATCGGTCGCCTATTTATGTTATTACAAAAGATATATATATATATGTATATTGAAAAACACATAAAAGTACTTTTTCGAGTTATTTACTTATGTTTTGGCGATGTTTGGAAATAGTGAGCGGTGGGCAACTATCCAAAGAGAGCACTCATTCACTGCTGTGACTTAACGTTCGCTTTAGGAGTAGGACATGCCCTATTTGGCTACAGCAGTAATTAAATGGGAATGATTTTAAGATCAACATACTGAAATGGTAATAACCGCTGCCCTTGTTTTTACTCCATAAGATGATGTAGGCTAGTTGAACAGTGTTAGAAAAACTGTCAGCAACTGTATAAATTAATCTTGTTAATGGGCTTATGTAGTATAAATGGGTAAGGACGTTTTATTGTGCACAGTGGTGAACATCTTACTTACAGATATTTAATGATTTATTATAGATGAACTTATTTATATGTTACGTGTTTCTATAATCTTGTCTATATTTAGAACATATTTGTATGTGCATGGTTTTATAAACTACAGTAGTCGAATTCGTAGCCCTGCTAGTAGCACGCCCTTCGTGAGGCGGCCGTCGAACCAAGAGCAGTTTTAGGGTAATTGAAATTCATTCGGCGTTGCGCTGTGTTATTTGAGTAGTTCCCCATTTAGCCGTGGGAGGTCGTGACGCACGAGTGGCGCCGCTGGGCCCGTCAGCAGACCGCATCCATTCGACACCACAGACGGACGCCTTGCGGTGGTGGAGGCATGGAAACTAACTTAACATTTACATGCGTGAGCGGCAGTCTGTCTCTCCGATTTATTCGGCCGCGTACCGCACGTTTTTAACAAATGTAAATAATGCCATATTGAAAGAAATCCGCGATGGTTTCGCTATTAACAGACGAAACTAAGCCGTAAATTAATCTGGCAATTACGTGTAAAAAGACGAGACCCGATGTGGCTGTGTCGCAGTTACCGGGTGGCAATGTAATAACGACGTCTTTGAGTGGAAGGCTCCCAAGCAGACAACTCCGCAGTTGGCAAAAAGATGTGCCTTTACATTGTGTGTGGTAACGCAAGTGATTCCCGCTAGGTGGCAGTACTTTAGTGTTTGAATGTCGGACTTTCAAAGAGCCTGGGGCCGGTGTCGCGCTTACATTTATCCGGGCGTTAAATAATATCCGGGTGACGTTTCTGCGCGTGCGCGTATCTAGGGGAATCCATTTAGCGCCAGCTGCGACTGTCGCGTTTTTATTTATCCGGGCGTTATGTATGTTATATGTATGTATATATTTACATATATGTCTACACATATACATAAATTATAAAATGTTTGTGTCCCACATACATTAACAATGTATGTCGTAAAACAGTTTCCTCTCCACGCACACGTCACGTGACTTACTCTTATATTTGGTTACAAATCTGAAACAGCAAATTATAATTATATACTCTAACTATCGTATTACGACAACAAACGAAACATATTTAACTACTGGATATTATTTATTACTACGTGATCTACTGATGCCAAATATTATGCATTACATATGCACATAAACATCACCCGGATAAAATAAAAACGTCCGGATAAATATAAGCGCGACACCGGCTAAGAACGTTCTTAACGCTAAGATGATTGTCTTAGTAAACGACGTGATTTGTTTTAATATAAGCGAACACAGAAGTTTACGCAAACACGTGACGCTAAGTAATTGCTTAACTTTAAGTACGCTTCATGAAGCCGGCCCCTGGTCCGAATCCACTTGGAGACATTTCATGGAATAGGAATTACGTTCATTTCACTTTGCTTTGTATCTGTAGACATGATTTCCGGCTACAGACTGTGGTGAATTCAATATTATGAGAACGGATAGACGTCTTACTCGCAGTAATTGAAGAGTAGCTGGATAAAATCGAGTTAGTGTTGGTATTAACAGGTCTGCCATGTTGACGACTTAAGCGTTTTGAGTTGTCTTAAGGGTTGGATGCCGAGCTGCATTATAACCTACCTTAACATTTTATATGCAGATCTTGCTGATCAATGCGTCTGGCGAGCAACAAGCTAACGCTGATTAGACCCTCGATTGCTTCGTATTCTCTCGACGTATGTGGAAACACATCGATGGATGGACCGTCCGTCCGTCCGTCCGTCCGTCCGTCCGTCCGTCCGTCCGTCCGTCCGTCCGTCCGTCCGTCCGTCCGTCCGTCCCTCCGTCCCTCCCTCCCTCCCTCCCTCCCTCCCTCCCTCCCTCCCTCCCTCCCTCCCTCCCTCCCTCCCTCCCTCCCTCCCCCTCCCTCCCTCCCCCCTCACACCCTCCCTCCCTCCCTCCCTCCCTCCCTCCCTCCCTCCCTCTCTTCGTCCCTTCCTTCCTAATCACTCGTAATCGGATAATAAACGGAAGTTCGGAACTCCCGTTTAGTACTAGTGAGACTCTGAGGAAAAAATTTCATCTCTCATGCCTTTGCAGATGAAGCGAAAGGATCATGAACCTAGTAGGCGGCTAATAGGCTGTCTACTGCTCGCGTTGATCAATTTGGACTAATGCTGAATTTGGTTGTCGCGACCTTGTATTCCCCAATACGTTCACAGATGCGAGCCAGTATGCCAGTTTTCCATTCCAGTAAGTGTGTGACATGCAGCCATTTGATGTGCAACATCAGAAACTGTTGTAGCTTGTGTCTCAGCTAAACAATTCTTGTCAGGACTTTGCCTTGCGAAAGACGGCGAACCTCTGCGTGAATAAGTAAGGCGTGATGATCTTAAATCACCTTAGATAATATTCACCTTTTGTTAAGAAAACTCAAGATTTCTTTGTTTGAAATT
>OZ023212.1:57125610-57173949 GCA_963995525.1 Escarpia spicata
GGTCCAATCGTCCGTGCAATTTCGTTTTGTGCACAGGCATAGATTATGTGTTTCAGCAATAGTGTGTGCATTGGTTTTTGACTATTAGTTGGCAACATAATAGCTGGTTTCTTTCGCCTCTTCAGAAACATTCAACCAGGTTTTAATGGAGGTAACCTACTTTGCTACATGTTCTGCTCCAGCAACCGCCTGAAGTAACATATACCGTTGTCAATGTAATAATTATAGGTGTTTACTTTACTAGAAACCAAGGTTTCGTGTGATTGGTTCTCACTGCAAATGTGGCACTTTTTATTTAATTAAGAAAATCCCGCGACACCAGGGACAATGTCAAGGCTAACAAAATAACAAACACGTGATCGATGAGGATAGTGAACAAAGAACGACAACATCATTCGACGGTAATAATGATTGATTTTATTGACAACGACTCGACAATACAACTGCGTAACAACTCGTTACGGTATTACGTACAACGGTACAACGTCTTAACATAATACATATTTATAATACCATAACAACATCTAATGCGACGTCTAATTCACATTACTCAATCGAATCACAATAATAATACTGTACCACATCTGTATCATCTGCACGCTGTGGATAACAACTACTCCCATACTAACCGCAAGTCGTCATTGTACATTTGCGTGACGTCACAATGAACTAAGATGGTCGAGCCTGTTGCGGTGGTGTGAACGTAACAACCGCGTAATACATTCCCGAATGGAATACGAGCAGTTCAACTAGATAACCAGCTGTGTACAGATGTACACGGGTCGAACAGCTGCCGTTAAACAACGCGATAACCAGTCAACCAGCTGTTCCTAACACCAACCGTGCAATCAGTCTCTAAGACGTCAGCAAGAACTGACACAACAAGGGCAACTTAAATCTCGTCAACTACTCCCAACCGTGCGTAATGTGCATAATAGATTCGATTATGAGTCGATCACGAAATGGAGTCTCAAAATATGTTGTCTCTTCTCTTCGTTGCTTGGCAACGTATTTATATAGGCCGATAGTCCACGAGGACGGGTCCTTCGTCAAATCCAACCTATGTGTCGTGTTTGGGTTGATCAATCACAACGGGTCCGCATGTTCGACGCAGAAAATGTTCTTTTTTAGATCATTATCACATTTTATATCTTCACTCACCTACACATAATAAATGCATTGCTAATTGATTACAATTCTCCAGTTACGAAGCTCTGAAAGTACGTTACGACAGATGAAGCGATTTGTTCTTACATGCACAACAGTAGATTAAAATGGCTTCATTGTGTTACACGTACACGAACAGAAGTAAAGGAGAACAATTGCAGATGGAATCTGTCAGGTTATTCCAGAAGCATTGCTCTTTTGCGAAGATCTGGTTTGTATGTTGTTGTTTATTTTGATTTTATGGAATCCCTACGTTCGTTAATGGTGTTAGAATTATGTCAACCAACCACGTAAGTTTAAGTAACAAAAACGAAATTTGCATAGAGCCAAATCCGCAAACAAAGAACTGGATGGCCAATTGTGAATATAAAAAAATGTGATTGCTGCTACGGAAATCGGAAGTGCGCAGCAACTTATTGATTACAATTAATCAGAAAATGAAGCACAGACGAAAGACCAAGGAATCAAAAGTAATCATTGCACATTAATTCAGTTACACGAACACGTGTAGCTACAGAAGATTCTCCACTGTGTGGCGTTATTTGATTGTCGACCGCAAATGGACGTAGCTAATGTCGTTATATCATCTACACTCGCAGCGTGCCTCGTCATTTCTGTCAATTGAAGACAGGCGTTCACTAAATGTATGCTTTCCTACACGGACTCCAAGTGCAATGTCGACTTCTTGCGTAGGTGTCTGAATATGCTAGCAATACAGTCAAGTACAAAGAAGTGATATAATCCGTTTCCCGTTTCATGTAAAGCGTACATGGAAACATTCATTGGTCCAAAACGTATGTTGCATTACAACAGGTACCAAATAAAATATACACTGAATTGTAATTTATGATAATAACGGAGTACAAGTCGCATTCATAAAATAAACAACAGAAACACGTCGCCGTATACACGTGCAACACATGTCATTGTCACACAAGACTTGCAATAAACGTGTCCGCCAATCGTATTCAAATTAACAAGCACGACTTTTCTTGTTTATTAATTATGTTTGTTTATTAGTGGAGGCGGTTGCTACCACATGAAGTATATTTCGATAAACAAATAGCGTGCTTGCAAATGTTTATCAAAATAACATGGCGGGAATCGAACGACATCGTTGGCTACTCCATTTAATATACGCATTCAGTGCCTTCGACTTTTTTTGCTCGCAGGCAAACGTTTCTAGTAGGACGTGGTGCAAGAGATTCGTTTGTGTCTACGTTTCTGAACGTCGCTAGCTGAGTACATTCCACAACACGATCGCATTATGTATGCACCCCGCACGTACAAACGATGTACGTGACATGTCAGTGTCGTACACAGTACACGCTCACGCATCGAGTGGGTAAATTACACCAAGTGGTGAACTCACGTCCTTGTTCGATGCAACAGTTGCAACAGAAATAAAGCCATTCTGTTTGTCACTTTACAACATGTTCGAATCTTTGTTCAGAAATCGGGATAAACATATGACATTACACCTGCTACGTAAATTGACAACGACTATATATAACATATTATACGTATTAAGTTTCGTCTCATAAATTATCTTTACATTCTCTTTCTACACCTGTCTGAGATGCGTACACATTCACGTCGTACTTTATGCATAAGTGTTACGATGCTCGCGGTAAATTAGCAGACGGAATGCCGTGAATGCATTCATATCGTAGTTCGCCTACCTAGCTATGCCTCCTACGCAGTACGTGTATTCCCGCACCAGATGCTTCCACGATGGCTCCCGTAAACATGGCCGTAGGCCGGAAATTCGGTTCAGCCCGAAACCTGCGAGCGTTACGTCATTGTCTAAGAGCCCGGTGTAACGAGCCCAGAGTACATGCGTGCCGGAAGTCTGCCTTTTGCGTATTGCACTTGCCCGCGCAATGCAATGGACAAACGATTGCGGTGAGCAACGTGACCTCAGGTGACCGACCAACTTTGACCCCGTGCCAGAAGTGTACGGCGACTATAGGCACAGAGTTTTACCGTTAATAATTTGAACATAATTGTATTAACGTGTTTTATTTACGGCAGCGACCGTTACTCCACTGACCGACATACCCCAACGGTGTTGAACAACGAATGTTTATTTAGATATTTTTGCAAATAATTAACTGCCAAAAATATGCAATTTATGTGGTTATTTTATGATTACTAACAATTGTAATCATAAACTTAAACGTATCATTAGCGCTAACAATCGTATACATAATGGGTCACGTGTACTTTTGGCACAAGGGCTCTAGGTCCATGCATACGCTGGCTGCAGACAGGCGATAACTTTTGGTACGTGCATGCGTTTGCTAGCGCATACGACCGCATACTTTGAGCACGCGCCTACACTGGGCACGTTACACCGGCGACAAAAACCATTATCACGCCTCCGGTCAAAAATCCCAACAATTCGGGCCGACATAGGAAAAAGACACAGACGCGGGAAACACTGGGGAACGCCCGCGGTTCCTTGACAAATCTGCTAGCCTCGCCTAAGGCGTGTTGACAACACGCGCAAATAAACGAGACAGTCTTGTTCGGGCTACCCTATGGACAGGCGTGGTTGAGCTGGTAGTGCCAGCGTTCGAATGTACGCATTAAAACGACGACGAGTGTGAAACAACGCAATGCAGACAGCGGTGCTTGTAGGCGTGTAAATATGCGCTGAAGTACGATCGGTTTTACACACGTTTGGATGCAAAGCGCCCGGAAGCTTCAAGGACGTCAACTTCAAGCACTATGCATGAAGACGTACTGATTGTCTTACACAGCCTATTTGGTAATTATGTCTACTTCGTCGACCAAAACGGATTGAACGTAGCCATTCTGAAACAATTTCAGAGAGCATGTCCCCTAAACTCGGTGCTACACGCAACGTGTGCACGTCGTCTCACGTCTCACGTCGCCTGTCCACTCTGTGTCGCCCGGTTTTTCGTTTTGCTCCTGCGCGCTTTCCGCTCGCCGTTGTTCCGTTTGCCGTCTTTCCGCTGCCCGCTCCGTTTTCCATCCTTGCGAACGCGCCGCGCTTTGCGGTCGCGACGTCTCTGTTTCTTTTTGGCCGCCTCCGCCGCGTCGTCGTCCGTGAGCATCTGCACTCCACCCTTGCAGATCTCTTCGTTGCGCCGGATCTTGCGCACCGCCTTGTGGAACTCCTTGTTCTTCTTGTCCATCAATCGCAGAAAGCTGAGCTTCAGCTTGCCGTCTCGCTTGTGTCCCATGGCCAGGTACTGCCGCTTGCCCGGCGTGCCGACGGGGTCGAGTTCTTCGCACACGCACGCCTCGCCGCCGTCGAGGTAGAAGAGCGCCTTCCGTAGTTCCTTCTTGGTGATGTTCACTCGCTTGAAGATGCGCTTCTTCTTCAGCGTTCGCAGCTTCGTCTCCGTCTTCCGCTTGATCCTCTTGCGTATTTGGATCTTCACAACTGCGGAGAAAAGAACGGACATCCAGTTAATAAGTTGGGGGACAATAGCAAAGTGGGCGAACATAGGAGGTGCGACGGTAGTGGAACATTCCGAGGTACAGGCAGTCGACACAGGATTATAAACAAAACTTATAAACAGTTTATATTCACTGGTTCACGTATACATGCGTGTGTACATACACGACATCCACGAGCACGAAAGCATAGACGCAATCACTCAAACGCACACAGGCACTCTCTTTTCCTCTCTCTCCTTCTCCGTCCCTCTTCCCTCTCCATTTGCCTCTCTCTTTCCCTCTCCCTCTCCCTCTCCATCTCTCTCCCCCTCTCTCTCTCCCTCTCCCTCTCCCCCCGCTCCTCTCTCTCTCTCTCTCTCTCTCTCTCTCTCTCTCTCTCTCTCTCTCTCTCTCTCTCTCTCTCTCTCTCTCTCTCTCTCTCTCTCTCTCTCTCTCTCTCTCTCTCTCTCTCTCTCTCTCTCTCTCTCTCTCTCTCTCTCTCTCTCTCTCTCTCTCTCTCTCTCTCTCTCTCTCTCTCTCTCTCTCTCTCTCTCTCTCTTTCCCTCTCCCTCTACCTCTCCATCTCTCTCCCCCTCTCTCTCTCCCTCTCCCTCTCCCCCCGCTCTCTCTCTCTCTCTCTCTCTCTCTCTCTCTCTCTCTCTCTCTCTCTCTCTCTCTCTCTCTCTCTCTCACGCCCTTGAAATCCCCTTCCCTCTACCTATGCCCCTTTCTCCATATCACCCCCTCTCGTTCGCTTGTATAATATGCAGCTTAACTTGACTATGAACCTTTGTGTAATTAGGTCGTACACATCATGTTGATGCTTAAGGCAGAAGGACGCTGGTCTGTCGAAGAAACCAGGCAGTGCAACAGGAAGTCTTAGGGTTGACCGTTACCATGCGCATGGGTAACAACGCACGAGCATTGTTCATTTCGGCCCGGTCACAGACCAGATGGGAGTATGTGTACACATTATCTACGTGCGAGAGACAGTTTAATCTCTTCCGAGAAACCGTAGACCATTTACTGGATACGTGCAGTCCATACAAGACTGTGTCACGTCTCAGCACAGACAAACTGTGGGTCACAGATGGCTTCCGACACCTTATTAGACAGATGCAACGTGCTCGCAAGGCAGGTGACGCGGAACGGGCCAATAAACTCCGGAATTTAGTGAATCGCACAGCACCTAAATTACGACACCTATCCATCTAAAATAACATCAATTGAGGAAACATCGTCACGCGACTGGTGGAAGCACATGAAGTCACTCATGGGGAACGCATCTGGCAGTCGCATCGAGATGCTGGGGCTGGCAAATAAAGTTATTGGTGGAGACGTAGACAGCTTAAGTCAACTCCATGAATGCGTTCTTCGTGTCGGTGAGTGAAGACTTACCGAGATTGCAGTCTTCCCACCCGGTCTTTGACATTAAGGAACCACTGCCAGCTGAATTCACCATCTGCGTGACTGACACTGATATGGCACTTGATAAGGTCAAAGTGAACAAAGCCACGGGTCCAGATAACATGCCACCGTGGGCATCTTCTTGTGGCACCGGTCACTGCAATATTCAACAGCTCGCTCAGGGAAGATGCATTGCCAACATTGTGGAAATCAGCAACCGTTATTCCGTTGTCGAAGAAACACCCTCTAATGACAGTTGAAAATGTCATCAGACCTATATCGCTTACACATTCTGGCTAAGGTTTTTGAGTCTCTAGTGCTAAAGTGGGTCGATGTTTATGTTAAACCACAAATAGACGACAAGCAGTTTGGAGGTATGGTAGGGACTGGTACCACGGACCCTCTTGTTGGAATGCTTCACAAATGGTACGAAACCACCGATGTAACGGGCAATTTTGTAAGAGTGCTATTTCTCAACTACAGCAAGACATTTGATCTAATTAACCATGATATACTAATAGAGAAACTGATTGCAATGGAAGTACCACCGCACTTGGTCCGATGGATGGCAGCGTTTCTATTAGACCGCGAACAGAGAGTAAAAGTCGGCGACGCGGTGTCAAAGCCAGGCTACCCTAATGGGGCCGTTCCCCAAGGAACTTTGTTAGGACCAAAACACTTTGTGATTCATATAAATGATTTGCAAACATTTTGTCCTATGTTTAAACATGTTGACGATTGCACCATATTTGAAATATGCAATCAAAGTATGATATCTGTTATACAGGATTCTGCCAACATTATTGAGCGATGGTGTAGTAATAATCAAATACGAGTAAGACCAAAGAAATGGTTATATACATGTATATTTATATAAATGGGACAGATATTGAGAGAGTTATTCAAGCAAAAATTTTCGGTGTAACTATATCATCGGATTTAAGTTGAAATGCACATGTAGATGAAATAGTTTCAAAGGCAAGAAAGAGAGTGTATATGATCTATCAGTTTAAACGTGCTGGTATCGACCAAAATGATATGGTTAGAACATATGTATCTGTGATTAGACCAGTAGTTGAATATGCCTGCCCGGTATGGCACACGAACTTGCCTAAATACTTATCGAACAACATCGAGATAATTAAAAAAGGTGTCTCAAAACAATATTTCCTGGTTGTGTGTACGAGCATATTCTGGAAATGGTAAACTTACCAACGCTGCACGATAGACGCAATGAATTGTATAAAATGTATTTCGCTAGAATGAAGCGTAGCGACCACAAACTGAATACGCTACTACAAAATACTAGAAATGTGCCATATACTCTAAGATCATTCAACGAGTTACCCGTCCCAAAGGCAAACACAAATCGCTACAAAAACTCATTAATTCCATGGTGTTTAGCACACTGCCAGAACCCTTAATGAATTTAGTGTATGTCTTAACAGTCAATTTTTATATTTAAACGAAATGATTTAATTTTAGTGTATTTAAGGTATCTTATTTTTAATGAAAGATAGTAATGCAACGATAATGTACACGTTTTAATATAAAGCGCCTCATACTGAGTGAGTTGCGTTCACGGAGCGATTTTGTGTAATTTACTTAACAGCATATTTAGTGTTGCGTTAATTTTATTAATTACAACATGTTTTATGAGTATTGTATCATAATGTTGTGTTGTCTTGTAACAGCATGATACTTGTGTGGATTTGGGGATTTTATGGTGAATGTATGTACAATCCAACTGAAAGGTTGCAAATAATAATGATGTTTTTCTTATTCTTATTCAGTGAAACACCGGTCATCAGATCGTGTACTACTGAGAGACACGGTGCGTCTGTGGCCGGCAGCAGCCTGTCTGGCCAGGATGAACGAACTATAACCGCACGCTTGATCGCTGTCTCTCAGCGTTCATCCCAGACGGGCAACGCAGCCGAGGCTGATAACTGTAAATAAACACCGACATTATCAAATTAGCAGACGGGGATGGTAACTCGAATCCCCTGCGAGCGTCGTGTTTAGACGGACCTCCTTCTGCAGTGCGCTTATTGTTTATGTTAACGCATTTCAGACGCATAGTTTCGCCGATCGGATACGCCAAATCAACACGAATGACCAGGGTAGAATTCTAGCCAGCTGTGACAGCGAGTAGATGGTAGTGTTCGATGTCTAAAAACATAGCCGATGTCCGACTTGACGTGAGAAGAGAAATGCTCGTTAGGAGGGCTGTAACGCAAGACCATACCGCGACAGCCTACAGCATCGCCGTTACACCTCTGACATCTGCACCAGACGAGACGTCGTAGAGCCGCTGATACCAGGGTTTCCCAGCTCAAGGCCTCCCAAAATGTCCGCCTTCTGTCTGTCTGTGGCCCCCAACTTTGCGTCTCGCAGGTAAAGTGTCATTCTAACATCGGCGTATGTTTTACGAGGGTTCATTGTAACTACAAACATCCCGACCTAAAGAAGTCGCGAATGAAACAACCTGGGGATTTCACGACACAACAGCACCACCCCAGAAGATCAACATTCGAAAGAGCTCACTACAGATCCGATTTTGCTCGTTAAAATCGATTTTTCTTAACAGTGATCTTGTATATTGAAACTGTTGTTTTCCTTTCTCGTCCAACCGTTTTAAAAACCGCCACTGAATTTTTGTTTCGTCACAACCATAAATAATGCATAGATAAGGCAGAGATTGGCAACAGTTTGTAATTTTATATAAACAAAAACTGAGAAACTCATTCTGATCGATTCAACACACATTAAGCAGTGCATGCACCTTCTATTTGTTTGGTTCCGTGGAACACAGACTTTGTAATAAAAACATGGCAACCAGTAAGGACAGTATGCGCCTATGCTATATGTTTACATTATTGAAAATTACTCATTTGTGTTATAACCAAACAAACTAACTCTCGTAGATCAAAACAACTTTTAAGAGAGCGCGAACATTCGTTCGTTCGTTTTGTTCGTTCGTTCGTTGTGTCGTTCTTTCGTTCGTTCATTCGTGCCCTTGTGTGTGTGTGTGTGCGTGCGTGCGTGCGTGCGTGCGTGCGTGCGTGCGTGCGTGCGTGCGTGCGTGTGTGCGAAGGTGTGTGTACGTATGTGGTATATAACAGTCTAAGACGAATGTCGTGTCGTTTCACAGAGACATAGCAATCCGCGTGTAAGTGTCTTTTCACAAATTATTTAGCCATCATTTACCTGGCTATTTCCGCCCATTTATCCCGACTCGAAGGCCCATCAACGCCCATCAGCGGTGGAGCCTGCCGCACAAACAGATTTATGTCGATACGACTGCCTCGCATCGTCTTGTTATAGGATGGAACTCCCGAGGTCAACGCGGTAGGATTTTGCTGTAAAACATCTCACGCCAGCTGAACACATACCCACCACCGACTGTAACTAATCGTAAATATTAAAACGTCTTGGGATCTCAACTGGCGTCGTCGTGATGGCCAAACAACTTAGCAACATTGTATAGGCCATTGGTGGTGAATCGTGTATGGGCACGGATATAGGAAAGATCTTTAGGGGAATGGTCGCGTTTAAAAATTATTAGGTTTAACATATGAATCGTATTGATAGCCGTGTTTGTGTTTGGAATGTGTTTGTTAAATCAGCGGTTTGTTGACTTGTTTTATCGATACAGCTATCCACCACGGATTGTACGAATGAATTTTGAGGGATTTACAGACACCCAAATAAAACGGGACGTTGAGTCGCATCGTTTGCAAATTAGACGCAACACGTGCTACACCCACCTGTCTAGCAATTTACACGTACAGGCATATATAACTTGCGGTCTAGATCCAGGCCGCGACGTTAAGATGACGTAATGGGCGTCGTACGAACAAACTCGGTCGCGTTCCAATGAATGTTTATATAGAATGGATTTGTGATGTGTATTGCAAGCACATTGGGCTATCAGAAACGGCATGGTTGTTGGTCATATGTAACTAAGTGCAAATGGTTGTGAATCTGTTTAAAAAAAACGCCCACGAAAGAAACTCCCACACACGCATAGTTGGCGATCGCAGGAACTGTAAATCAGTGAGATGATGTCAGGCATTCCGGTGATTGTTTTTCACACAGACCTGCACGAAACTGCACATCGTTTCAAGTTACAGTGTGAAACAAGTGTGGTTCGATATTTTAAAAGAATCCCTCGGTACTTTATATATAAATGCGTTTTGTGCGTGAGCTCAAGCGCATTGAACAACGTGACCATATTAATTGTGTGGTCGTATGCAAGAGGTACACACGATAAGTAGAATGCTCAGTGTAAAAATGTTATTAACGCAAACCAAGTACCAACCCCTACTTCTGGCCGGTTCTAGTATAGGCACCTCCTTTTGGCACGGAATACATTCGTCCCGTGACACCGGAAGGGCGGGTTCTGGTAATTCTTGATATCCCTCTGGTGCACGCACACACTAACTATGATCATTAAGTGTACATCGGTAGTGCCGTCGAGTCTCAGTATTCGGTTCCCCAAGCACGCTCTTTGCATGCTTTATATGTCGCAATGTTAATAATAAATATGTTATAAATTAGAATCGTGACGCGCACGAAAACATTCTTACCGAATTCGGCACGGCAGAAATGATCGACGATGCTCTCTAGGGTACCCGGATGCTTGCACGGGGGACACGTTTTCTCGTCTGGAAACACAACAAATAGCAACGGTTATTTACACACGAACACTCTACACACACGCAATGCAATTAGGCGCCGAACATTTCTGCTGTCACTCTTGCGCTTCGAGAAATCTCAGTGCAGGCGGCAAACGATATTGAACAAGATTGGCATCTTAAAGGGAATAAAAACATCTATTGCTTGAATTCATATTAAATTAGATCCTGCTATATATTTCCATGTCCACCAAGCCAAAAAAATCCCCCAAAATCGAAGAATTAGAAATTCCACATTTTATGCTGTACATCCGGACATTTTCGAATATGCATATTTTTGGCGCGCTTTTCGGGATGCCGAGATGTGACGTCAGAGTTGACTCTGCCGATACAGCGACCGCTTGTTTACATTCATTCTCAGCAATATGACAGCAGAGGTGGCTGTGTAATGCGAATAGCATCATGGTTCATTGTGCGGCATTCGGTTGTAATGCAAACTCTTCTAAACATAGAGCAACACACCATTTTTTTCGGTTCCCTACGGATCCAGTTTTATTGAAGAAATGGATCGCCAAAATCAAGCGAGCTAATTTCAAGCCGACGAAACCAGCCGGCTTTGCTCCGCTCATTTTGAGAAAAGCTGTTTCGATCGCGATCCGGAGATGTTGGCAACCCTTGGATATCTTGGTGCTCGAATATCGTTGAAAAGCGATGCAGTCCCAACAATATTCCCGGCAGTAGAAGCTGCATTGATGCCGTCAATCCGCAGAAGACAGGCGTCGGCACGGGCAGGATCGACGGCCGCTTTGCCCGAGTCGAAGGCAAGCGGGTCTCGCAAGCGTTGTTCCAGTGCCGCAGGCTCCGCTGCCGCTGTGACTACAGCCGGCTCAGCAACTACACCCATGGCTTCTTTGGGGTACCAGGTTCCTTCGACGAGTGGTGAATTTACGAGGTCTGCTTACCGAAAGCGGCAACGAATCAAGGTAATTCTTACATGTTATATCTACTATTATTATTCTGTAGGTCTAGTTAGTATAATGCCTGGACTGGACGGTCTCGTGTGTGTCAAGTGTCAAAATAAGTTATTCAACTTATTGTCATTGTATCCCATTGGTTCCAATCATATCACGGAACTCTTCCTAAGTATCTGATATTCTAAATATTGTAGTTATGCACGATACTACTATAATAAATCTACATATACTCAGTTTTGTGGAAAATTTGATAGTGTAATCAAATCGATTCAGGCGACTGTTTTTATCATTATCATGGTTACAGGAATGTAAGGCATTTAATTAATCTATTTAGTTTTACATGCAAATAAGAAATAATTATTTTAATTATACTCGTTGCCGAGTCAGGTTAGTCTGTTTTTTAAACCGTAAGAAGCAATACTTGGATATAGAACATTGCAATGTGAATTTGCAGATGGAAGAATAATTATATTTTCAAATGTATTTAACGTTGAATTTGCATAAATTAATTATTATTTTTCATACATAACATTTGTTGTTTTTTAAATGACAATACTTGGACTTTATGAAAGTGCCATGCATTTTGATCAACATCAAATATATGTACACATAAAGTACCATGCATAAGTTATATATTTAAAACAAAAATTTAAAAATTAGGAAGTGGTCTGTCTCACTCTCATAGTTGGAACCAGTTGCTGGCAATCTCCTCCTCTGACACATGACTCACTAAAGTCTTATGTCATCAATGACTTGCTGAAGAATTATCCCCCATCAGTATTCTCTGTAGAAACAGTTTATTACAGTGTTTGGCACCTGTCTGCTAATCCAGCTAATTGGACTCCTTTGTTGTGACTCCTCCACTTGACTGAGGAACTAAGTGTAGTGTTTGCCCCAGTCAACTGATCAAAGATCAAATCTAATTAATTACCAGTTGACATTGCACTTTGTAGGTCTTTCCTGCTATGAATAACAAATACACCAGCCACCTCCAGCTGGCCCACTGCATTCTCCCTCCAGTTAAAATAGTTATCTGAACCTGATCTACTGGTAATTAAAGCATGCTAGGTGGAAATGGCAGGAACTGGGTAACATGGATGTGACATGTTGGATACTTATTATTACTATAATTAACCCATGCAATTAACCCATGCCTAACATCACCCTGATCACCATTGCAATTGGTAAACCTTGCAGGTAGATGTGATTAATTATTATTAATATTGAATGGTTACCACATTGAACACCCTGTAGATTACAGTATGCATTCATCGAGTTAATAATCTATTATGTTTAAGTTTTCAAAAGTAATGTTTTCAATAAATATAATTCTTACAGTAGATGCAGCTTTCATAACACACACTATTGTAACACACAAGTACTGTTACATTTGTTACTATAGAATTCTTACAGTAGATGCAGCTTTTATAACACACACTATTGTAACACACAAGTACTGTTACATAACACACACTATTGTAACACACAAGTACTGTTACATTTGTTACTATAGAATTCTTACAGTAGAGAGCAGCTTTCATAACACACACTATTGTAACACACAAGTACTGTTACATTTGTTACTATAGAATTTTTAATATTTCAATAGTAATTTATTGATTTGTATTTTCATAACTCCAGTGCACAGGCCTATGGTGAATTACATTACAGTGTCATATATTGCTATTGCCTAGTTTCCATTTTATTACAGTTGAATATCGAAGACAATGTACATCATGCAATATATACTATTACATTTGAAGGTATTATCATTACATTTTGAATTGGAACTACAGTATGTACCGAGATAAATATTTAGAACAAAAATATAACTATTGTATCTTGTATTATCTACTAACAACGTTTACGGATAGAACATATTTTTCATGTTATGTCTGTATAACATGAATGAATGGAAGACAAAAGAAATGTCACTGCAATTTAATAGATTGCAATCAGTGTAATTACACCTTACTGCTTGGTGCATTGCTAATTACTGGCACAAGTCATGATGTTTTTTTAAACAGAAGCTCAGAAATGTACCAAGGACCATTATTCGGCTCCCACATTATTCATGGGATGGATGTTGGCAATCATAAAACCTGGATAAACTAGTTCAATAGGATACAGAAAGCATAATTAAATTTCTATTTTGATGCGACATATATTAATAAACATGTATATATATTATATGCCAGTTACTGTTACATTGTTTCTGTTATTATATTGTGCTTTGTTCAACTTATTGTTACTAATAGGTATTATTATTATTACACCACTCCTGGAGCATGCTTCCTATTGTGACTATAAAATTGAGTATTGCAGGATTGTTCATGTCTGCAGTCACATATTGTTATGATAGTCACATATTGTTATGATAGTAACTATATCAATGAATAAGGATTCTACTAATGATGTTACAAAATGTCATTAATGAATTTATTTGATTTTTAACTTAATGTTATAAAAAAATCAAGTAAATTTATCAAATAATAAATATGTTCACATTTGGATGTGGGTTGTTGCCCAGCTACCAAGTGTGAAAATGGTCATTTGTTGTGAAACAATAACAATAAATGCAATGCAAGTTGCAAACCTATCTATTGTATATTTAATAGATGATTAGTTATAACCAAAAATAAAATGTTCACAAGTAATATATTGTCACATTTTCCAGGTAATTGTTTGCATAAAAGTGTAACATAACAAAAGTAACTATGTCTCTGTGTAGATTCTGTAAGCGTGATGTCAATTATTTATGATGTTTTTATCATAGAATAAACAATACATACCTTGCAACTTGAAATTAATTTATTAATTTGTATTTTTCACAGCTAGGCAGTCTGTTCACACTTGGAAGCTGGGCAAATGACTAGACAAATGGATGTACTCCTTTCTGACAAGATGGTAAAAGACAGGATTTTGTTTGCTTTTGTCAGAAACCTACACAAATTAATTTTTTGGCAAATTCTATAAGGGTCATTTGTTATTTCAGTTATTTGCTGACATTCTGGCAGCAGCTCGAGATAGTCCACCGTCGACCAAGAATGGGTCATCTGAAGATACAGCAACTGAATATGACAGCTCTCGTACGGATTCCTGTGATACAGAGGATTCCACACCTGAGTCAGTCACAGCTTCCACTCCAAAAAGGAGCAGCAAATGCTTTCAGGTTGACATCAGGCCATCAACTCGCACGAGAAGAGTGCAAGCAGTCTGTGCATCAGAGCAGGTTGCTGTGCAGGTGACATCAGCAGTGAGGTCAACGAGTGTGCAGTGCAGTTTGTTGACTGGTCCGATTAGTGACTCGAGTGACTAAAACGGGGAGGAAGTGACATCTGCTGCAGATCCAGAGTATGTTTGCTCTGACAATGAGTCGACTAGTCGTGACAGCAGCAACAGTGACAGCGATGACCATGTCGACCAGTACACTGACACAGAGGAGGGTGTTACAAACAAGACTCCCTTGAGGAAAGATTGTTGCCCTTCCAGGGAGAGGTACTTCTTGGTGGCAGAGTCTTCACTTCGTCATCTTTTCGCACGTTGCCGAAACTGCACTGGTCAAACCAATGTCGTAGTGCAGCAGTTTCTCGGCTCAATGGGAAGTTGCCCTGTAAAGATAATAATTGGTCTGTAGATGTGAAGCTATGCTATTTATTAGCATGTCATAGGTAAAGTGATCAACAAAATGGACTACCAGGTAGATAACTTGTTTATCAATGGGTATTTGCTGAAGCCATATTCTCATCTGCCTGCAGGGGAAGTATTCCCATGGGTGTTACCAGGTCTACACAGTTACCAACATTTGGAATGATTCATCCCAGTAACACTGTGTTATGAAACTTGCTTGATGGATTTGTAATAAATATGTCACACAAAAAATGTGATTAAAAATGCTATGTCCTTATGATTTTTATGGACATAGTCGTAGGGCACATATATACCCACTGGTAGCATCTCACATATAAGACCCCTAAGGTTACACTAAACCCCTAGGTCTAGCACATAACCCTTCAGGCTATAACCCATTACCATAATTATTCAATTGTTCTGCATGTTGTTTTAATGTTTATTTTAGTTTATTTTGATTATATAGTAGCTATATTGTTATGTGTCAGACTCAGAGTAATAAAATTATTGTTCCACAGAAATGACATAATCTAGAGCTGTCATTATATATGTCATGATATTATGGTCATCTCGCGAACAACTGTCCAACTAAAAAAGTGTGGGTTTTGTCCAGAGGGGTGATATCGTAAGTAGCTATAACGTCCTAAACTCGATCCGCATAAACCAGACAACCATGCTTACGACGTTCGACGGTTCGTAACTTTGTGAAGTTTGTCTTTGACAAGTCTGTTTACAATTACTTCGTCCGATGACCTACTTAGCTACAACCTCTAGCTAACTCTCTGTACAGCTTTGACACCGCATTTTATAATATAACGTCGTACTAAAACGATATAATTGTTGTTGTCGACAGTTTTCACACCATATGTGTCATTATAATGAAGTTGAAACTTGAAGCTTACCAGTCGGTATTGCATGAGCGAACATTGTGACTGTCCGACTCCGCATCATCTTCTTCGCTACCGTCGCTGAAACGCTCGGAAAGAGCGGAATTAGACGAATCATCCGCTGTAACCGTTCCCGCTAGTGGCTCAAAATCGTATGATTTCACTTGAAACTCTGGGAAACTCCCACTAGCCATGATGTTACAAGAGAATGGAGAGAACAACAATGGCGATGCATAGATGTCAACAAAGCCGAGAGTCAGCTTTGACGTCACGATACCACGTGATCGCCTAGCTCATTAAATTTCAACTTTCTGCGGGAATCTCTACACAGACGGGTTTTAAATAGAATTTTGTCTACAAACGTATTTTTTAAATGTTGTCAAATGTTACATACAATGTTAATCTTTGTGTACACATGGAAAACGGATTTTAGCTAATGCCTTGTTTTTATTCCCTTTAAGCAAACTACCGACACGGCAAGTGAACATGAAAGCGTTTGGCTTTAATATCGATATATATATTTTTTTAATCTGCGGGTAACCCATCCATCTAAGATACTTTATAATTGTTTTATTAAACAAAATTATTCACGTTGCTACCGTTTATACAATCACTAGATAATTTTGGTTTCATCCATTGTCCTCTGTGAGAATTGATAGATTGATTGATTGATTGATTGACAATTTTATTTCTACTTGGTGACATGCTTAGTTTTCACTATTTTCGATACACCATTTACATCAATAACACAACACGTGTTGATATATGTACAAACGATACTTAATAATTCTGCTATCCAATTTACACACTGTTTCTTCAATAACGTTCTTCTATCTTCATAATGTGAAAAGAAATATCGCCACCATTGACTGCATACCCATTCAATTTGTTAGAAAACGTACTTGTGTTTTATAGCCGCCTTTATTATTGCAAAACCACATTCTTTTAACGTTTTTCCTGACTATGTTATCTTAGCCGGACTCCAGAACAAGTAGTAAATAACCTCATACTTTCTACATAAAGTGGAAACCATTTCAATAATTAAAAGCCGTTCGCCCAAAATAATTGTTTATTTTTAACGGCATCTGCTATCCCTAGATACACGCTAGACCGATTTCCAGGTAACCTTAACTGTAACGTTTGTATTTGGGATAATCAATTTCCGAAAAGGTTTCCATTAACTAGCTAACGAACCATCCCGTAGGAGTTCTCTATAATAATAAAGACGCGCTTGACAGCCGGTACGATAATAGTGGCAAACGACTTAACCAATACCAAACCCAAACTGTAAAATACAGATACTTCATGTAAATGTATAGTTTATTATCAAGTTCCCTGATCGAGTGCGACGTCTTTGGCGAAACAAATACTTTAATCAAAACTGACGTCCGTGTAGTCTGTGTACACAGCAAGTTGACCCGCAAGACACATAATAAAATCGATAGACCGAAGGAGATGCAGCACCATTAGGCAGGGGGTATTCCTTATGCAACCAACTGACATGGGACCGATTAATCCGTTATAAGCCACGGAGGTCTGGACTGAGGCGACGGCATCAGCCAGACGAATCGTCTGGGTCGTGTTCGCTTAACGTCCTAGACGTTTTGCCCAGAAGGCCTTGCTATAAAACCGACAATCGATAGGCAATGTACGTCATTCACGGGATATTGGGTCGCGAGACTCCGCACCAATTATGGTGATTCAATTATCATCCCATCCCCATCGAGGAATTACGTGTTACACGATACAGGCTATTAGACACCTCGCTTATGGACAAGCCACGTCTACCGTGCAGTGTTCTCGGTAGGTGGCCTTGTATGTCGATAAATTAAGTATTCGTGATTCTTCGCAATATGTTCCTAGTTTTGCCATGTATTAATTAATATAATGTTCTTAAGACTATATTAACTATGTTGAAGATATACTACGCCAAATTGTGTTTAGTAAGCCTGTAACAACGGTCGCAATTTGAAGGTACGACGCCGGGGCAAGTTGAATAGTATACAAAACATCCAATTTCAAAACAAGCAATACGGCCGAGTCGGGCTGAGTTAAGTGCTAGACCCTATAATGTTCAACGATGCTCATGTTTCCCCTGTCAACACAACAGAGACTTCCAGTTAGAAATGACTACGTCCGTTAATTCCGGGTAGACGAACATATTACGTCCCTTTAAATCAAATGTTGGAATAGCATAGTGGTCGCCAATTTTTAGACGGGACATTTTGCAAGGCGAACCTTGACCAATCAACCTGCACATTTAATTAGTAAATCTGGTTTTAGCAGTTCCCTGTTTTTAGGGCTTCGGGTGACAGAAGAATCCGATTAAACCGTGCACAAATGTAACGTGTCAAACACAGGTTTACTAAAATAAATAAAATAATATACGCGGTTCGGCAATGTTTGTTTTTTATGGTAGGTCTTTTTCAAATAATATTCTCAACTCCATTGCTCCACATAATACCGAAAAGAATCCTACGTTTGAATTGGCTACTTTTAGGTGCAGTTCCAATTGGTTCGACGTTATGTAATCTTGTCTGTTTCCAGCTTTCCTTATAGACCATCCACACATTTTGCTTATGCGGAATGTCTCTATCTCGTTGATATACGATGTCACGTATGTGCGTCGAAAATAAACGTCTGGATTTGCTGATTGGTTCGAGGCGATCATGACTTGGCACACAGAAAAATTTCGAATACAGGGTGGGTGGGTGGGTGAGTGAGTGAGTGAGTGAGTGAGTGAGTGAGTGAGTGAGTGAGTGAGTGAGTGAGTGAGTGAGTGAGTGAGTGAGTGAGTGAGTGAGTGAGTGAGTGAGTGAGTGAGTGAGTGAGTGAGTGAGTGAGTGAGTGAGTGAGTGAGTGAGTGAGTGAGTGAGTGAGTGAGTGAGTGAGTGAGTGAGTGAGTGAGTGAGTGAGTGAGTGAGTGAGTGAGTGAGTGAGTGAGTGAGTGAGTGAGTGAGTGAGTGAGTGAGTGAGTGAGTGAGTGAGTGAGTGAGTGAGTGAGTGAGTGAGTGAGTGAGTGAGTGAGTGAGTGAGTGAGTGAGTGAGTGAGTGAGTGAGTGAGTGAGTGAGTGAGTGAGTGAGTGAGTGAGTGAGTGAGTGAGTGAGTGAGTGAGCGAGCGAACGAACGAGTGAGTGTGAGTGCGTCCGTGTGTGTGCGTGCGTGCGCCTGCGCGTGCGTTCTTTCGTTGTCACTGAAAACTCAAACTCGAAACACTTCCCAGAATTCCCGCGCATCACGACTGACAATTATCGATAAAACTGGCGCGCCACCTAATGAACATTGTCCAAAAACTGGTTTGGTTACTCTAATATCCGCGCGATGTTTCCCAATTGTAACCATTTCCGCGGGCGGAGCCTGATGTTGTATAACTTGTTTACAGATTCAGAAATCCCCGGAAAGACGGCCAGCATGCAGCAGGCAGAAAGAAAACATGTCTACATCCTTCCGTACTTAGTCGAGCTGATAACTCAGCTGGAAAGCACTACATCACGGGTACAGCTGAAACAACGAACATGCTGCGCTGTTCACGTCATCGGCAACCACGAGGCCGGAAAGTGACAGGCGACGACAGACGCCACGTGACCGCGACCTCTCATCTATCTGCGTCGGCGGACACTTGGTTCAAGTTAGCGCCGAGAAAACACCGCGACCGACCGTTGGTGATTCGAGACGCTGACAGCGCCTAAAACAGAAGTGATACACCAGCGACGGAATCCACCTCCATTAAGTAGTCCTCGTTGTTTGATAAACTTTAATGATATTTGCTCGAGCCTACCTGGAACACTATGCTAATATGGTTTTCGGCAATGGACGCGCCTGTCTATATGTGTGGCCAGGGGTGTAACAATACGAACTACCTATATTGATCGGCGATACACAATGAATTATATAGAATAGTAACGATATTTGATTAAATATATCAGCAGGTTTAAACTTGTGTCTAATACTAGACACATACGTGATTTTTCAACGTTATTACGTAAAGTCTACTTATTTACCGAGTCCACCGATACAACGACGATCAAATCAGCATCACCCACGGATCGCCATTGTGAAGCAACTGACCCCAACTCTAAGCGATGGCACCACTAGAGTCATGTGTAGCTTACTCACGTCAAGTAAAATTGGAACATAAGCATATTTAGCTTCCATGATACTATCGCGATAGTCGTGATACTATCGCGATAATAAAACAATCCCCGATAGTCACACGTAATGTCTGGCAATTGAGTGTGATCGCCTAGGTATAAATTTGCACCCGGTGGGGGGGTCCATCCGCAACGGCTGTGGATCGTCTTGAAACAAACACCCTTGATAAATGAGCTGGCGAACAGCTGCGAAGGTCTATAAATTATATTAACTGCCGGATCCGTTTTAGTTCCGCGTTCATTGAATATCTATCCAATTTTGACGCGTTCCCAACACGATCCTAAGTCTTCATTCAAAAAGGAAAATCTACCTAAAAAGTAATACGTTAATGACATATGGCGTAACAAACCACCCAAGAGATGCAATGAACTCACAAAGTGCTTGTGCGAAATTCGAAGAAATTCGCGCAGCTGTTTCCGGGCGACAGCGGTGCAACAAAAAACTAGGAGGCAGAAGAAACAAACTGGATTAATGCCAATAAGTCACAATCTGTGCCAAAGAAATGTGAGATGTCTTTCCTGTGATGGCCTGTTAGAATCATCGTTATCGGGTGGTGGATTTGACAACGTAATGTTGCGACGGCGGGATGCGGTGGAGCGATACGATGTAGCAATGCCACTAGGAGCGAAGGAGCGGTGGCCTGATGGGATGCAACGATGACATGCTGCGATGCAGCGATGGCACGATGCGAAGTAGTGATGGAACGATGCGATGCAGCGATGACGCGATGCAGCCATGGCTCGATGCGATGCAGCGATGACGCGATACGATGCAATGGTGCCGTCTATGCATCGCATCGCTCTTACATCATTATGGTACATCACATCGTCTCGTCTCTCCATCGCACCGTCCCGTCGCCACAATCACCACACAAAAACGACGGCCCTTCTCGGCCATCACACGTTCAAACTTTGTTCACCATGTCCCGCTGCGTGCATGCAGTGACCAGGTTCCCACGCGAGCCAAACACAGCACTTGTTGACACTGCGCGACATAACCTATCACAGTGCGACACGACAACGGGACAGATGCTGTACCAATTCGTCGCGCTGCCTCGCATCCATCATTGCGACCGCGCCTCCAGTGGTAGAAGCCCCGCGGTGACAAATCTCGTTAGGTATAGTTCGGTGCTAGCGGAGGAGCCCAATCAGGAACAATACCTCGGCATCGAGTTTGTAGGCTCAATGGTTGTCAGAATCGCCGATTGAGGCATCACTCGGTCTAAGTGTTTCTCGTTGTATGCTGTACTGTAAGATGCGTGGCGAAGCCTCGTTAAAGACGAATCTGACAGTGAAATGTGCAATACACAAAACTGCAATATTATTGTTTTGTTCTCTAATACGGATCTACCTACCTGTTTTACTACCGATAAATGTCACGAATGTCACAAATATAGCTGGAATCCATCAATAACTATAAATGTTCTTGCGTGCACAAATCAAAATGATTTAAAGCCCGTATGGACCAATTGTTTAAGTACAACGATCGCTGGGCTAGTCGTGAAGAATGCAGTGCAAGGAACAATTTAAAGTAAACTTTCACTTAAAGGTAAATGGGAAACGTATTTAATAACATATGCCATTACACATCTGATAAATAGTTTTTATTAAACAATAGTGTTTAGTTAACCGACAAACGGACAGACCCGTATAATAATAATAATAATAAGGTAACTTCTATTATGCATATTTCCTTGGAAACCAAGCTCAGGGGCGCATCAACGCAAAAGGGTTGGTCAGTCCCAATATCAGTAAACAGTGTTCAAGTTGTCAACAGATGGGTGGATACATATATGCATGTTTACTTTTTTTACGTAGAAGTATGAATATACAATTATCAATTAGGGTCTGGGAGACAGCACAATACAGCTTATCGGAGTAGGTGACGCCCGCTAACGTCGCGAAATCTATAGCGCGAATGTTTACCGCTGAACACGCACAAAGCAGCGTCACGACATACGCGCACGTAAGATGACGTTTGACGTAGATTTACATAACTCAGTGCAATCATTAAACAAAGCGTTGCGGACTGACGTCACAATGCTAGTTCTGACAAATTATCATACTATAACAGCTAGCAAGAAATCGCTGGAACTTGACTGAAAGTGCGGAAGCATCCGGAAACTCACGAATTGGTCTTTTTCGGGATAAATGCAACTGCAGATTCTGATTAGAAATAATTCACCACGTTAGTTTCATCATCATAAGTATGATCAATTGTTAAACAACTGTTCTCAATAGTAGAACAAATCAATAACAACTGTACATTATTGGGTAGGCAGGTGTGAGGCAATTTAAACTTGAAAATAAGGTTTTGCCAGTTAATTTGCCGTTCACTTGTTTGTGTTATGTAATAGTACGAAGCAACCTGACAGCGCGAAGAGGGACGATGAGTCAGCCTTGTAAATAGTGCCAAACCGGGAATGTTGACGATAGTTCTCGCCTGTCGTACAAGAATGCCAAACCCAAGTTAGCTACGTGATTTACCGCTGTATATATGCCAACACGTCGACCGCACTCAGAACTGTCTGCAGCGTCCTCATTAAATATGTTCGCGTAGTGTCGACATTTGTTGTTGTATTCAGCCTATTAAATTAGCTCCCTTAATTTGTGTGGGTAAATGAAATACGAACTCTGTTGTTGGCGAATTCACCGCTATTTCGAATTCGGTTCATATGCTGCATGCATGTCTACCTTGTTCGACGCAGTAGTTAGACCTCGTTTAGAATGTTGCATACAAACACGGTGCCCATATCATAAAAAAGAACACAGATAAGATTGAAAGGGAACGACCAAGGTTTTTCCTAACCTGCGATATTATAGGTATGATGAATGTGTGACATCTTATAGAGCAACACTAGACTAGTAGACACCAGGTTTTTCGGAGAATTCTCCATAATTTCGCAAATTCCAGCAACAAAAAAACGTATAGCATTAGGTAGGCTTACGGATCGTTTGCGGGTTGGACGTCACCACGTATCGCGGGGAAAATAAATCGATATAGCGGCACCACTTACTGAGTGGAATATACACTGTTGCATATAGATGCTATTGTTGATATCAAAACCGATCAGCAAGGCGAGTTATGTCATGAAAACCACGTCACGTCAGTTGAAACTCGTCGTGATTGGCTGTATTTTGGGAGCCATTTTGAATCGCTCGATATCGCCAGTGACACATCACGTGTCGGTGCGTGTCGGTGCGGGTCGGTGCGGGTCGGTGCGGGTCGGTGCGGGTCGGTGCGGGTCGGTGGTGGTTTGAAACAATACGAAACACTAAAGGTAATATTTTTGTTTAATTTGCAAGCACACCTGATTCAATTTTTCAAATATATGTGGGGTATAGAAAAATTGTAGTTGATGGTTTTATTTGATCATATGTTTGTTTGCACTTTGCGAACTTATGATATGACCCCCTTATGAGATGACCCCCTTAATAGATGACCCCCCTTAGAGGAACCAATTAGAACTGTTTTTTTCCGTCCAATATTGGATGGTTACGAATGTGTAGAAAAGGATTCCTCCTCGTAGACATGGAACTAGAACAAGGAACTAGAACATGGAACTAGAACGTGGAACTAGAACATGGAATTAGAACATGGTACTACAAAATGGTACTAGAAGATGGAACTAGAACATGGAACTAAAACATAGAACTAGAACATGGAACTAGAACATGGTACTACAACATGGAACTAGAACATGGTACTAGAACATGGTACTAGAACATAGTACTACAACATGGTACTACAACTTGGAACTAGAACATGGTACTAGAGCAAAAGCTGGTGCACGAAGTTACCTTAGTAAAAGAACGGTTTAGATTGGTTACGTATTCAATATCACTAATGAAAATAAATGTATGGAATATCTAGAAACTAATTAACTACTGAGTGAGTGAAGGCTAGAGGCGTGAATATTGTTTAAAGACAACACATTGTTGATGTGCGGGCCACGCCCATAGATGAACTTTCGTTGGACTCTCGATAAGACATCTTGCCATCTGACACATTTTGCTTTGGATGACAACGTACTTGTTAGATCGTGTTAAATAGCACTATATCCGTTCACAGAATAGTCAGACCAGTCACGGAATCGGAGGTTGAATGACAAATGACACACGCCAATTGTTTTTATAGATCTGTCATTTTTTCAGCGCACACTTCGCATTTCACGTATCGTTGGTTTTGACGAGGACTAGAAGCCACAGCACAAACAAGCACATTGTGGGATTCCTAACTAACTGAATGGAGGCACATTCCTTGTATTCGTCTTGTGTGGTGCTTCAAATACAAAGCTATAAATATTATGTTTTCAAATTAGTGCGTATTTCGCAAAGAAACTTTCAAATTGTCAATCAATGAAAGATTTATCTTTACATCGAAGAGAAAAGAGGAACAAAATGTAGGCATTATGAAAGGTGACGGGCAGTTGAGACGTCTCAACAAATTAGTAAATTTTGAAATGTTTACCAATGCGAAACATATGCAATACAGAATACCAGACAAACCATGCGAAGGATCAAAGACAAACGTTTCACAAAAATTTTACAACTCAAAACAATCGTAAAGAATACGCAGAACATTGCGAACAATTGTGCAAAACAACAAAATGCACTTCGTACAAAGGTGTGCCTATTAGAACAGTGTTGCCAAAGTTTAGCAAAATCTCGCAAATGAGAGGGTAGGTAGCCAGACTGTCAAAATGAGCCAGTCGTAACAAACCAATATCAAACCGATGCTATATGTTCCTTATTTTGTAATATACTATTCTTAATACCAGAATAACTACATTTAAGGTAGGCCCTACACTGTCCGCTAAATTGCTTTTAGTATACTCGAAACAGTGTTCGCTGTTTGAATGTTGAAATGGTCGACATGCTGAAATTGTAAACAAAACATTCTTACTTACTTACTTACTTACTGCTCCCGTAAGCCGCCTGGGTCATAGGGGCGCTGCATTGCTGAATGTTTCACCAGTCCACGTCAGTCTTCGCGGTTGTGTGTTAATGTCTGAGTTTCTGCAAAGGTCTTCCCAGTCCATTCTGCAATATTGTTTGACCATCTCTTCCTCTGTCTTCCCTGTCTTCTTTTCCCCGGCACTGTTCCTTGTAGTATTGTTTTTGTAAGCCAGCTTGATCGTGTTACATGACCATACCATCTCAGTTTCTCTTTTTTACTGTGGTCAGCAGGTCTTCATAATGTCCCACATGTTGTGTGATAATTTTTCTGATTTCATCGTTGGTGATGTGGTCCGTGTAGGAAATACCGAGGATTCTTCGGTAGCATTTCATTTCCAATGCAGCAATTCTTCTTTGCAGTTCCGCTGTGAGGGTCCACGATTCGCATGCATACAGAAAGATGGAAAGGACCAGTGTACATACTAGTTTAAGTTTAGATTTCAGTGCGATGTTTTTGTCTCTCCAAACTGGTTTCAACTTCGCCAGTGCTGCTAATGTTTGCGCAGATCTTGCAAGGATTTCGTTCCTGGAACCCTCGTCATTGATGATAGCTCTGAGATACTTGAATTTACTTACTGTTTCCAGTTCGTGTCCATTGGCAGTTATTCGGGACCTCATTGCATTTTTATTTGGCTTTTTCTTTCCATGCACTGTTTTCCAATCCATTTTTCTTTGGCTTTTTTAATTCCCTTCCTGATCTTCTTGTTGACCTCACTGTACTTTGCTGCTCCTTCTTCCATGTACTTGTCTTTCTTCAAATCTCTCTTAATGTCACACATTTCCAGAATTTCTTCTGTGACCCAGGGTTTGGCTTTTCGGCGGTGTTTCCTTTGGATGTCATTAGCTGTTTCTGTCGTCACTGCATTACAGTTTGCAGTCATCGCTTCTAGATCTTCTTCTCTTCAAGTGTGAGCAGTGGTGCAAACTTCCCTCCAATTGTTGCTTGGAATGATGCCAAGATCGCAAGATCTTTCAGTTTGTCCAAGTTGAACTTGAGCCTGGTATTCTTAGGTTTGTTGATCTTTTTCAGCCGTACTTTGAAGTTCATCAGTACGAGATCATGGTCACGTCCTACGTCTGCTCCTGGGAAAGTCCTTGATTTGGCCCTGTTGATTCCAAATCTGAACCTATTTTGCACCAGGGTGTCGTCAATCTGATTGTGACCTCTTCCGTTACGTGCACGCCATGTCCATGTTCGGGATGCTTTATGTTTTCCAAGTGTGTTTGCAAGCACCATGTTGTTGTAGTTGGCAAACTCCAGCAGGCGTAGCCCCCTCTCGTTAGTTGTAGCATTACAGAAAGGACCGCAGGAATCTTTCCATTCTGCATGTGCATCGACACCCACTTTGGCATTCCAGTCTCCCTTCTTGTCTACCCCGTCGACGATGTCCTGGAGTTGATTGTAGAATTCTTCCACTTGCTCATCGTCATAAACTGATGTTGGGGCATAGACTTGTACCACCGTGATGTTGAAAGGTGTTGCTCTAAGGCGGGTGGTTATGAGCCTGCTGGATTTTGGGTGGCACCATAGCACCGAGTTCTTTATGTTTTTGTTGACAAGGAATCCTACTCCCTTTACATGTTTGTCATTTTCAACACTGTAGTAGAATGTATTTCCTTCATCTGTTTGTGCTTCACCACAACTCTTCCACCTGGTCTTCCACCTGGTCTCACTTAGTCCAAGGAGGTGCCGTGTATATCTTTCCATCTCATGTTCAAGTTCTTTCATTTTTCTTATTTAGCTAAGTGTTCTTACATTCCACTAGGCAATAGAGATGTAGTCCCTCCTACGGATCGTTTTGGGTGAGGGTCCATCCGTAGCATATTTGTCACGTCCGTCCTGATGGGAGACGGATGGCGCGGTCATCGGGCTGCAACCGATCCGGTATCGACTTTGGTGCTTTATTCATCATGTAGTGTGTCTCGGGCAGATTTTCTAACCTGGTGGAGCCCATCCCTCTCCAGGCGGCTATTTGACCCATAGCTGGAACATGATTTGTGGTGGTCGGGAATGTCCACACACTGGTGGGCCCTGCACCCCGCACATATCGGGCTCATGCTACTCCGCCAAGGTTTTTCGTGGCTGGACCACTAGATCCCATGCAGGTTTGGCATGGAACCGCAAGGTGTCCAGTTACCATATGGTATCGCAAGGAGGCACTGCATGAGTCTTGATTGAGGAGAGGCTATATACCAGAAGGAAAGACTTACGCACTCGGCTTTCTTTCCACCCCAGATGAGGCTATCTGGTGGCTGAAGCTGAAAGCGGGAGGTCAGAAGCAAGCTACTAACCACTACACTACGCTACAGCACTAGGCGCATCACCCAACCCTTGTGACAATCGTAAAGAATACGCAGAACATTGCGAACAATTGTGCAAAACTACAAAATACCCTTCGTACAAAGGTGTGCCTATTAAAAATCTCGCAAATGAGAGGGTAGGTAGCCAGACTATCAAAATGAGCCAGTCGTAACAAAACAGTATCAAACCGATGCTATATGTTCCTTATTTTGTAATACAATATTCTTAATACCAGAATAACTATATTTAAGGTAGGCCCTACACTGTCCGCTAAATTGCTTTTAGTATACTCGAAACAGTGTTCGCTGTTTAAATGTTGAAATGGTCGACATGCTCAAATTGTAAACAAAACATTCAATAATTAGTAAACAACCACTATTGGCACTACAGTGTATTTCGATACTGCTTGTTGGCACGTGTCGCTTTTAAGTTGAGGAGAAGAACGAACGAACGTCCGGCTAATGATAACCATCATGGATGATTGTGCTTGACGACACAGACGACCTGGCTTCAAGCCCTATTGCGCAGTGTGGTTGGGTGTGCTGCGCTCACAGATCCAGATGGCGTGTAAATGGATCTGCTGTGGGTGCGGCAACCGGCTTTAAATCGATGGCAGCGTTAACGCGAGCAGGGAAACAGTACCCCGGTATGTTTACGCAAGGTCGACACAGCGTGATATTGCGCAAATAGTTTTGAGTTTCGGGTTCTAACGGGGGATTTTGCGCGCTTGAAACAGTCGCTGGCCCGTTGTCGCGCTTAAATTTATACGGGCATTAAATTTTATCCGGGTGATGTTTATGTGTATATGTAAAGCATACTATTTGGCACCAGTAGATCACGTAGTGATAAATAATATCCAGTAATTAAATATGTTTCGTTTGTTGTCGTAATACGAGCGTTATAGTTAGAGTACATAATTATAATTTGCTGTTTCAGATTTGTGACCAAGTATAAGAGTAAGTCACGTGACGTGTGCGAGGAGAGGAAACTGTTTTACAACAGAACTTGTTTATGTCTGTGGGGAGCAAACATTTTATAATTCATGTATATCTATAGACATATATAAATAAATAAATATATATATGTATATGTATAAATATATCTATATCATCCGGATATTGTTTAACGCCCGGATAAATGCAAGCGCAACACCGTTTCTGAACACCAGGCGGTTCGGGTTTGTCGTCCGGCCGAGAGACGGCGCATAGGGTGTTCCACCGCCCGCGACTTTTCACCCTTGCGAGTTTCGTATAACCTATGACGCTAATGCTACTCGCAGGATATTGTCGGAGTGTGTCTTGTTTTCCAGTTAAGACGGGTTAACGCGGTGGGATTCCACGAACAAAGTAGTTTTATGCTGAAACTCCCGGAGATATGCTGCGAGTACTCGGCAAGGTGACAAGGCGGATCTCAAAAGGGCCAAGGAGAAGAGCCGAAAGTGAAAATAAATGGCTGAAGCCTACGCGATAGAGGGGAACGATTCGTCGAGAGGCGAAACAAACTAATAGAAGTCATATAATTATCACCCTGCAAGGTGTCACGATCAAGGAAGTACATTACGGCCAACGACATAATCCCTGAAGATGATCGCTTTGAATAGATACCGTTGTACAACTAACACGTTCTAGTAAAACGACACCCAAACTGATCTAAAATTAATTTATTAATTTATATATATCAGGTCCACGTGACTGAGCACGAGATATACTTATGAGACGCCTTCTCTCGCCAAGTTCCCGACCGCAGCATGCATAAAATGCTGCGATATATCAAGGGCCAAGCAAGGTAAGGCTGACAGCGGGTAAATTACAATCCTAGTGGGAGCCCATAACATATAAAGAACACCCACGGATCCGACGTTGTCCAGGTACCGTTGGCCGCCAAAGAGTCGGGTAATAAAATTGCTAGACATTCTATCTCTCGGCTGCAAACGTTGCTTGGGAACATAGATCTATGCCATTACATGTATAGGAACCGCCGAAAATTGGTTGAATCTTAATAACGTATAAACAGTATTGTGATTATATCAAACTGGTATGCGGAATCCTACCGATTTAGAATGATAGTAATGTTAACATTATGAATCAACAGTACACTGAATATGACATGTGATTTTTACAAACATACAATATGTCGCATCGACAGCTTAGCTGTGTATGCCGAACTTTTAAACGAACGGCATCTGAGCAGTTAAACAGGTAAATACATATGCGCGTGTGGAAGGGATGACTGAGTGAGGGGACGCGCTGCCTGCGAGAATCACTCAGTTTTACGAGACCGCCATTTTCATACTTGACAACTAAGTTATGACGTAGTCAGAAATACCGAAACTACGCAAAATTCGGACCCTTTGTTTACGTCACAGCATGGAGCCTTAGTTACCGCCATCTCAACGCACCGACAGGTAACGAGAGACGCGTGTTTCTTGAAATTATTTTGTGCACTGTCTCGATGTGGGAAATTCGTATTTTGACAGTAACTCTTTACAGATATGTGTATGTGTGTGTGTGTGTGTGTGCGTGCGTGCGTGCGTGCGTGTGCGGTTGCGTACGTGCGTGCGTGTGTGTTATACCTACTAATTTAGCACGTCTGAATTTTTGAATGTGTTTTATTTGTCGACAATGTTGCTCAAGTTGCTTAACGATACTTTGGAAAAAGTCATTGATCACAGCTATATGTGTTGTTGCGCATTGTATTCTGTATTGCGTTCTCTAATGTTTAGTAAAACGATGTAGGCCTGTGCCTACAACGACTTTCAAGAAAAGGGAACCCAACAGCAAAGGTTTTATGTTAAGGTTGTTTACTGACGTGATATTTGCCCGTGTGTTGGTTTTCACGCTTTGCGAACCAGCTGGGTAATGGAAGGCGACGGCATTAAGTAAAAAAATTGTTTAAAATTCCACTGACGCATGAAACCAACGAACTAAAGCAAAATAGACGGCATCAATTTGACGCGGGGCAAAAACGGTGAAAGCATCTGTCTGTCCGTATAGTCCCATGTACCCGATGCACCGCGTGCGATGAAGTTGTCATCGCTCAAAGCCGCAGTTTGATTATGGTCGGATGTGAAGGATTGATTGCGGGCGGACGCGAACCGTAGCAAGATGTGTAGGGTAATTGTTGTTGACAAGACTATCTTGTTCCATCCCCCTTGGTGGCATTGCATATTTACTCACTATACGGCCATCGCGTGGTTTTACGCCCTAGGTAACAGTCGATAATGTCTTGGGGTTTTCCGACAACGACCGTGTACAAAGTCTAATACACAGCAATGCATACAATATACCAAAGGTTTTGTTTATTACTTTTCTAATTGTTGCAGACGGTGGTTATCATGGCCGTACTAAACCCCATAGTTGCGTGCGGGCATGTGTGCAAGCGTGCGTGCGTGCGTGCGTACGTGCGTACGTGCGTATATGCCTGCGATCGATCGAGCGAGCGTCTGTCTGTCTGTCTGTCTGTCTGTCTGTCTGTCTGTCTGTCTGTCTGTCTGTCTGTCTGTCTGTCTGTCTGTCTGTCTGTCTGTCTGTCTGTCTGTCTGTCTGTCTGTCTGTCTGTCTGTCTGTCTGTCTGTCTGTCTGTCGGTCCCATTGTCTCCACTAATCCCACTGCAATTGTACACGACCGCAGCGCCCACCCACATTAGAACATCGTCGGTTGGTCTGAAACACTGACCGGCATTTGCAGGTCCTTAACGTGGTTTGTATATTGCGGTGTGCGTTTTTCGACCACACACTTCCAACTGCACTAACCCTAAACGTATTTGATACTCACCACAAAACAGCCAACTATCAACTACCCCCGCCCTGAGGCTCACCAGAAAGATCCAACTGCACCCTATCTGCTCTTTATGGTGTATTCAAACGGAACTTATTTCCCTCAAGCGGAACTCTTCTGCCTCGGCGGCGGGGATGCGTTCGCACCCATTGCTCCCTACGGGTATGCATCGGGGTCATTCTCCAGAACAGACAACAGCATCCCTCCCAAGACGGCCCTGGGGTGACCCCGACGAACTTTCGGCCCTAAATTAGATACGATCTATGGGCGAAGAACTCGGGTTGAACAATTGGCCTTGGTTGTCTCGCCAAAGCAGGTGAAAAACGTGCCAGCACTTCGTGCGAACGACTACACACCATTAATGATACCCCATTATAGTCTAAAAGTGAGTCAATATAATCCAGCACTGTGCAAAGTCACGATTCGTTTTTAATGTAAGAAACACACTTTGATTCTTGTCTTGTCGCTGAAATTGCTTTTTATTTACTCCACGCCATTTGTCGCCAAAAGAAACCGGATTCTGTGGTTTACGTAATTATGCACCAGGGGTTCTGTCATCACTGACACAAGCATATGCTGCCAACCCGTAACAAAGGAGGTCGACACTAGCACAAGTGCTGCAGTCGGCTAACGTTCCCTTATCCGTGCTTAAAACTGTTCTTTTCAGGATGAAGAAGGCTACCTTCTCTAAATCATCTGAGCATTATTCGTATATATAACATCAATCCAGAAAACTAAAAAACCGTAAGTAAAATAATGATCTGCCCGCGGACGATAAAGTCGTGTGTCTCCAGAAGAGATGTTCGCGAGAGTGGTCCAGATCTGATAGAAGAGGTTAGGAGGATGACAAACGACGCAGACTCAAATCGTTCACCGCAACAAAGTAACAACGATAGATATCTGCACGGGCAGCCGCGCAATTTACTTACACGTCCGCGCTCTCAAGACGAACTATCTATCATCGCTAACGCAGCCACCATCGAATGTCTTCATTGTGTTTGATCGCGGCTCACAAGTCGGCGCGATGAAACAACTGTTCAATTTCTTCAACCTCACTCTAAGAATCTTGGCTTGCGCACAGTTGCGCTTTTTATTAGTCTGCTGAGACCCGGCAAGCACCAAGGGCTGGAGGTCCCTAGGCCTTCTCTGTCCGTCCATAGGTGCCTGGCTCCGACTCGTCTGGACCACGCGTCAAGGGCAGTGTTCTAGCTCGAGAGACGCATCGCTGGAGCGAATAATGGGGCATGTTTCACTCAGATAGTGCGTTCGAAAGTGATCGTATGATTTCGATCATCGAGTGTGCATAATTGTTTGTAAAACGTGTCCACTTGTGTCTACTAAATGTTAGCAAAGAAAAATCCCGTTACAGAGCTGTGTTGGCCATTTCGTTCAGTCTCTGTTGTCTTAGTGCACTCGCTAAATAAACGAGTACCTAACAACATATTATGATGGGACTCGAGGGTGGAACTATAAGAGTACTTTAGCGCTGCAATAGCAGCGTGATTGGATGCTTCCAAGAGAAGTTAATAATTATGGTGTTCACGTGAAAATACATGTCTCTGCTCTCAGACGGCGCAGCCTCAGCCCCATTTGACATTTCAAACGGAGTAAAGCAAGGTTGTGTACTTTCTCCAGTTCTCTTCAAACTGTTCTTTACCTGCGTCTTGAACTATGCTGTAAGATATTTGGACATTGGGGTCTACATGAAGTATCGGCTAGACGGTTCACTGTTCGATCTCCGCCGCCTTGCTGCTAGGAACACGACACTGCAACGACTCATTCTCGGGGCACTCTTTGCTGACGACTGTGACTCATGGCACACAAGGAGAGTCACCTGCAGCCCATACTCAACAAGTTTGCAGAGGCGTCTAAACTGGCCTAACTATCAGTCTTGGTAAGAACGGAGGTCCTCCATCAGCCTGCCCCTGACACCACAGCACCTGATCCCACATACTCCATCGATGGCACGCAGCTAAAGGCAGTGGAGAGCTTCAAGTACCTTGGCATGACCATAATTATCAAGTGACGGGTCCTTGGATAAAGAGATCGACGCAAGGATCTGTAAGGCCAGCCAGGCACTTGGTCGCTTGTGCACTAAGGTGTTGAGTCACCACCACATTCAACTAAATTGCTGGTATATAGAGCCGTCGTCCTCTCATCTCTCCTTTATGGTTGTGAGACACGAACACCCTACAGGCGCCACTTCAAAAAGCTGAAAACTTTCCACATGCGCAACCTCAGGTCTATACTCTGTATCCGCTGGCAAGACCGGGTAACAACCCTTGAGGTGCTTGAGAGCGCGCAGACCACTAGCATCGAGGTGGTGATTATGAGAGCCCAGCTTCGATAGACCGGGCATGTCATCCGTATGGATGAGACAAGAACCACCGACAGCTTCTCTACGGCGAGCTCTCTGAAGGCCACAGGCAGCAGGGACGTCCTCGCAAGCGATACAAGGACTGCATCAAGGCCAACCTCCAGTACAGTGGCATCCGTCCAAAAGAACTCGAGAGCGCAGCAGCTGACATAAGTCAATGGCGAGCCCTCACCAGGACTGCCTGCCAGGCCTTTGAGGAAAGACGCTGCCAACGCCTGCAAGATGCCAGGGACAGACGACACCGGACAGCACCATCGTCAGCACCAGCCACAACGGGCTTCCCTTGGCCGACTTGCAAGACACTATGTGCGTCCAGAATTGGCCTACATAGCCACTTGAGGGCACACGCCACAGATGCCAAGCACAGCGTCGTCTGGGTAAAGAAAGGACCGAACGTTGCGGGTGATGTACAAATTGATCGTTTCGCTGTATCACTACAACTAAGAAAAACACTTTTAAGCATACCCGTAAATTAGCTGCTTTCCTGTATAGACAAAATAACAATTGTACCGTAAGTTTTCAGCTGTTTGTTTTCAACTATCCTCCGGGGGCACATCGATACATACCGTAAACGTAGCATAGGGAATTACAAAGAATACTGCATTAGGCCCATACCCGCGGCCTTCTCATTGGCTAACGGAAGCCGTTTGTTACGACTGGAAAGGGAGAGATTTTTCAGAAAATCGATGTGAGCCGGCGATGTGGGATTGCCGAGACCTTTTGTGCATGCTGCGAAGGGACATGGGTGTGATTGTAGAGAGTGATTAGACCGGTAGAGTCGGGATCCATAGAGGCGCGTTCGATGCTGGTGGCACTGACAATCTATCTAGGCCATTTTTTACGCGTTACGATCGTACGAACAGAGATGACACAGAGTTGTGATCTACGCCCATACAGCACGGCAATGGGGTTGGTTGCCATTTCCCCATTAGCGTGTAACAGGTGCTTCCTCAACTAGTTTAGCTAACCGAAAATTCGGTTCTTTGATGTCCAAATATGTAAAGTGTAAATAGTTTTAATGATATGCGCCGTCGGTGTAATACAATGGTTGTCTCACGATTTCCGATAAGCTAGCATGTCGCAGTAGGGTGTGTTATCGTAAAATGAATTTGAAATGAGACGAACGAAAACAATCGATTTGAGGAGATACCTTTAAGGAGACACCTTTAAAGTGCAGTGGGATCTCACTATTAAGGGAACCATTGGGAATGGACAAAAATGATTGATTGGCGAGGTGACCGTATTATCAGGACACATTTCCTATACTTTAGTGTTACAAAACTGATTTGGGACTGTCCTAGAGTGGTCTTAATTGCTAGGTGACTGTAAAGCGAAGTTCAAATGTATACGTAACGCTAAAATCGGGCAATGGAAACCCCGTCAGCCAGCGCATCGTTTCTGATCTAACCCGCCGTTTTGTATTACGTAAGGTTCGAGTCTTGCGGGAGAGCTGCAACTGACATGGTGATTACTGGGGAGACTAGAATATCGATCACGGGGGAAAAAATGGCACATTGATCTATGGGAAACCTAGCACATTGATCTCTGTAAAAACGGGTGCATCGATTACTAGGACAACTGGCAAATCAATCACGAAGAGAAATTGGACTTTGATCCCGAGAAAGCCAATACATCGATCACGTAGAAAAGTGGCACATCGATCACCGAGAAAGACCATCTCGTACCACAGACGGTTCCTCGTATTTACAGACTATAGCTATAATAGATTAACACATCAGGCCAACAGTTGCTACCGTTGGGTTATTCACTTATACTGTCGAAATTAATCAGGAGACTTGGAGATATGTTGCACCTACTGTCACTGGTAGGGGAACAATGTACGAGACGGGCCCCCTAACCAAAACGGGCCACCAAGCCGTTTGGCAATATTGTATTAAATCCAGCTAAACTCTCAAATGAGCATTCGTGAACATTGGTCTGATGCGCGAAACACAAATTCAAAAAGGTGAGCTCAAAACTTGTTTCATTTTTTACATTCTTTTCTTACAATATGTTAGCAATATTTCCAAATACCATATTTCTATTTGTGGATTGAGGAATACTGTAAAATGTCAACCATGGAAAACTCTTTCAAAATTTACAATTTTCCCAATTTTCTAATACAACCCTTGACCCACCCACACATCAATTTTTATTATGTTTTACAACCCTCACCCCCTTGTGGGTTGTTAAACCACTCACCCGGTTTGGCGTGCGTGCGCATGCTGATACACAGGTCGTTGTCGGGCGGAAATTTGTCGCAGCGCAGCATCTCAGGCCATGGATAGCCGTACTTCATCATGCGGCTCTCGCAGCCGGCCCGCACCGCCTCGCACAGCGTGCGGCAAGGCGGGATGGGGCGGTCGAGGCAGATGGGGGAGAAGAGCGAACAGAGGAAGAGCTTCGTGTCCGGGTGGCACTGTATATTGGTCAGCGGCACCCAAGACTTGGCCTGCTGGCTCACCTGTCGACAGAGGATGATGACCGGTGTTATGGAGTCTTCGCGTTCTGTTTTAAAGGGAGGCAGTCTGTTCCTCTACCCGTAATTAGCCAGCGTAGTAATTTGTAAAAGGAAATGATAAATCGTTGTATTTGAAAGTATATGATGGCTAATTCAACCCGCCTCGGAAATACTGACAAAAAAACTTGCATTTTTGAGACTGGATGTTTTGTTTACCATTTGAACATGCACTGGGGTCGTAACTTCAAAACTGCGAACGATGTTACGGGCTTACTAACCGCACTTTGGCTGGTAGTATACCTTCAACGTTATTAGTATAGTCTTGATAATATTATTTTAATTAATAATTGACAAACCAAGAACAGACTGCCTACTTTTAAAGATGCCTTTTCAGATCGTTTTTATTATAACAAATAATGTTGTACAGTGTTAGCTGTGTCTACGATATCATACAGCCACCGTCCAAATGTGTTTAATGAACATTTTGTTGTTGTTGAAATTAAATTGTGTCGGGAGGACACCGATTGTTGACATGGCGGCGCGCTGCCTTCGAAGGCGCCTCCTCAAGTCCGAAGCCATGATGACAGCCTTTGGCATTAGAAGTCTCGCACCCGTTAGGTCACAACCTTACCGGAATTACCCGAGATCGCGATTTGGGTATTTGAGTCACAGCGCGGTGATTTTGTAAACATAGAAATATTGAATTATAAAATTGTCTCTCCATTATTTAAACCATATTTGGCCAGTCGGTATGTCATAATGCATATAGTTTATGCTTCTTGACATGATTTCACGATAATACGGTCAATTTAAAGGTGTGTAGTGTTATCGTTTTACCCCGAAAATTGTTTTATGCTGGCTTTCTCATGGGGCTGCGAACAAGGGCATCAATTATCACTACAACAGTGGCGCCATCTGGAGATCACCATCCTGTTGTCTGCGGTAGGAGAAATACCCTCTAGAAAAAGCAGAGCATATCAAAAACACAATTAAATAATTCTAAATAAATATCGTTGTGTTGTCTAAGATACATCGTCAGTTCGTAAATCCAAGGCGAGTTGTCCCAGGAAGCCAATGAACTTGGAAAGCAATCAGGGGTGTTAGCGTATTAATATATAGGTAATATCAACTATAGTTACCGGCGCCCACGATCAGGAAACGTACTGGCATTGCCTACACAGAGGTTTACCGCAATAAGATGCCAGATTTTTTGACGGAAAATGACTCATTAATTGAACTGGATTCTACCAGGCACAAGGGTTCAGCATACTTTTTATTTTATTATATATGTATCCATTAAAATTAGTACATCCGATTATGTCTGGTTTCATTAGATGAATTCCATTGAATGCATCGCATTTGTATGACACATGTGTATGTAAACGTATAGGACCTGCATTCGGGCACGGTTCTATTTTGCTTGGATTTGTATTTGTATTATAAAAAGTCACAATAACTTGAATTGAATTGAAGGACTAACAACAAGAATGGGAGAGACTGATCACAATTGACGGAGACGACGTTTCGAGAAGGAATAACAATTTAAGTGATCGGCATTTTAAAGCCACAAACAACACAGTCTGTTCTGCTATATATATATATATATATATATATATATATATATATATATATATATATATAACATTTTGACGACCAAATAAGATTTATTTAACACAACTGTGGGGCCAAATGTTCACGGGATCACGAGATCTGCACCCGCTAAAGGTTGTGTCCCCTCCGCAAGCAACCACGTAAACATAATATTCGGACCGAAACATTCCAATTAAGATATTGGCCAAATTGTATTTGTTTTAGCGTGGTTCAATCATTAACGCATATTTGAAGCAGTACACATGCCCAAATAAATACAGCTATATAATGCTATATAATGTTACAGTAAAACGATCGGATTATGTAATGATCTCAGAGCCGACACATGGCGCATGTGTTTTTCCGCTTTATCTCGTTTAATTTGCCACAAGCGTGGCGTGAAAGTGACGCACGGCAATACGTCACGTGTCACATTCCGACGTTACCCGGGGTCCTGGCACAATTTGTAATCGCTCTAGTTGACACATTCACATCCGGAATACGGCATCTTTCGCATTTCCGAAATGTTTGTAAAAATCAACGCCTGACGCAATCCCCCCGCCCCGCTTGTGTGACCCTATTACGCTCCGTGCGGTTTATCGGGTAACCCTTTCTTGACATCAGGCCAGGATTCAGGATAATGCGGCTTTTTTGTTATTCGTTGTGGACTTTTTTGAAGTGCCCCAATTTTATTGGTATGACCACAAGGGACTCGTGTGTCGCATTCAAATTACGTCGTAGTAGACACTCCGTGATATCTCTACCTAAATCGGAAACCTTTTTTTTTAACTAGCGTACCTTCCAATCGATTCCCTTAGTAAGCTAGACTAGTTTAATGGCAAAACTGATTAAAATATATAAACACGATTATACACTCGACGGTGAATGCAGATATCATTGTTATCAGTCTGATTATTATAATGCACCGAGTCGGGCACTAAATGGCACGGGACAACAAATTAATTGAAACCAAATACAGCGCATCTATAACCGAGCCCGACAATAGCAGCGATGGGTACAGACCACAACAACGGCGCCGGTTGTACACCGGTTGCAGTGCAATGATGGATCTACACCACAGTAGCCATTATGGCTACAGACCATAACATAGTGACTGGGCAGCAATAGTTAAAAACTACAGTAGCGGCGATAAAAACACAATACACAATTACTCTCTTAAAAGGTATATTAGGTGCGTTTGTATACGGTAAATATGTGCATTCTTTAGAACGAAATGAATACTGATGAATACATATGCAATTGCATAGGTCTATAGAACAACCAAAGTGGATGGGATGTCCCTGTATTTGGTATCACGTTATTGTCTTGGCGAATGTTTAGAAATGGGTTAGGCTAAGTTGCATTTTCTTGAAAACTACATAATTATCTATTGGCAGGGTCAACATGTTTACGGTCCAGAAGACAGTTTGTTAGAAGGAACACATTCCATGAAGTTGTGAGAAGCTAGTATCGAGAACTTTCATATTGACAATACCTATCAAACATCTCAATAATTCTGCGAACAAAAAGTAGACATTACTTGTTTAAAAGGAAGGAGTTTATTAAGGAAGCGGTCGGCCGCCGTAAAAATAATAGCGTGGTCTATCCCCACGTTGTGGTCCTCCTACCTCGCGGATCGTGTCGTGGTCAAGGAGATTCGGCAGTCGCATCTGACTGTAGCCGATGTCCCGACACAGGGTCAGGTTGGCCGGGATGTCGATGCACTTCGGCTTGTTCATGCGGCCGGTCAGTCCTGTCCAGTCAGACCGCCAGTCTGCCATGTAGTCTCTGTCGTAGTCGTGGAAATCGGCTGAATCGACCATCACAGTGTCGGCCCCCTTTTCCGCGGCATCACTCGCCGTGGCGGGCGACAGTAGTAGGCACAGCCCGATCGCGAGTAGTGGTTGGACCATGGCGAGTGTCGCCGTTGTCTGTGTAGTTGCCGGGCAG
Source organism: Escarpia spicata (assembly GCA_963995525.1). NCBI lineage: Eukaryota > Metazoa > Annelida > Polychaeta > Sabellida > Siboglinidae > Escarpia > Escarpia spicata. The sequence continues at coordinate 57,165,295 of OZ023212.1, forward strand.
TGCGAGCGGCACCCACGGCCGCAGAAGACGGCCTCTAGTGTCCCTTACCGCGAGCCAAAGGTCCGGGCAACACACGAGACACAACACCCGTTAAAACAACACAATCCGTGCAAACGAACTACTCCGCAAATATAGACGGCGGATCAGAAGTGCAGAAATCCGCGCATCTGTAATGTTAAGGCACAGACACGCACAACGGAACGACGGCAGACAGAGCGAGTCGCCGGACGAATGTTCGTCGATCTCTGCGATCGAGCGCGAACGGCCGCCAGCCAGCCAACCAACGAGCCGACCGCGCCAGTCCAGGCCGCCTCTCAGCGCACGCCCGCCCGTTGCGTTGTCGCTGTGCGCCGCCGAGGCCTCGCGTCGTTGGCGGACCGCGTGTCAATCACTTGGCGGTGCTCTGTCAACGTGACTAGCGTCATTAAGAGATTACATTGCTCGCCTGCGACACTCTGTCGACGGCACACACACGACCGATCGGTGTACGTTTTGTTCTCGGGGCCGAGGTAACTGTTTTCGGTGCTGTTAAAGCCCCCGCACGTTTATTATTATCGTTAATTAAAATAAAGCATTTTCGCGATGCAGACGTGATATGATTCACGTGTTTCGCATATGTACCACAAAATGCGCCATGACAGTTTTTATGTAAAATTAATAAATATATAAATAAGATAATTAAATAATAAAAATTACCATAACATTTTCTATCATTAAAAAATTGTTAAAACAATTATTAAAAAGTAAATTAAAGTTGTACTAAAAGGTAATAAATATGTATATAAATAATTAAAAGTAATTTCCAACGATTCCTATGCTACACTCTCAGTTCGTTAACTTCTGCCCAACTCTCGCCACAGTCCACGGTCGAGTGCACATCGACGTCGGCGCGGCAACGTAGTGTCGCAGACCCCCGCACGTGATACTACGAAAGTCTAAATATGTCATGTTGCTGACCTCTGCGATTTTTTAGAGAAATTATATCAGCGTGTCTTACATGAAGTTAATGTACGCCATGTTGTTTGTCAACTTGAAAAATAGCTCCAACTTGCATGTACCAGTCGTTACCACGTTCACGCGCATTCAACCAGTTCAAAAAGTGTCAAATGAAGTGGCGTATAGTCGTTAAAATTCCCATTTCCCATATAAAAACACGTTTTCGTTTAAGTTCATTGAATACGTAATACAACAAGACTCGTCTAAAGCGGCCACCCAAGTGACGGGAGCTGTGGTCGGGCGGTAGGAGTGCTAATGGTACCCAAGTGACGGGAGCTGTGGTCGGGCGGTAGGAGTGCTAATGGTACCCAAGTGACGGGAGCTGTGGTCGGGCGGTAGGAGTGCTAATGGTACCCAAGTGACGGGAGCTGTGGTCGGGCGGTAGGAGTGCTAATGGTACCCAAGTGACGGGAGCTGTGGTCGGGCGGTAGGAGTGCTAATGGTACCCAAGTGACGGGAGCTGTGGTCGGGCGGTAGGAGTGCTAATGGTACCCAAGTGACGGGAGCTGTGGACGGGCGGTAGGAGTGCTAATGGTACCCAAGTGACGGGAGCTGTGGTCGGGCGGTAAGAGTGCTAATGGTACCGACCACCGTGTTGAAACTTGGGGGCAATTTCGTTCACCTCACGTTGCCTTTGTCTTTCGGAAGCGACTCTATAAGCGAGCGGTTCTTAACCTTTTTGGCTGCGACCCAAATTCCGGAACTGGCTTGGCGACCCATAGCTTCTTGTGATCAATGTAAAAATATCATAACATAAATAGTATAAAATTATATATATATATATATATATATATATATATATATATATATATATATATATAAATTAATAAAATTAGAACTGATTAAACGTGCTTGTTGATCACGGAGCTAGGAATCACTAAAACAGCAAAGTTTTTCGAGTAACATTAGGACACTGCTTGTAACTTTTGCCTTTACCAGAAGCAAGCAAAACGATCAATGGATGACACAGGTCGTGTGAATTCGAAATGTTGTGTGATATTATTATTTAATATTTAGATAACGTACGGACAAGAACAACAATAAAGTAACGTTTGGACAGTTACTTAACACTGAAAACACTTGGCGACCCATTTAAAATGGCTTGGCGACCCAAAATTTAGCCCAATTTTGGGTCGCGACCCAGGGGTTAAGAACCGCTGCTATAAGCCGTTGGTTCCTACTATCGGCTGGTGACTACGCCAGGGGAAGTAAAATATCCTACACAGGGAAATGGAAAAAACATGTTTGTGGTCTCACTATGCGAAGTGTCATTCTCAAAAAAACCTTACGACAGAATCATCAACAAAATGATATTGGTCGTATAATGGAAGAAGAAGAAGAAGATCAAACAAAAAGGTCTCATTAACTTGATGTGGAGAGGCAGGTAAAATACATAGAAGTGCAGTTCTTGAGGAAACATTGCATCCATTCATAATCACAAACTGCAATTCAATGGACCTTTTCCGTGGCGCATGCGCAGTGTGCGTGCGAGAACGGTTGCGAGTCGACTCAGCGGCCAGTTCCAAGGTTTGCATTGATTCAGATGAGTCTCCAGACAGTGGTCGGGTTGCAATCGGTTTTATGTTATGAAACCGGATTACATCAAGCTATACAACTGGATCTGGATTTAGATGAAGTGTGAACGATGGTACGTATATGGATTTCACTCCTCTAGTACAAAAATAACCACTTTAGTCCACAACTGCAAATATGTCCATAAAATATTCAGATGCGTTTTCATCGGTGTCGGCCGCCGTGACGACGAGACCTGTGTAATTTATCATTCAACTGTTATCCATCTATGTAAGATTAAATCAGGTCTATGAAACTGAAATATATAATATCTGTTTTGATAATGCAGTATGTTAAGGTCCATTGTTATGACCTTAACAAGATGTAGTCGATTTTGTTCACAACAACACTGGTTGTTTACAATGTGCTACGAGCACGTGGTGCCAGCCGTGGCATGGCAAAGGGAGCATCCCGTTGCCTGTGTGGCCCAATACATTGTATGTAATAATTCCACATCAGATGGTTTGGTCATCATTGGTAGACTGACACTCATATTAAACGTGTAATGTGTATACTCAATACCTTGATAATATACATGTACACGTGTAAATGTTGTACTTATTTTTCTATGTGTAATTAATACTCTTTTTTTTCTTCCAGACATGAACAGAAAAGGACGTCCATTGTATTATTGCCCTCTCTCATTGCAAGCATTTGACAAAATGTTCAGCGACAAAATGTTCACAGTTCAACAAATGTAATACTTTCTATTTCGTGTGCTATTGGAACATGCCAAAGTCTAAAATATATGTGCAAAAATGTGTGCAATAAGATATGTGAATAAAGAAAGAATGGACCCACAAAGCACAAATAAATATGTGATGTTGTAAAAGCAGAGGACTAATTTCTATATTATATTTATAAGCCTATTTGTTGCGATCGCCCGTCTGTGTATTTGTTATTGCTTCACAAAATGTGATTTAGTCCACAGGTCAAATCACAGATTAAATATGAACTTTCGTGGAAGGAACAATAGAACATCTTGAATACTGCCAATTTTATTCAACATAAAGTATAGCTCCGGAAACGTAGCTAACACATTTAATTCACAACAAATTAGATTGGTAATTCAAGAATGCAGTTTACTCCATATTTTGCACAATATTGCATCCTCTGGCAGAACATGCAACGTATTAGATTTCTTATAGTCAGTCACATATCATGGTTTGATGCTGTCTGAAACACAACGTTTTTTTTATTTTCTTGTATCTTCTACGGCTTTCTGACATCCATCTTGTAGCCATATATTCTGAAAATATAAATTGATAGAAAGAATGAGTATAGTTACCGTTGGCATTGTTAATATAAAGTGATACTGAATTTAATAAATACTAAACATGATTCCAGATCTACATGTATGTGTATGTATAATCAGCACGCAGGAAACCAATTTGACAGCCCGGTGTGAAAATGGTTTCTCCCTCACTCACCAGTTCTAATAATATTGTGTAAATGGTTTTTAAAAAAAGGATTCTCCCTCACTCACCAGTTCTAATAATATTGTGTAAATGGTTCACAAACATGGAAACTTTGTGGTCTCGTTTTGTTCCGACATAATCTGATAATCATATACTTGGGGTAACAAATATTTTTTCTGAATAAGATGATATTATATCATCTTAAAATAGTCACATTCATGTAAATAATCACATCTAAACGTGCGTTAATCACTCTAGAATGGACAAGAGGTTCGACAACACAGATATATCCCGCCGAGTGCTTTGACCCGACTTGTAAATACTGTTTGTAAATAATATTTCTGGTCAAACAAAATAAAAAAGGTTTAGATACTTACTTATTCGTGAAATGCAACTCATTATCTTTCTAATGAATACAAAGATATGGCGATCATTCCAAATATTTACGGCATTTTGCTCATATTTCAGAAGGGCACACATCAATCGTTAGCATGTAAAATCGTATGTGTGGTTTCAACGGTTCGGCGAGCGACCAGCAACCGCAGTTCCAGCAACTGCCGCCAGATGGCAGAATGCCGGCGGAAAAAATCTTTCATTATAGCATTATTTTTAATTTAAATCATCATTATAGCATTATTTTAAACATCACACTCGATTAATTTGAATTATTTCGCTGGTGTTTTGTGACCCTGCTGCGATTGTTTAAAGGAGGTTTTCTGTTCGTTTTATTACAAAATCATGATGTACAGTATATACCTAAACGATATATACTATAACATACCAACCGCCCGAATGTGCTATACTGTGTTGTTGAAATTGAATTGTTTCGAGAGGGGATCGTTTGCACCGCACTGCTTTCGAATGTGTGACCTTATGCAGGTTCGAAGTCAGGATGACACCTTACTTACATTAGAATCTCCGAACTCGCCGGTCACCTTCCTCGGAATCTCGGTCCGCATCCCGGGGGGGGGGGGGGGGGCACTGCCTGTACTACCAGATCTGTGAATGTGCCGTCTTCAAGGGTCGTTTTTACCGAAGCTCCCTAGATCAAGGGTCTGTTTATCACATGTTCTCCCTAGAACAAGGGCCAACATTACATAGAAGTTCCCCAGACAAGGGTATAATTTCGAGGAACTCTCCCTAGAACAAGGCTAGGTTTTTATTGCAGCATTCACCTATCGCGTATATTTCGGATGCCCTTATCAAAGGTAGGGGTATGTGACCTTCGGCTGCACACCCATACCCACATGTAAGGGTAGTGTCCCCCTCTGGGGTTCGCGTACTCCTCCTTTTCAGTATGTTTCTAAGGCATTTGTTAATAAATGTTTGTAGTTGTTTGGTTGTTGTTTTTGTGACTATCCATGTCTCTGCCAGTAGAGCAGTACACTTTTCACGTTTGAGTTGAATATTCGAATTTTTTTTCTTGTTGAAAGGGATGGTGTTTTCCATACTGTCTTTAAGGTGATGAATGCATGTTTGACCGTTCCAATCCTGCATTTGACATCCTCGTCTGTTTCTCCTTTGTCTGTCACTACACTGCCGAGATAGGTACATTTGTTGTCCTCTTCTATATCTGTTCACTTGATCTGTCCTCTTCTATATCTGTTCCCTTGATCTATCCTCTTCTATATCTGTTCCCTTGATCTGTACCTTTGTTTTCACACACACACACACACACACACACACACACACACACACACACACACACACACACACACACACACACACACACACACACACACACACACACACACACACACACACACACACACACACACACACACACACACACACACACACACACACACACACACACACACACACACACACACAACAAACAAACCTACGCACGCACGCGCGCACCCACACGTTATATTTATAATATATTTATTGTTTAAAACATACGCTTCTCCTTTGGCTTCAGTTGAAGGGCGTTCCACACTACTGGTCATGCACTGATGCAGTATGTCGTGACAGAGTAAACGACCACCGCGAATGAACGTGTACCGTGGGAGGTCGATTCGTTGACTCTGTAAAGCCTTTTTCGGAAGCAGACGGTCACGGATAGTGCATTTACATAAACAGTAACGTCTCGGAGGGTCCGTTTCACCAGATTAATGAGATTTTAAGCATATTTCTTCACAAACAAAGCGCCCTCCGCCGAGGTTTTGTGACGGTTTTTATATGTTTTATCTATTGTACATACGTTAATGACGGGAACATTCGATCACAAAGCAGCACTATGTTATAAAATGTCGAACAGTGTTTACAGCTTTGTTCGTTTTAACGATACCAGCATTCGGTCAAACACATGTTCCTTTCGTGACCGTTTTACTGTAGCAAAAACTGGTTCGATAATGGAAATCACGTCTTGGGAACGGAAAGGAAACTTGGAGAAAGGTAACCCTGGTTTTTGCGCGCTGTGAGAAGAATGTTAAGACGCTGCCCAAAGTGGAATGTCTCCCCTAATGCTCTCGTCACTTAATCAAACTGTCGCGATACGGTATGTCAGACAGATTGTACACCCGCTCGGTACAATCAGCTTGACAGAAAGCGACGGCGAAAAAAGAAGAAGAATGTAAATAAGCTCAAGACATGACAGAAAATAAAAAGACGTGACAATACAAGAAGACGAATGAGTGAATAAGAAGACGCAAGAAAGTAAAAAGGCAGACACGATGAACAATTGGAAAATAACAAAAGGTCTTTGTGTAAACGAACCTCAGATAATTTTGGAAAACAATAGACGCGAATATGTTCTTATAAAAAAGACTGAATAAGATACAAAGAAAACAACGACCTGGAGACGTAGAGATAAAGAAAGCACGCAAAAAGCTTAATATATATTGATAATGAGTGATGATTCACACTTCCGGTGAAGGATATATCTAATTATAAATGTGTGAGTGTGAGTTTGTTTGCCTTCTGTCGCAATGGCATCTCTGTGTCGATCCGGACGACATTTTGCTCCATGATCCGTTATATGCCAGCCTGACGAATACGGGGGTGACCGTATATGGAGTCACTTTATTACGCTTCCTGTAATTACCCTTCGAGGATCATGCGCCGTTTTAGACTGTTTACGCGTCTTGGAACAATGGTAGAACACCTGTAAAGCGCTGCATACAATCCACAATTGTACGCAATAGCCTCGAAGGGTGTCTTCTATCAATGACCTTTCCAAAACTTGTCCTGTTGTCTAACAAAAATCCGCCAAGCCATCATCATCACGTAGTTCACATGTTTCGCCCGGGTGTCGCAGGATAATCCTTGTAATTAATACGTCGACATCCATAACATACTATCCAAAGAAGTAGTTTAGATTACCCAATTATTAAGTAAACAATTCGCGGCTACAAAGATTTAATTTCGATATCTGATATGAAGTTTCATTTATTTGGATAATAATATTACAAATAAAAAATGATTTATAAAGCGCCACAATTAATGCCACATTTGGCATGTGGTTTTTTAATAAAAATGTAAATATCTCCATTCTCTGAACTTTTTTATTTTAAGGTACATCTAAATGTGCCGTGTCCTACGTTTTGTTATAATCTTTATTCGTGTAGTGTATTTACTGTCAGGTATTGCATCAAACGGGAATTTAAAAAATAGCCGAAATCGACGGTCTACCCTCCTTCCAGTCGACGCCATATTTATTTATTTCAGTTCTAGTGCGACTGTTTTGGAGAATTTTACAACACTGCATTTATTAGCACGGATGATATACCGTTTGATTAAAAAATCTATCCACTTCGTGTAACAATCTTGACTTTTCATCATCAGTACGTTCGATAATAGCGCTTCCGAGTTGACGAAGACATAAAAGCCAGGTTTACAGCATATCAAAATAGTGTTATGATAGTTATTGACAAATTGATAAATCACCTAATGACACATTTTACATTTAAATGTCACATTTAAATCTTCCAACCAAGTGTGTTCTACAAAATATTACGCGATTATAGTTTTAGGCCTATTTCATCATAAACTAACAAGTAATAAACGGAGCAAATTGCATTATCGTCATCACACACATTTCGCACGACAACGCCATTTTTTATTACGCATAAATTATATCAATGTGTGATGATTAAATTAGTGGAACTATTTCAATATATCTGCCATTTTGTACTTTTGTATGCGTTTCTTTGATCTGTTGTTGCTGGCTGTATCAGTTCGCGCTTTTCACTTCCATTTTCACTTGCTTGGGACACATGATGTATTCGAACAGATGTGGCGTGCTGCAGTTACCTAGGTTAATGTAGTAACGTCAATCCGTTAAAAACTGCTTCATAACGTCTACCAGCCTATCAAGCGTAAGCGCACTAAAATTGCACCCTCGGAAACTGTAATTGTGTCTGACCTTTCTTGATCTACGGCTAGATTCACCATAACTCCAGGGTTTAGCCGAGGGTGGAGTGTTGAATGACACCGACAACAAACACCTTGCCTCGAGGGCACAGACGTACTTAAATCGTCATCCTCCTCTGGCTGGGTTGTGTCACGGCTTATCGGGAGATGGTGTCACAGCGTGACGGTGGCGGTGTCACGCTGTCAGTGGGCCCCATCCCTCGGTCCCCAGAGAGAGAGAGAACTGCGACACCAGTCATGTCTTAATTTATTTGACGGTCACCCAGTGTTAGACAGCAGATGTCGCCGAACG